>CM030841.1:11190681-11205681 GCA_018105865.1 Metaphire vulgaris
CTGTGGTAAGTTGTTAAGAAAGACAGAACATCTGTGTTTTCAACTTTTCAGCGTCTTTAGAAACGGGTAATCTGTGCCGATCCAGTACTCGGTAGTAGACTATTGTATGTATAGCCTACACCAGACGTGGACATGGGTTCATTTTTTAAAACCGAACCCAACCCATCATAATTCAGATCCAACCCACGAAAGCAATAGGATCCCCTTGACCCAACCCAACCCAACCCACCGTAATACATTTACAATTCCTTAAATCATGACTTATTTTCTTACCCAACCCAACCCACCATAAACATGGAAATTTCTGACCCAACCTCACCCAACCCACGAGAGGACTCAACCCATGACCATGCCTGATGCATTCCAACCTTCGATAGTTAATTTAAAGATGAAATTATTAAAAAATGAAATTAATAAATGTTTTGTACAGTAGTCGATATCTTTCCGATAAATGAATTAACGAAACATTATTTTAATTGTCATTACTAAATTACAACGCTCTTCATTTTAAAACCTGACTTAAAAATTAAAAATCGGAAAAAGTTTTCAATAAAGCGACAGTTCTTTGGTAGTCTACTTGAGGCGGTCCATTAATTATGTCAACAATTTTTGGGCAATTTTTGACCTCCCTCCCCTTGTCAACAACTGTCAACTTTCAGTTACCCCCTATAATTACGTCAAAAACTTTTGACACCCCCCAAGATCAATGACAGGTCCCAATAACAAGGTTATTATTTTTGCGGTGATGACCACTTTTTCCCTGTTTTGCTCATCGAGTGTCAAAATGTGGTGGTGATGACCTTTTCCCCCACGCTTTTCTCCATTGTAATAAGTAGTATTCCATGAAATTTCATATTTTTTGATTACTTGTAAAAAGTAATATTGTTGACGTCAACTTCTCTTGACCCCCTCCTCCTGTCAACAACTGTCAAACTTTTTCAAACTCCCTCCCCCTAAATTGTTGACGTAATTAATGGACAGCCCTTTGGCCAATCTCCTCTGTCCATGCGATCACCTAATGAGGTTGACACGATGAAAGGGATTGACCTGTACTCAGCAGTGTCAAATCAATGTATCCAGATTCCAGACCATCCTTTTAGAGGCTGTTAAAAGATTAAAAGATGAACGCAAAAAACGTCTCTTGGAACTAATCTCCCATCGTTCGCTTTTCTGCCCCAGGCCGGCTAAGGTTAATTCCCCAGATGCACACACGAAGAAACGTCTGCGCTCTATAATAATGGGAAATGGGGAATGTATGCGGTGATGGGGGGAAGAAGGTAGGGGAGAGGACGAAATAGAGTCGGAACTGTTGATGGGGGTTTTATTCTCGCTTTTTAAATGCCTAATGTCGAGAGACAAAAGAAAGAGAGAGACAGAGACAGAGAAGCAGAGGCTGTTCCACCATGTTGATGACTGGGGATGCATCCCCCCACCCCACCGGGGTTCCGGATGACCTTTTTTGCTTGTCAACCTATTTTCCGGTGAGTTTTTAAAACAATTTAGTGACAAATACTGCAAATGACCTTCTTTTTCTTGCTTGTCGGCCTTTTTTGGCAAGGTTTCTTAACATTTAGTGAGAAAAACACTACTAACATTGACCCTTCTCTCTTTTTTTCTTGTTTTTCTTCTTCACACTTTGCATCCCCATCACCAACTTCCCGAAAACATTTTCATCCCCCTCCCCACCAAGAATTCCTGGAACCGCCACTGCAGAGAAGGAGGGTGGCAGACTCAAAAAACGTTGATAAATGGAAAAACCGCTCTTGTAGAAGTGAGGTTATAATGAAAAAAATTGGAACAAAAACGTATTGAACTTTTTCAGCGCTAAAAGGTCTAATAACGCCGTTTATAGCTCTTGCAAAACCAGTCTCTTTTGGTAATTCTGCCTTCCTTTAATTCTTCGTTAAAATTCTAAGTTTCTAAGTTTTTTTCGTAATGTTATTCCACGTCACCACCAGCGACATAGAACGGAGATACCAGATTTCATGTTTTCTTGAAAACTAGCGAAACTCATTTTATCAAATTAGATTTCTTGTTTATTTATACCGTCGTTTGATATTGCACGCGAAACCCAGAAAGATACCAAGTCTCTTTTAATATGTTTAGCAGGAACTAGATCACGATAACTGAAACGAAATATGATTGAATGAGTCACAGATACGCGCGTTACTAATGCTTAAAGAAAACGGATATTATTGCATCTCGTTTTGGCGTACCCTCGGGGGCCGGTCTTGGGATTTGTGCAAATCGTTGAGAAATTTTTGAAAATGTGAGGGGTAGGTAGCACGATTTAATGTGCAAAGAACCCTTTGACGAGTTTTTTTGTGTCCCCTTATTTCTGAACCTGGCTGCGCCACTGCAAGTATATCCGTACAATTAGCAATTGGTATAGAACGCAGTTGTGTTCAGAATTCCGCTCTCGTGAGACAGAAATTCATAGAAATTTTTAACCTTCTAGCTTCTTTCATGCACTCTTTTGGGCCGAAGGAGCATCGTCGTATATAGTTTCTCGGATCTCCTGAAATCATCGCTGCCATATTCACCTGCAGATTCCCTGAGATTCAGAGGTCAATTGGGCGCGATGAATTCTTCCATTCACCGTCGAGTGATTTTTTCCATGGTCCTAGCCTCCTGGATATTAATATCAAACTCGACCGTGTTCGATGACCGCATTTATGCAGCGCCGCTATTACGCGCGCACCACAGTAAAACTATGATTAAAAGCAAGAGGAGACCACCACCCCCACCACCCACTCACTCCTCGTTCCATCTCCTTCAACCCCCCCCACCACCACCCTACCTGACCAGTCGATCAATTTCTCAACGTCTAATTAATAAAAGCCCGAGTGACGAACGCTCAAACCGACAGACCGACCAACCGACCGATATTCAATCTAAAGGAGAGATTCAACGAACATCTCCTGCAATCTCCCGTCTATGGCCATCTTCCTTCTTCTTTCTTCGTTCGTTCCAGACCACCTCCCTCCCCTCATCCCAAGAATCTTTTATGTCATCGCAGTGGTGTTGAAGGAGACAACTACCTCCTCTCCGAACTACCCGATTATTATGTGGCTTTTCGGCATCACCCCATAATCTTATCTACATATAACTCCAGCTAGACAGCTGGGAATTAATTATAAAATTTGTCTTTTGGTATTTAAAAGTGAATGAATGAGTGAGACTAATCCCTCGACCTACTAGTCAACTAGGTATTCGCAGGACTTTCATTTGTTGCGCGAGCGAGTGAGTGAGTATGATTTAAACTGTCGAGTCAAACGTTTCTGCGACGTCATGCCCTGGGCATTAGAATCACGGTTTATTGATTGATTGATTGATTGACACTGACGTGATTTAAACTGTGACTATGACGTCATCTGAGCTATGACGTGACGTCAAGGCGATCTAAGTCATCGTAACGGCGAACCTTGATAATTTAGATCGAACTCAGACAATGGGAAAATTACTCAGAATATCGATAATACCCGGAAATAGAGTGCGACGGATACGAAAATGATGACGTCACAAAGAGCGCCACTGGCGACAGAAATGGGAAACCGAAAAAAACGTCCAGCTATGACCGCAAAATCTCCGAGGAACCAAAGAGACAAAGTCTTCAACTCATCACGCTAAAGTTCAGCTATACTGAAAGTGTGCCGGACTTTGTGGCACAGTGCAATTAATTTTCGTCTAATACTTTGAATTATCTGTCTAGTCTAATGACTTAGCGGTTGTAAGTAAGTAAGTACGATCGCAGATTCGAAACGTGTCCTGTAAATAGGACACAGCCAGCGTTTAAGTAACGAGGCGCGCTGTGATGAGAGAAGAAAAGGCAAAAATCCCACGACGACAAAAAAACGGAAGGACTCCTAACAACGACAGCTTCAACCAGAATTCAAAGCGCAGTCGAATTAATGGTTGGGTCGGTGTGTTTGTGCATCCATTGCAGGTATCGTCTGCTTCTCTCGTCTGCTTCTCTCGTCTGCTTCTCTCGTCTGCCTCTGGTGCCCAGACGTGGATCGTGACTTGGCGCTCAATCCAGTGCACGGCTGTCAACAGTCTCTGCACTTCATTCAAGTTCATTGTCCGGTGAATTGAAAATCTTCGTATCAACAATCTATGCCTTTAAAAAAATTCCATACAAAGGATGACAAAGAAGCGATTACTTTGATTTATAGATCATTCATCTCCAATTGTTGTTGATTCAGGCTATTAATATTATTATTACGGCCTAGTAGTGGTAGTAGTATTAGCAGTACAGCAGTAGTAGTACTAGTAGTAGTAGTAGTAGTAGTAGTAGTAGTAGTAGTAGTAGTAGTAGTAGTAGTAGTAGTAGTAGAAGCAGTAGTAGTAGTAGTAGTAGTAGTAGTAGTAGTAGTAGTAGTAGTAGTAGTAGTAGTAGTAGTAGTAGTAGTAGTAGAAGTAGTAGTAGTAGTAGTAGTAGTAGTAGTAGTAGTAGTAGTAAGTATATATATAGTAAATATATATATATAGTAGTAGTATATATATATAGTAAGTAGTATATATATATATATATATATATATTGTATAATGATGGGTGAATAATTGAAGCCAGCTGGGAAATTCTAACCTCCAAGCAAATCAGATTTGAACGAATTTCAGCTTTGCGCTGTTTCGAAACAGCAGAGAAACCCCCAACAGCAGCATTGTTAATTCTCGCCCGAATAGCGCCGCATTTCTCGGCTTGGTTCGCATCGCCAATCGGTTCGCGGTCTCTGCGAACCATGTCCCAAGCGGCATCCCTGGTCGCATACTATGCCGAGTGGTTTGGAACGGTTATGTATTATATGCTTCCAAGTTTTATTTATACTTGTCGATGCACTATTACAAGTGATGTCAGGTGCGAGAAGGAAGTGAAATCACCTGTGGCAAAAGCCCGTTCAGCAAATGTCCATTTGGCCAAACTGTGGGAAAAAATCACGAAGTAACAGTTACAGTGAAAATTTGACTGTAGAAAGCCTTGGTATGGCCATTAGCAACATATGGTTGCGAAAGCTGGATTTTGGCGAAAACACGAAACTCGCACAGAGGCTTTCGAGATGAAAGGATTAAGAGCAATACTCCTTGGAGTTCCTTGGATAGCGAATGGGCAATGAAAAAAACAAATATCGGAAAATCCTATAGGATATTGGTTGGTTCTCACACAGGCCAGACCCCACTGAACCATTTTAAACCTTATTATTATTATTATTATTATTATTATTATTATTATTATTATTATTATTATTATTATTATTATTATCATCATCATCATCATCATCATTATTATTATTATTATTATTATTATTATTATTATTATTATTATTATTATTATTATTATAACTAAATGTTTGCGGGATTTATTTTTATATCAAAACGTCGCAAATACCCACTTCTTTGGGACCACCGTGCTCGCTTTTTATAGTTTCACTATTTTCTCCAACGCATTTTCCACTGCTGCGTGGATAATTGGATATTGCCAGGTGCGCATCATTACCAGGGCCTAGTACTTTCTCACCCTCCTTCACCACCCCTGTTTTAGTCGTCCTCTTGTGGTTTGACGTCCTATGTTCCATAAACTATCGAGGACAGGCCGCGGCTTATGGCCCATATAGCTTTCGTCGACGCGATCAGTATTAAACAGGCGCTATATAATCGGCGAAATTTCCCGTAACAGGGAACGCTTTGCCCAGCGCACCTCCATCCCCGGGTTACGTAATCCCCCGGCGTACGTCCAGCGACTGGACGCTAATCCGTCAACGCCGTATATTAAATAAGAGCCGATGACGTAGAAGCCGACCGGGATGTCACGTGTCTCGACTGCAGGATCAACCGTAGTGACGTCACGACGACGTCGGCGACGTCATGACGTATTATTAGTGACCCGGGTTTGAACGTCGACGTCTGAAAAAAGAGATTTATGAAACTGCTACTTAGAGTAGATCGAAAGCGATTTGCGGCTGGGCAGTGGCGCTTCCACGTGGGGTTGAGTGGGGATGCATCCCCCGCCACCGGACTTCCGGACTTATTTTTCTTGCTTGTGAAACCTATTTTGGGTTAAGGTGTTGTAAAACTACGGGGAAAAACTGTGGATGACCTTTTCTTGCTTGTCAATCTATTTTTCGCGGTAAAAAAGTGTACTAAAATTGGGGATAAAATTCCCTTTTGTCAGCCTTTTTTGGTAAAGTTTTTATATTTTTTTTTTTTTTCATTTTTTCTTTTATTTTCATCTCCCACCAACTTCCTATGAATTCATTTCAAACCTCCCTCCTCCACCAAGAAATCCTGGAACCGCCACTGCGGGTGGGTACGGTCGTGTGAAAAGTTCGCTGTTATAAATATTGCGGTCCACATTCGAAAGTGTGCGACTGTTTTCGGTTTATTGTCAGCGTGAATACTTTTGAAAGTAAAGTAGGTACCGATTAGATATCAGATTAGGTATTTACGAATAGTGTTTTTGGTTTTTCGTGGAATCAAAGATAACAACTGTAGTGGGAAAAAAGAAGTTGGAATAGAAGGATGTATGAGTGACAGGAGAAATCCTACTAAACCACTCAAAAGCCAGTTACTACTACTACTACTACTACTACTACTACTACTACTACTACTACTACTACTACTACTACTACTACTATTACTACTACTACTACTACTACTACTACTACTACTACTACTACTACTACTACTACTACTATAGCTGTCTTAAATACTTAATAACATTGGCGATATATATGTACTGGAATGAGAAATGACTCAAACATGAGGACATTTCTTTTTGTTCACTGTAATTCTACCGCTGGGAAAGCTTAGAAGTGATTGCAGAACTTTCAAACTTTTGGCAAAATATCACCGAAGCCACTTTCAGATTTTTATGATCGCGTTTTCAAAACAGATTTCTCCAGTAGATTTAGTGCATCCCTCTATGATGGGCTTTGGCTGGTGTTTCCTGCTTTACAGACCCTGTACAATGCGTTACTCCTTCAGGCGATTATGCTACCGGTGGTCAAATTCTTAGCGAAAACAAGAACAGAGAAGAAGAGAGGAAACAAAGAACAGGGATACCGGATAAAGAGACAATGTGAGACAGGAGCGTAAGAACAGTGTAGATGCCGAAACAACGCACTTGAACGCAGTATACGAACCATTGACAATGACGAAACAGAATAACAGCGTCGATTCGAAGTCTTTAGTCAAGACCCAAGAATAATATAGCAAGAATCGACGCGAATGCTTACTGCTTTCGGTGTGAAATACCCTCCTCTACCCCCCAGAAAAATCGGAGGAAAAAATCATCAAGCAGAGTGTGCCGAAACACAGCTCGAAACTCCCGCGAATTCGCCGCCTGGCAGACAATAACAACCAACTGTCGTCTGCTCGTGTGGCGTCATTCCTCGATGACGTCACCGCATGAGTCACAGAGCGCCACCTATCGGCGCCGCTGCTTTATATGGAATAAAGAAAAGGAACGTTATGAATTATAATATTTTGACGATTTTTACAGCCTTCATTTGCTTCAGTCACTGAAGTTAGGTGATTTGAGACAATTCATTTTTCCGACATCTTATCAAGTTTTGACATAGCAAAAAGAATTTGAAAATTAATTATTAATTATCAAAACCACGATACCGCAGATTTTAAAAAAACTGCCGAAATTAGACCGTAGAGGTCTGAAATTTAAGTCTATCCTTTTGATGTTATAATATTTAATGATCTTTTTTAATCTGTGTGATTCAACAAAACTAAAATCATTGCGCAAAAGACAGTTTTATTGCCGTGTACTTGTCTGTCTGTCTGTCTGTCTGTCTGTCTGTCTGTCTATCTGTCTGTCTGTCTGTCTATCTGTCTGTCTGTCTGTCTGTCTGTCTGTCTGTCTGTCTGTCTGTCTGTCTGTCTGTCTGTCTGTCTGTCTGTCTGTCTGTCTGTCTGTCTGTCTGTCTGTCTATCTCTCTGTCTGTGTGTTGCAGCACATATGCTTTCTGCTGCTTGGCCTAATCACACAGATGAAAAATTCATCGCCATTTGTCAAGTGGATGTACTAATGTGGAGAGAGTAGAGAGAGAAAGAGATAGAGACAGAGACAGAGAGAGAGAGAGACAGACAGACAGACAGACAGAGAGGGAAGGAGAGGGAGAGGGAGAGAGAACACACATACGCATTTCATTGTGTTGTGATTCCCAGATTCTCATAAGTAAGCAAGCAAGTAAGCAAGTAAGCAAATCAACTACTATAGATTTCTATAGCGCCACCCGAAAGCTTGTCGCAGTGAACCACGCAGCTCTTTCTCGAGCGCTCAATCTGGATCGCCCAAAATCCATATCGGCAATCCATCGTCGTCCAGTGTTTGTCAGGGCTGTGGATCCAGAGCAGGAGCAAGAGGTATCGTCTTCATGACTCGATGGTCTCTGTGGATTACCTCTTCCCCTTCGGAACATCCATCTTCAGATTACTCGAAACCTAAATTAATTTCCCCTCCTTTTCCGAAAGCCAAGAACTCAATTAAGAGACGGCGCGAAAACGAGGCCTGAATAATGCATCGCCATTTACAACTCTACACAGAGTAACAATAACATCCATTCTACAGTCCGTTCATTTATTATTTCAAAGACTACTTCTCTCTCCCTCTCTATCCATCCATCCATCCATCCATCCATCCATCCATCTATCTATCTATCTATCTATCTATCTATCTATCTATCTATCTATCTATCTATCTATCTATCTATCTATCTATCTATCTATCTATCTATCTATCTATCTATCTATCTATCTATCTATCTATCTATCTATCTAATCTATCTAATCTATCTATCTAATCTCTCTCTCTGCTTTTCTGTAATACATCTGTCTGTCTATGTCTGTTTGTCTGTCTGTCTGTCTGTATGTCCGTCTGTCTGTCTGTCTGTATGTCTCTCTCTCTCTCTTGGTGTCTTTCTGTAAAACATCTCTATGTCTCTGTCTCAGTCTATCTATCCATCTGTCTATCTGTATGTCTGTCTATCTGTATCTTTCTCTATTGATTCGATGATTCTGTCTAAGGTACCTTGAAGCAACTGATGGTTTTCTGGTCCAGGTATTCTGAGCTGTTTTCTCGGGCGGAAAAATCAGAAATCGTGTCAGAACTGTTCGGACTTCTAACGAGAAGAGAGAGAGAGAGAGAGAGAGAGAGAGAGAGAGAGAGAGAGAGAGAGAGAGCGTCGCAGCAATAGATGAGACTCACCGCTCAACTTAACGAATGGCTGGCAGCAGCATCTCCCACTCCTCGAACGACCATTATGCTGGAAAAATCCTTGACCACTATTGGCTTCATTAAGATTTCAGGTCATCTGTATAGAAGCCAAATCAGTGAGTCAAAAGTCTATCGTATGTGCAGACAGTAGGTATCTGCACTTCATGCTGCAGAATATATCTTGTTTTATCTAATTACTCTTCGGCGAATACCTTAAATCCTATTTACAATCCGAAAGAAACCTGCAAGCGACGTACTGAAGGCAGCGTCAATGTTTTATCCAGGCCTGTTAGAGGGGAGATCTCCCACCACAAAATCCCCCAAAACCCAGCACTGACAAATTTTTGCATCGAACTGTGCATCTCCCACCCCACCCCAGCCAAGTCAATTCCCCTCCCCCCAAAGGCCTGGAGTCTGGATAAAACACCGGGAAGAGTGGGCAGCTTACATGCACGCACGTTGCATGTAATTTTCGCGACCTGTTTATGCAACAACCGAATCCACTTAGCTAACCTTGGCAGTTCGATACATCTTCTCATTCGTAAAATTGTCGAAGAAATTGTCTATTATCGGCCGGACATTTTAGAAACATTTCTCTATAAGGCCGACTGATCAACTAATGCACTTATATATATATATATATATATATATATATATATATATATATATATATATATATATATGATAACTGCACACACGCAGACGCACGCATTTACATGCATATATACAGTACAAGCATTCAGTACTGTAAACGCTAGTATAGTAATGTACCATTCGCAAATTGATGTGTAGCCATTTGGACATTGGGTGTTTGATGTGAAGCGTATATAGGAGTTGGAAATTGTGGAGAAGGCCGTCTAATTGGCGTGGTATACGTGAGTGGTACATTAGTCTTCGGGGGCGCTGTCCATCTGAAGGAGACGGGGGTCTACGCTGGTCGAGATCGAGAGGCAGACTGCCGGTGACTGGAGTTGTCGTCGTCGTCGTCGTTGTCTGCCATGGCGAATTTGTATCTCAGTCGCAGCAAACGATAGGACAGACGACAAAAGCTGTCTCTGTCTGTGTGTGTGTGTGCGCGCGTGTGTATCTGTCTGTCTCTCTATGGTTCTCTCTCTCTCACTCTCTCTCTCTGTCTCTCTCTCCCTCTCTCCCTCTCTCTCCCTCAGTCTGTCTGTCTCTATCTATCTATCTATCTATCTATCTATCTATCTATCTATCTATCTATCTATCTATCTATCTATCTATCTATCTATCTATCTATCTATCTATCTATCTATCTATCTATCTATCTATCTATCTATCTATCTATCTATCTATCTATCTATCTATCTATCTATCTATCTATCTATCTATCTATCTATCTATCTATCTATCTATCTATCTATCTATCTATCTATCTATCTATCTATCTATCTATCTATCTATCTATCTATCTATCTATCTATCTATCTATCTATCTATCTATCTATCTATCTATCTATCTATCTATCTATCTATCTATCTATCTATCTATCTATCTATCTATCTATCTATCTATCTATCTATCTATCTATCTATCTATCTATCTATCTATCTATCTATCTATCTATCTATCTATCTATCTATCTATCTATCTATCTATCTATCTATCTATCTATCTATCTATCTATCTATCTATCTATCTATCTATCTATCTATCTATCTATCTATCTATCTATCTATCTATCTATCTATCTATCTATCTATCTATCTATCTATCTATCTATCTATCTATCTATCTATCTATCTATCTATCTATCTATCTATCTATCTATCTATCTATCTATCTATCTATCTATCTATCTATCTATCTATCTATCTATCTATCTATCTATCTATCTATCTATCTATCTATCTATCTATCTATCTATCTATCTATCTATCTATCTATCTATCTATCTATCTATCTATCTATCTATCTATCTATCTATCTATCTATCTATCTATCTATCTATCTATCTATCTATCTATCTATCTATCTATCTATCTATCTATCTATCTATCATCTATCTATCTATCTATAGTTCTCTTTCTCTCTCTTTCTCTCTGTGTGTCTCTCTTTCTCTCTCTGGTCCTCTTTCTCTCTGTGTGTCTTTCTGTCTCTTTATCTCGTTGTCTCTGTATGTCTCTTCTCTCTCTCTCTGTATCTCTCTCTGTCTGTCTCTCTCCGGTTCTCTTGCTCTCTCTGTTTCTCTCTTTGTGTCTGTATGTCAGTCTGTCTCTCTCTTCCTCTGTCTCGGTCAGACGTTTCGTCCTACTTGCGCGCATTCCTTCGAGGCGATGCATTAGAAGAGATACGGCGGGATCGACTGACCGACCCAAGGAAATGGAGTCCAATTTCGAAGCGACATTAGTTCTCAGTTCCCCAACCGACGAAAGTTAGATCTGTAAACGCAAAATCTCTGAGGCAAAAAGACTGTGTTATGTTTCGCCAAACTGAAAGCTTCACTGTTGAGAAAAATCTATGCTCTACATACGTTTGGGGTCTAGATGCATGGGATTGAGATAAGGATTTTGGTCAGGATTCTTTTTCAATCCCACAATTTGTTATCGGTTCAAAACCAGCATCGCCGATAGTTCGTATTCCGATGGGAGAACTGACTGGCTTCCAAAACGTTTAACGTTGAATCACGTGGCGCAACTGCCATGGGTCGAAAGTACTCGACGCGAACGTTTGTCAAATCTGTTCTGCATACAAAGACCGGTGCTTTGCAAACACAGCAATATTATGCCGCCGGCACAAGAAGCTTGCGTCTGAAGCGATTCGTTTTAGACTGACGTTCGTTTAAAAGGTCAAGATATTGAGGAAATATAGCTCTTAGAATAGATTCAAGAAGAAAGAACAGCAAGACCATCAGCAATGATGATTAGCATGAAAATTATGAATATGGATATGAAAATCAGTATGAATATGAATATGAATATGAAAATGCATATTGCATATGGAGAGGGATATGATGATGATAATGACGACGACGATGTCGATGACGATGACGACGACGACGATGACGATGATGGTGACGATGCAATTACATCTATGTAGGACTAATTCTAATACCAGTTTCGAGGCACATATGCAACATGAAAGAATGAGATGATGATGATGATGATGATGATGATGATGATGACGACGACGACGAGAAGGATGGGAGGAGGAGGGAGGAGGAGAGGAGGAGAGGAAATGTAAATGATGACATAGTGGTGATGGTGTTCAATGCCAACTATGCAACGAAGGTAGCCTATAGGCCTAAGTGATTCGACGGTGGCTTAAGCAATATCCTCTCTATAGAACGCAATATTAAAATTTTTCGTCTGCCAACGACATCATCATTTCTTTTCTGTTCGAAACGATATGGAGATTTGGTGACGACAAAAGATTCGAAATTAAAAACAACTTTTTCAATTTTAAGATTCCTTATTGCACGGCAGCCGACAGCAAGACACAATGCAATGCAATACAATTGGCAAAAAACGCAAGGTCAAGACATAATACATAATTATTAATAACACATGATACATAACTTACGTATCAAATACAAATTAAAGTTAGGTCTCACAGTAAAATACGCGCATTATGCGTATTTTATGTCCAAAAATAAAATACGCGTATTGAGCAATAAAGAACCTGAACTTACTAAAAGAAGAAATAATAAAAGCAATAAAAGAACTGAGAAACAACAAGGCTGTCGGAGTTGATGAAATACCGGCAGAGATGCTTAAATGTCTGGGAGAAGAGGCAACAAAAGAATTAGTAGAGATATGCCAAGAAATTTATAAGACTGGGGAATGGCCAAAAGTCTTCAGAGAATCTATAATGATACCTATGGAAAAGAAAGCAAATGCAAAAAATTGTCAAGACTTCCGAACAATGAGCCTCATTTGCCATGCATCAAAGATCCTGTTAAAAGTAATGAAAGAGCGAATTGAAGCAAAAGTAGAGGCTTTAAACCATTTGGGAGAGGATCAATTTGGATTCCGGAGAGGAAGAGGCACGAGAGATGCCATCGGTGTGATGAGGGTCATAGGTGAAAGAAACATTGAATGTGGAAAAGACGTATATGTATGTTTTGTTGATTACGAAAAGGCATTCGACCGAATGCAATGGCCTAAATTATTTAAAGCATTGAAAAGACTAGGAATTGATTGGACGGACATGTCGAAGACTGATTAAGAATGTATACATGGAACAAACAATACAAATACGGATTGGGAATGATAACTCGGAGACCGGAGAAATCGGAAAAGGATCACGACAAGGCTGTCCACTATCACCACTGCTATTCAACATCTACATTGAGGAACTAATAAGAGAGGCATTAGAGGAAGAAAGAGCGGGAATAAACATCGGAGGGAAACTGATGCAAGCCATACGTTTTGCAGACGATCAAGCGATGCTAACAGGGAGTAAAAGAGAACTACAAAGAATAATGGACAAACTAAATACAACATCAAAAGAGTATGTCATGAAAAATAAACACTCTAAAAACAAAAATCATGGTAATAACAAAGAGCAAAAATCCACCTAGATTCACCATAACGGTTGATGGAACAGAACTGGAACAGGTTACACAATTCTGCTACCTTGGGAGCCTAATAACAGAAGATTTCAGATGTCAGGAGGAGATAAAGAGAAGAATAGTGATGGGAAAATAAGCCTTTTTGGACAGAGGAGAACTGGTAAGAGGAGGGCTAAATAGAAAACTAAAGATGAGACTGGTAAAGACGTTGATATGGAGTGTCATTTTATATGCCTCAGAAACCTGGACTCTCCAGAAGAAAGACATACAAAAGCTGGAAGCATTCGAAATGTGGGTATGGAGAAGAATGGAAAACATCAAGTGGACGGACAAGAAAACAAACGATGAAGTACTACAGATGGTGGACGAACAAAGATCGATAACACTGGTCTACATCAATTTTGCTGACTTGAAGACAACATGTGATCTTTATGTATTTTGGTGTGCTGAATCCAAAAATCACACCCATTTCCTCCCATCACGTCCAGTTTTCCCGCAAAACGCTGTTTACTGATTTACTGTTTACAGTAATAACATGGCATTATGCATTATAATTCTTTAGCTATATTGAATATGCAAAAAGATAAGGATGTGCAAAAAGCTATGCTTAATATGCAGTGGACATAACTATTTAATAACACAACAGTTTAATAGGCAGTTTTAAACTGCAGACGTCAACATTTTATGGATATAGGCCTATATAAGCAGCGTGAAACCGACGGCAGCATTCAGTCGTTCATGAGGCTTACAAGTTGCAGCAAATGTAACTATTTTAACTAGTTTTCTGTAGAATATGTAAACCAGCACTTGAACACTTCGTGGGTAGTGCAGGAATGATCCTGACAAATTTTACTACATTTGTGGTTGTTTTACAGCACCTAAACAAAGGAGAGAGGTGTTTGAATTTGTGCATAAAGCTTATCATGCATATTTCGCAGTTAAATTGGGTGACCAGGAAAACCTTGGGCACCGCATAAAGTGTGCAGGACATTTGTTGAAAGCCTCAGACAGTTCATAATGTGACTAAAGGTCAGAGTTTTTCTCTGTCTTAGCTTTATCTGGTCTTAGCTTTGGAGTTCCAATGGTGTGGCGAGAGCCTCGAAACCATGCATGTTGATAACTGCTACTTCTGCCTGGTAAATATTTCAGGCATGTCCACAAAGACAAAATCTTCCAACCAGTACCCAAATCACCCCTCTGCTCTGAGACCAGTTGCTCACTGTGACGAAGTTCCTGTACCTA
>CM030841.1:11210681-11228181 GCA_018105865.1 Metaphire vulgaris
GTCGAATAATCGAATAATAATAATAATAATAATAATAATAATAATAATAATAAAAATAAAATGTCATGATTTGCTAACTAAAGATTTATTATCCTGCTAATTTAGTTTTCTGACACCGCCCCTGCCGCGGGCGCCAAATACCCTAGTTACGCCCCTCGGCGCCGAACAGTGCGTGCAATCACCGGTCTTGAAACAACGACTATAAATCACAATCGACCTTACATGTAGACACATTTGCGACTGAAAAATAAAACTGCTAGTCTTTGCGGGAGAGATAGAAGATCAGTAATGAAGCAATATTGACCATCTGCTAATGCTAGAGTTCTATCAAAAAAGTAATGCTTCGCCGTCTAAGTAAACCGCCTTGAAGGGGAAAGAAGCAGCAGTAACGCGGTATAGAAGTTCTTTGGCATACAGGCAGAATTAAGTGGTCTCTAACGAGCACCGGTTCGTATAATGAAGGCTCCGTTTGCGTGTTACATCCACGTGCATTAATTTTGCCAAATCACGTCCGAAGGGACGCACCTGCCTTTGGGTGGACGTGGGTGGGTCTTGGGTCTTGTCGGTGAATGCGTGAGGAGCCGGTGGGGAACGGGCCGGGGGGGAATTCTAGGCATGCCTGAAGACTTGGGTGTGTGTCTTTCTAGGTAGCATGAATATTTTATCGGAACTCGAGAAAGTTAAGGGGCTGTTCATTAATTATGTCGACAATTTTTGGGAAATTTTGACCCCCTCTCCCCCTTGTCAACAACTGTCAACTTTCAGTTAACCCCCAATAATTATGTCAAAAACTTTTGACCGCCCCTCCCCCCCCCAAGATCAGATCAATGACAGGCCCCAATAACAAGGTTATTATTTTTGCGGTGATGACCATTTCCCCCTTTTTTTCTCATCGAGTGTCAACATGTGGTGGTGATGACCTTTTTGCCATGCTTTTTTCCATTGTAATAAATAGTATTCCATGAAATTTCCTATTTTTTGATTATTTGTAAAAAGTGAAATTGTTGACGTCAACTTTTCTTGACCCCTCCCCTGTCAACAACTGTCAAACTTTTTTAAACCCTCCCTTAAATTGTTGACGTAATTAATGGACAGCCCCAAAGGGTTTTTTTATATTCTATTTTAATTTCTTCTTTTTGATGCGATTAGTTAGTTAGTTAGTTATGGGCTAACTTGTATAGCGCTATTTTCATATGAGGCTAGGGTCAAGAGCGCTTTACATGGTACTAGGATTAGGATATTGGACGAAGTGTGAAGGTGCTTACGGGTTTCTTTTTCTTTTTACGTATATTCGCCCAATCAGCAACAGACTTATAGTTGTGCAATAATCGGAGGCCGGGTGGTGCTATTAATAGTTTTTCGTAAGAATCAGTCTCTGCGTGTGTGTGAAACATGCTTCTAAAAAATACTCCAACCTTCAGACTTTTCCGAAAACCGACGAAAAAAGCTATAAACCCATTCAACTCGCATTTTGAAAAACGTGTTATAAAGAGAAAACGCAGGTGCACAGTGGCGGTTCTACGTGGGGGGATGAGTGGGGATGCATCCCCCTACCGGACGTTTTTGCTTGTGAGCCTATTTTTGGGTAAAAGTCTAGTAAAACTACGGGGAAAACCTGTGGATGACCTTTTTCTTGTCAGCGTATTTTTCAGTAAAAGTGTAGTAAACTTAGGGAAAAAAATTCCCTTTTGTCAGCCTTTTTCGGCAATGTTTATTGATTTCTTTCCTTCTCTTTTTTATCCCTCCACCAACTTCCTATGAATTCATTTCATCACCCCTACCAAAAAATTCTGGAACCGCCACTGTCGGCACATATTTATAATTATTACGTTTTTGCGTCTTTACCTATAAGAGAGTTGGACAATTAGTGCATAGTGCGTAGCGAAATCAAGAGAATGCCGTATATTTTGATCAGCAGCAGCAGCAGCAGCAGCAAAATTGCATAGTAGCCGATAGTTTTAATCAATTTGATGCCATCACGAACGCCGTTACGTATGCCCCAGTTGCCAGTCGATTGTACACGCGTCGCATCCTACCGTCGGTCTTGATCTAGATTAGTTCTCGTTCGGTGCAAGGCTAGGGAGGTTGATGGGTTTCGTTCATCTTGCCTTCGGCACTATAGTCGGCGATATTCTCTGCCTGCATCGATGTATTCCACACCGAAGAAGCGAGGACTGATGACAAAAGTTCAAGCAAACAAGAGAGAAAAGTAACCGAAAAGATCATATTATACTTTGCCACAGGGTACGTTATAATATGTAATTACAGTTTCGTTCCTATATTGATGTCCACACTGTAAATTCTACCAGTATCTACGCCCGTCAGATCTCTTGTAAGTGCAGTTTTGTAAACTATACTATTCATCGCGGGCTGCACAAGATGCATGACATATGCGTCGAGGCAGTGGCGTAGCGTGCACTTGTGCCGCCCATGGCTCCTGGAAAAAATGCCGCTGTCGTATAAAATTATTTCCCCCATAAAGTTATTTCCTGGTCAAGTTTTGATTGGTCGGCAGATAGCCTGTCAATCAAGATTAGAACCGCCCTCCCATAGCAACGACAACTATAATTTTATTTCCTCCTTGGGAATTCTTTGCAGGCAACCAATGGCAATGCTTGAAGCAATTATATGGGTGGAGCCATAAGGCATAACACATACGCAAATCTCATGCATATACACAAGTTCATAAATATTCATTACCTATAACCACGGCGATTGGCTGCCAATTACAGTCAATCACAGTCGTCCTATCCATCATTTGTTTTTCGAATGCGGTCAATCGCGATTTTGACAAAGTAGTTTCAAGTTTCCATTTGACAAAATAGCTTCAAGTTTACATTTAATGAGATAGAAATTGCAATAATAACTTGGTGTTAAATGTTGTATTACGCTCACTGTTATATTGTTCTGCAGTGGTTTTTGTTACTCATCCTCGTACTGTACATTCATTGGTTTGTCAATAAACTTCTACGGTGCCACAATCATATCAGTGGTTTACACCCAGGTTTGCTTAGCCTCAGAAACCACTTAAAATCACATTATTATTATCATAATGCCCAGGGCTTCAGCCGATGGCTCACAAAACCCAAATTGAACAATTTTGAACAAATTGAACAGGTCAATTATTAACGTTATCGGTAAAAAGTAGAAAATTTGCATTATCCATTGAGAGAAAATATACTTTATGGGCGCCTTAACTGTATATATATAATTGTTTCGCGATACCAGATCAGTTGGAAAGATTTTAAGGTCTAAACTTTCCTGCCTATCTACACATAACTATATAGTGAGGAAATGAAATTATAGTTGGTTATAAATTTTTTTTCCTCCTCTACGGTCTATCTATACCTGTGTATAGCATTGGTTGGAAATGATAACCTATGGGTAATAAATTTATTTCCTAGGAAATAAAATTATAGCCGGTTATAAATTTATTTCCTAGTCTACGGTCTATCTATACCTGTTTATAGCATTGGTTGGAAATGATATTCTATGGGTAATAAATTTATTTCCTAGGAAATAAAATTATAGCCGGTTATAAATTTATTTCCTAGTCTACGGTTTATCTATACCTGTTTATAGCATTGGTTGGAAATGATATTCTATGGGTAATAAATTTATTTCCTAGGAAATAAAATTATAGCCGGTTATAAATTTATTTCCTAGGTTATAAATTTATTTCCTAGGAAATAAATTGATTACCCATGGGATATTATTTCAATTCCAACCAATGCTATACACAGGTATAGATAGATAGGAAATAAATTTATTACCGGTTATAATTTTATTTCCTAGGAAATAAATTTATTACCCATGGGATATTATTTCATTTCCAACCAATGATATAGACAGGTATAGATAGACAGTAGACTAGGAAATAAATTTATAACCGGCTATAATTTTACTTTCTAGGAAATAAATTTATTATTTTAGGAAATAAATTTATAACCATGGGATATATTTCATTTCCAACCAATTTATTTCAGTAGGAAATAAATTTATTTCCCATAGGATATCATTTCCAACCAATGCTATATACAGGTATAGATTGATAGGAAATAAATTTATTACCGGTTATAATTTTATTTCCTAGGAAATAAATTTATTACCCATGGGATATCATTTCATTTCCAACCAATGCTATACACAGGTATAGATAGATATGAAATAAATTTATTACCGGTTATAATTTTATTTCCTAGGAAATAAATTTATTACCCATGGGATATCATTTCATTTCCAACCATTGCTATATACAGGTATAGATAGACCGTAGACTAGGAAATAAATTTATAACCGGCTATAATGTTATTTCCCTGCCATCAGTAGGCTATATAGTTATGTGTAGATAGGTAGGAAATAAATTTATCACCCATAGGATATGATTTCATTTCCAACCAATGCTATATACAGGTATAGATAGACAGAAGATAGGAAATAAATTTATTACCGGTTATAATTTTATTTCCCCACCAACAGCAGGCTATATAGTTATATGTAGAAAGCTATTTTTAGATATTATGTTGATAGGCGGAAATAAATTTATACGGAAATAAATTTATACGTATGCCACATAATTTTATTTCCTTAGCAACCGCAGGCTCCGCCCAGGAAATAATTTTATGGCGGAAATAAATTTATACGACACCGCCCCAATGTTCTCTTACTATAGCTGACAAGCAAAAAAGGTCGTCGCCGCTGATATTGCTGCCCCTTCTTTTCTAAATTTTGCGTCCCTTCGCTAAACCTCCTCGACACAACCCGACAAGCAAAAAATAAAAAATAAACAGGTCGTCGTCACTGAATTTTTTGCCCCTTTTACATTTTTCCGCCCCCGTCGCCTTCGCCAAAACTCCTTAACAACCATACAAACACAAAAAAGAGGTCGCTTCCAAAATTTGCCGCCCCCATCATGTGTGCCGCCCATGGCCAGAGTCATAGTAGCCATTGGGACGCTACGCCTCTACGTCGAGGTTTCATATATGAACATTGCTAAAAAAAACATTCTCATGTCTATTCTCACGCAACGAGCTTAAAATTATTGATATTCAGTCACTGAAATTATGCCATAGTACAGAATTTCTGAAAAAAGACAAAAATAGAGTCAGACAAACAGACACAGATAGATAGGCGGACAGACAGACAGACAGAAGGGCAGACAAGTCAAAAGACGAACACAGATTTCTATGGCGTTTCTGATATTTAAAAATAGCAACGTTTCTGTGCTCCGTCGCAGGGTCGTGACTAAATCTTGAACTTGACGGGGTAAAGCAGTGGCGTAGCCAAGAGGGGGTTGGGGTTAACCCCCCTTGGCTGCCGAAAACAACATATTTTTAATTAGTTTCTATGCATTTTTAATTTTGGGACGCTATTTGTGGGTCAAACCCCATCTGGCTATAAAATGTAACGGCTTAAGATAGGACGACCTTTTTTGCTTGTAAGCACGTGGGAGGAAAAAATTGATGAGGTGACAACCCTTTTTTGCTCGTCGGGAAAATATAGAGGAGGTGAGCCTTTTTTGGCTTGTCAAGATTTTTCCCGAAGTTGGTTGGTCATGTCAAAACCAAAAACCTCTTTACGGAAATCCTGGCTACGCCACTGGAGTAAAGTAATGAAATAGGGCGCAGGGGCGTAGCCAGGAATTTGTTTGGGGGTATAATGTGATGGGGTATAAATCTTTAAAAAACTTTGAAAATCTTTAAAAACACATTAAAAACTTTAAGGTAGTCTGATTTGGGGGCGGTATATAGACCGATATACCCCCATCGCTACGCCCATGATAGGGGCGGTGCCTTTACTTACTGGATAATTGCTTTTTGCGGATTTAAAGAAACTGCAATAAATGTCGCACTAATCGCACTGATAAATTGCATTTTTCAATTCGAAACACAGAAGCCAAAACCTATCTCTGACTTTTAAGCATACGATATGACAGCACAGAGGTTCTCGAGTCAAACAGCAAAACGCTCGGTTTGTGACAGAATCTAGGGTCGAGTGAAGTCTTACCGGGTTTTTTTCTCGTCGCGATGAACTTCTTTTGCAGTTTCACGCAGTAAAATTCATCGGCAGAGAAGATATATATATATATACTATACTTGACTGTTTTATCATCCGCTCTTCGAACTTCAAAAACCAGGAACTCAAAAGCGTCTTCAAGAATCAAAAATCTAGCCAAAAAAACTGCATCGGAGAAGGAGACAGGGAAGGGAAGGGAAGATATAATGGAGTTTTCTAGAAGAGGGTAAAAAAGTAAAAGTAAAGTAAAGTAAAGTAAGTAAAGTAAAATCTTGTGGATTTCTATAGCGCCTTGGAAAACAGCACAACAGAGAATTAGGAAGAAAATAGTTTCTACGGCGGCATGTGCAGAAAATGAAAAAGCATGGCGACCGGTTTTGGTGAATTCGACGCAAGACAGCGCTTTAGTAACTTTCCGTAATATTATTTTACGAAGCGTTTTCTGTCAACGTATATCTGCAGCGATTGATATTTTTCTGAATTACGGTCTCTTCTTCACGTTTCAACTTCCACGCCGCTATATACGTTGGCAACGGCGGTCCGCTTCCGTTCGATTTCGTGTCCGCTGCTTTATCTTTCCGTTCGCCGCGAAATCCCGAACGGAAGGAATCTGTAACAACTACTAGCCTTGTTCCTCCTCCTCCTCCTCCTCCTCCTCCTCTTCCTCCTACTTCTCCTACTCCTCCTCACCCGCCAACCGGCTCTTCACGTATTGGCGTCATCGATGTCGGGCACGCCCCATCCATCCGAGGGCAGACGACAAGCACACCTGCATTCCTCCTCCTCCTCCTCCTCCTCCTCCTCCTCCTCCTCCTCCTCCTCCTCCTCCTTAACGCACAATTAACATCGCATCCCGTGCGACGTGCCGCTGCCTCCGTCAACGAGCAGTTGGCCGTGCATCCGGTGCAGTTTACCGGCGTCGACAAATCAACCGATTAATATATAACGTAAACCTTCTTGCGACGCGAACGCCAAGTTTACACAGAACCGCTCGACTAAACGCGATTCTGTCCACCCGATGCGATTTGAACACGCCATATAGCGCTGTACTATGGCACTGAAAGCGCTGTACGAGGTGCAGTCTCCTTGCTTTTAGAGAGATGCATCAACAGCATAAAAAGGCACTTAGGAGGTGGACGGATCGTTTCCATAGACGATAATTGCAGCAAATTCTATCTCCATTCGTTTCTTCTTGACGGTTTAAGCCTTTAAGGAGTCAAAGTAGGATTTTCTACGTATACAAGTCTCTCTCTAAGTCTAGCGAAATGAAGGATTGACTGTTCGAAAGACAGTTAATCTTGTCTTTAGATTTCAAATTTTACCTGATAAGGAGATTAAAGACGCGTCAAAAGTTATTAATAGTTAATAGTTAATAGTTATTAATCGTTAGTAACAGTAAAAGCACAGCTGTAATCTATCTATCTATCCAACTGCCAGGTATTCAGCTGATCCGGTGCAGCAGCTGCAGCTGTCAGCAGCTACGCTTAGAAAGCACACAGGCATCCTTTGGGTAAAATTCGGATTATTCTGCCAGCCGAGAAAGACTTTCCGACACCAGAATAATTTGTCGAGACATCTCTCTCTAAACGTAACATTTCCATTATGGCGAGAATCGATTACTTGACTCATTCGCCACAAGGTCGTCAGTGTCACGTGACAAACACATAGAGCTCAAGGAGAAACGGCTGAAATTTTTGGAAACGCTGACGTAACTCAATCAGCAGTAATTTGTTTTTCTACATCCGGAGAGAGATGGGGTGATAGGTCGGAAAAACAAACGATAGTTTTCGACATCCTGGGTACTATGAAGCAGAGGCGTAGCGACGGGGAGGTATATCGGTATATATACCCCCTCCCCCAATCAGCCTACCTTAAAGTTTTTGTATGTGATTTATATGTGGTTATATGTGGTTATATGTAGTTTATATGGTCTATAGTTAAGGTTTATACCCCCCCTCTTAATATTTATACTCTCCGAAATCCAATTCCTGGCTACGCCCCTGCTATGGAGTCGTCTTCGACCGTGCGAGTTAACTGGTCTTAAATCCCTATCCAGACAAAGTAAAAGCCTTTTCTCTGATGAAACTAACGCCAATTCTGGACCTCGATACACCCATCAGTTGACATTACAGAGTGAGCGACGAGTTGTCAGCAAGGGCTGAATCCCCATACATCGGCGTAAAATTAGATGAAAAGTGGGGAGCCCAAACCCTATGCTTCCCCCCTTCCATAGGATAGCCTCTCAAAAAGTGTGGAGTTCGAGCCCTAGGGACCTAATAGAAGTTTACGACTATATGTCCCCATAGTAGGTGGCCATTGGAATATTATGGTCTGTTTCTCTTTAGGATGGTGACTTGTGCGGCAGTGCATCAAAACGCTATACAATTTGAAGCTGTTAGTTTACATTATTTTCAATTAGGGGCCGTCCATAAATGACGTCACGCACTGAATTTCGCTTCAACTATAATAATTATATTGAGCATTGTCAAACGAATTCATTGCAATACCCGCTTCATTCAAGAAATGAGTGAATTGAAACATTAATTTTGACATTAGAAAGATGGGGGAAGGGTTAACGCGTTGTGACGTCATTTTTAGGGGTCTGACTTTTTGACGACTTGTGAGGGGGAGAGAGGGGAGGTCAAAACTGCCAAAATCGCGTGACGTCATTTATGGACGGCCCCTTATGTAATTAATTACAGTATGATGAAATAGCTCTACAATTGAAACCATCGCATAATTATTCAAAGTAAACTGCGGATCAAACCAACTTCTCAACGAGTCAACGTTTAAGGATTGAAAAATCAATGCCGTGAACTTTTATAAACAAGAGACATTACACTGTAAGTCAGCGGCGTAGCCAGGATTTTCGGAAGGGGAGATTTCGGTTTTTGGTTTTGACCGTGAGTCCGTGAACAACTTCAGAAAACATACTGACAAGCAAAAAACGTTATCAACTCTACTTTTTTAGCTGACAAGCAAAAAAGTCCTCGCCTCTTACTTAAGCCTTCACCGTCTATAGCCAAGGGAAGTTTTGATCCCCAAAGACGCGTCAAAAAATAAAAATTGCAGGGAAACTCATAAAAAATATTTTTTCTGCGGCCAAATGGGGTCCCCCGTTGGCTACGCCACTGCTTTACGTAAAAGGAGAAAGAGAACCTATCTTATTTAAAACATTCGCCAGAGGACGCTGTTTAATTTCTTTAGTGCTCAAACAATCGCCAGTTGGCGTCAGTTACGGTTATTTCCGCCATAATATTATACAATGTCTAGTGATTCCTGTGAAGTGTTTGCTTTGGGTTCACAGTGGCTTATTAAACAGTTGCAAGTCACTTGTGAACAGGGCCTGTTTTAAGAAAAATTTATCATTGCACTAAACTCAGAAAATTTGCAGACATCTGCGCAAAAACCAGCAAAAAAGTCGTACAGAAAATTGCATTTTACCACTGCACATTTTCATTTTATCATTGCACATTTTGTGTACCACTGCACGTTAAAACAGGCCCTGCTTGTGAATAATCAAGCATTTGGTTACGGTCACGTGATGGTCACCGTTAGATCATAGGCAGACAGGAAGCGAGTGAAGCAGACATAGAACAAGGCTCACAGAAAGAAACCAAAAGGGATTCGAACCTTTTGGCATGGAAGCCTTTAGGGTTACTAAAACCACCTGTTTGATTACGAAGCAGACATCTGCTGACGTCACACTGCGGTTACCAGCACAGTAAGGGTTCCAACAGGAGGGACTTCGATAGCAGGCGCCAATATGTGAATGCCTTTGTTTGTAAATTTTAATTTTTAATTATCATTTTCACGTGGAAACAGAAATATTTAACAATAGAAAGTTCACGAATTCTGACGGTGCGTTACAAAAAAACAACAAAATCATACTTAATTTTCCAGCGTTCAGACCAACGCCAATTCGCCATTTTCTGAGAGAGAGAGAGAGAGAGAGAGAGAGAGAGAGAGAGAGAGAGAGAGAGAGAGAGAGAGAGAGAGAGAGAGAGAGGTTATTAACAGGTTAAAAGGAAAGTGTCTCACTAAAACAATAACTAACCCCGGATTTCTTAAGACATGGGCCCATGGCTCGTTCCTCTATTGACTTAGTCCCGGTGTTTAATCTAGGCCGTTTCCGGGGGGAATTGCCCTTTTCCCCCGGAAATTTCAAATTCATCCCCGGAAATTTTGGAATACTACATTGACTAACAGCGGCCTCTAGCAGAATTCCCCGACCCCCCCCCGCTCTGTCAGTTTCCCCCGGCTTTTTCAGTTCCCCTCTTGGAGTCCAGGAGTCTAGATTAAAACTGCTTATAGGCCTACTACATGTAGCCTAACCATGCCACATTCGTCAGGATTTCATTTATTTGAAATCCCTCGTTCTCGCGCATTCATTGGTTCTAGTGTGTAGTATGAAATGGCTGGGAGGGAGGTGTCCAATTTCGAACTCTGCGCATCCAAATCGGGCAGGCCAAAATCGATTACATGTATTATTGAACGATTTCAAGCGATGAAGTTGGAAAAACAGCGAAAATGTGGTTTCTGTCGGAAAAGTCTTCAATTCTTCGACATTTTTACATATCTACACATCTACTCTTCAACCGGCCTTTCTTTGCCTTCTGCCGCACAGCGAATTCATAATTATAAATGGTGTTTTTGTTGTCTAAAAGTCTGTCTGCACTATGCAATTTACTGCTTACATGTAGAGCTAAGAACCGCTGTAGAATCCAAACAGAGCCGCCGACCATAGAAGTGGTCACGCTATCTTGACAAGAAGTGTAACGTTCGGCTGCGTTGCGTAATTATTATGCAGTCGTTAAATAGCAAACAGGGCCTTCGTTTTGAAAACACAGGAGGTACTGGTCTGTTGAACAGCTGTTCGGATCATCGCCGCCTCCTCTCTTTTTCGTGTCCTCCCCCGGGTCGGAACCTGTAATCTTCGGCTCGCCGTCTTTGATTGTCTTTGATCCTTCTATCTCTGTCTGTCTCGTTACGTGGAAGGAAGGAAGGAAGGCCGGCCATTCCGTTTTTACGACGGTTTAATCACGCAGATAGGGTCTGCAATCTTACCGGCGGATTTCTTGCTAAAGCGGGGAGGTGGTGTCTAGGAAAAAGATGCGAGACGAAATTGACATCGGAAGAGACGAAGGCAGTCCAGGAACTGTTCCACGGCCGACGAATAAATTCTTATCTAAAGGCGGGTAAGTTTTCGGTGGTTTTCAAAGCGCCCCGAGTCTAGTTTTCCTGTCATTAAGCCTTACGTCCTGGGAAACACAACCTCTAGTCCTCCATTCCATCGAGGCTTCTCACACACACACGGAGGTCTCTGTATATTATTCCCAGGAGTTTTTGGTTCTCACATGCGTCTCATTACTAGGCCTTCTAACTGGCAATGCATTTAAACTAAATGTAAGTATGCAAGTAAGTAAGTAAGTAAGTGCGTAAGTAATTGTAGAGGCGTGTTTCTAATATTGCCTTCCAGAAGTCAGTGGTTTCTAGAGGCGTAACTGAGCCTCTGTCAAAAACCAATCGTTATGCTTAATAAGCGACAGTCTGCCAATCACTTTTCGGTTATTAGCAGGAGTGCTGATCCATTATTATCCAACGCAACTTTACACAGACATTCAAGTCAACTCAGTTGCATCACAGCAGGATACTTGTGTTGACAATTTGAGTTTCTGGTGAGACTGGTGATGAAAAACGTAGTTCAGTTTTTTAAAAACCAAAAACTTTAAGACAGACTTTGATTGTGTGGGTTGAAATCGCTGTGTGATTTAACATTATATGATTAGCGTTCCTGGGAATAAAAAATAAATTCGCCACAATGGATAATTAAAATGTAAATATATATTGACCTAATGTAAATCTGCCACTCTTCTTCTCTGTTAGGTCTTCCAGCAAACTGCGTGCTTTCATATTTAGACTTATAATAATAATAATAATAATAATAATAATAATAATAATAATAATAATAATAATAATAATATTATTATATTATTTATTATTATTATTATTATTATTATTATTATTATTATTATTATTATTATTATTATTATTATTAATGAGATTAAAGTGGTTCAGGAGGGTCTGCCCTGTGTGAGAACCACTGTGTAGCCCATCCCATCTAGAATATCTGTCTTGTGTGGCCTTATAAGCTTCGTGTATGTCCATGTTGCACCATTCTTTAATGTTGTCTATCCATTCTTTTCGTGGTCTTTCTCTGATGTTTTTGCCTTCCACTACTCCGAACATGATACTTTTTATCAGCCTTTCGTCACAAGAGATTTAGGGGCCTATGCCAGGAAATTACAGGCCAGTGAGTTCCACCTGCATACTACAGTATGTAAAGTTCTGGAAAAATAGTAAAAGCAAAGTTATTGGGTCATCTTATGAGACACAAGATTTTAAAGTAAATCCAGCATGGGTTTCTTAAGGAAAGATCTTGCTTAACAAATATACTGGACTTTTAGAGGAGATTTCTGACAAGCAAGATGAGGGAAAAGCAGTTGATGCAATATACCGGGCCTTATATATAATGGACCTTGCAAAAGCATTTGACAAAGTACCTCATTCAAGACTGACAGCCAAACTTCAGGCCTGTGAAATCGGCGGCAGAGTTCTATCTTGGATTTAAAAAAACCTTGCTTCTGAACAGAAGACGGAAGGTAGACATAAGAGGCAAGTGTTCAGATTGGGCTGCGGTTATAAGTGGGGTGCCACAAGGTTCAGTGTTGGGACCAGAGGCGTAGCGTCCCAATGGCTACTATGGCTCGAGCCATGGGCTGCACATGTGGAGGGGGCGCAGTGGCGGCTCTAGGATTTGGCAAGTGGGGGGCCGTTGGGGTGGCAACTTCTAATCATGGGGGGCCAACCATTTGTTGTTTAATGTATGTAGCATTAAGTATAGGGTCCCAACTGGAGGGGGCACTGGGGGGCCAGGCACTCAATAGGGGGCACGGGCCCCCCCGGTGGAGCCGCCACTGAGGGGACGGCATATTGAGCGGTGATTACCCTTTTTTGCTTGTCAGGCATAAGAACAGCAGATTGGAGACGGCATTTTTTCAGGAGCCATGGGCGGCGCAAGACCACGCTACGCCACTGGTTGGGACCTCTATTATTTCTAATGCATATCGATGACATTGCTGAAGCTCGCCTCAAATTGCAATAGACATCCTAGCGCCAGTGGAGTAAACTTGGATGAAAGAGTGGGGACCAGAAACTCTATGTCATTCTCATTCCGTAGCATAGAATCCCAATCAAAGAGTGTGGGGCCGAGCCCAGCGGCCTAATAGAAGTCGACGCCTATGGTTATGGCCGCGCGCGAATAATGATCTAGTACATTATTCAGGACACTTGCAACCTTCTCGCCTGTATATTCGATATACTTATATATATATATATATATATATATATATACAGTATATATCATATACTATGATATACTTCGTATATCTTAGCGAGGAGTTTCATTAGTAATTCCTATCCTCCTCTCATAGGAAGACGCGTCTCGTTGCGCGAGGAGGTCTCATTGTGTGCATATTTACATTGATTTTATCGTCTCTATTTGTCGATTCGCGGCGCCCGACACCCGATAGGTGGCGTGTGCGTCTTCTCGTCGTCGGTCAAGTATTCGGACGCTAAATTCAGGTGACGATTTTGCCACGCTGCAAGAGTGTGAATTGTCTGTCTGACGACGCCCATTGTTTGATCAGGGACGCACAATAGACGAACGAGATCGTAAAAATGCCGTGACGCAATTCGAACTGCCTGGTGACTTGGCGTTCGCGTAAACCAAGAGATTCTACGTATACGAGAGACGGCGCCACAGGTGAGTCCAGGGCCGCCGAGAGAAATTCCGGGCCCCTGGGCAGACTAATCGCGCTCGGCCCTCCCCCTCCTAGAAAGTAAAGTCTAAAAACTGGTGACGACCTTTTTTTTCGCTTGTAGGCGGCAGCAAGAAAAATACCTTCAACGGGCCCGTCTGCCTTCTGCCCTTCAACGTGTATAGAGTTGGACCAGTTGGTAACCCCAACTCTAGTCCAAACACTAACTCTAGCCCTAACATAACCCCAGAGGTGTAGCGAAGAGGGGCAGGTGGGGGCATATGCCCCTGGGTGCCGAGGTGAGGGGACGCCAAAATCGAGTTTTTGGGGTAAGTTAAACAGTCAAATACATAATAAATAAGAAGTACGGCGACCTTTTTTGCTCGTCAGGAGTATAAGGAGAGGGGCGCCGAGAGAACGATGTGATGACCTTTTTTAGCTTGTCATCACTCAGCAGTGTTGGGGACGCCAACGGTACACTTTGCCCCCGGGTGCCGGATACCCTCGCTACGCCTCTGCATAACCCGCCCGGACCCCTATAGATCACCGGGCCTCTGGGCATTTGTCCCCTCCTCCTGTTGGCGGCCCTGGGTGGGCCAGAGGGTCATGATCCAGGTAACCCCTATTAAGGGCAGTAACGTGATTTCACACTTTTCTCGGGAGCGGGATATTTTTAAAACCAATTTTTGGACAAAATTTGGCAAATTTGTAGATTTTTGATATTTTTTGCGATTTTTGGTGGTTTTTGCACATTTCACATTTATTTATTTATTTAAAACAGTATACATTATTTCTTCATTTTCTTGGGGAGGCACGGCCTCCCTGCCACCCCCAAATGACGCCCGTGATTACAGGCCTCCCTCAAATGCCCCCATACTTTAGTGCCCTCATTCTAAGCAAATAAACTATTCAAGGTTTATAAAAAGTAGTTGGGTCCGTGCATAGAAGTTGCCACCCCAACGACCCCCTCACCTCCTACTTACCAAATCCTGGAGCCGCCACTGTTACCTACCACAGATTGTTCCCGAACTGATTAATTTATTTCTTGATGCGGCCGAATTGAGATCGTAGTTCGAATCCTGATCTGCGCGCGAAGTCCTAAGCCAGCGGTTCTCAACCTGTGGGTCGCGACCCCCAAGGGGGTCGAATGACGATTTGCCAGGGGTCGCCCGAGACCATCAGAAATATGGGGTTGTCTCTTGTCTTGTTATTGTACAAAGTTTCCTCAGTGGTAGTTACGACGTATTAGTTGTTTTACTATAATTGTCATTCGAGGATAGACATGGAGACAATTAAATAATAACGATTTCGAACATTTTTATTGTCGTAGCATTATTATTTTTAGCAGTTGACATTGTGGACGAAAATAATTTAACCGTTGGGGGGTCGCCACATCATGGGTAATTGAATGAAAAGGGTCGCGGCACTATAAAGGTTGAGAACCGCTGTCCTAAGCGATCTCGGATCTTGTCAGAAATGCCTTTCTGTTGGTAACAATTATTGTTAAGTGATGGATTGTGTTGGTGGTGGAGACGCTGCGCCTAATAGCATCCGACCAAACTATGAAATCCGTCGTCACCAGAAGCATCTATTTACATTCTCATCAAATCGTTTCAACTTTTTAAGAATCGGCGGATCTATTCTGCGCAGCATTTTAGACGGAAAAATATGCCGGCCAGTGTTTAATCTAGGCCGTTTCCGAGTGGGGGGAGAAAATCGCCCTTCGCCCCCGGAAATTTCAAATTCCCCCGGAAATTTTGGCATACTACATGGACTAACAGCAGCTCCCTAGCAGAATTTCCCCCGGCTTTGTCAATTCTCCTCCGGCTTTTTCAGTTCCCCCCTTCGGAGTCCAGGAGTCTAGATTAAACACTGATGCCGCCGCAGAACATCGGACGCTCTCGAAAAGCCAATTTCGAGGTAAAATTTATATTTTAAAAATTCTAACAAGTATTTTAGTGATTTGCTTCAGGTATTTCCCCCTCGTTCTCTCTCCCTCCCCCTTCTCCCTCCCTCTCTTTCTTCTATCCTCTCTCCCTCTCCCTCTCCTTCTCTTTGAAAGCAACCTATATAATCGTTCGACGTGCGCCGCCTTATAGGTTATACCTATCACTGGAGCCCTAATTTTTCGTCGAAACCATTGTTGAGCTGTCGACACATTTAAACCGCGCCATCTTCGCGTGTTTGCCTTGTTTGCAAGCGAGCCGATGAGGAGAAGAAAGAGGAGCGGGGTGAGGAAAGGGCGAATTTGGCGGCTGGAACCCTTAATACACGATGGTATTTACTGTTCGGGGTATAACGAGAAGATGACAAAGATGCGTGAAAATCCGTTTATGGAATCTCGCGTAGAACGCGAAACTCGACTTGAAAGACTTCGTTCGGCCTTCTTCTTCTTCTTTCTAGTTACGCCCCAGCGAGGAATGAATCGCCGAGTGGGCGGGGGAGGGGGAGACGGAAAGGGGTAGCGGACGACAAGGGGGTGGGGGTGGGTACGAAGAAGCGAAGGGTCGAAAAGATGAAAAGATTCGCAAGTTTAGGAATTCATTACCTGCAGATAGCTTTATTAGCCACCGAAGAGGTCTTGAATGCCTGGCTCGTGGATTCACTCGGCGAATTCAAATTCAAATTCGTGAATCAATTCCGACCGAGTATCAATGCTTGATTTTTGCTCGCTCACTCACTCGCGCTCGATCATAAAAACCATAAAGCTGTCTTACTCTAATGTTATGTTATATGTAACTTAGTGTAAATGTTATATAAATGATGTGTGTGTATGTGACGTTGTATGCGAAATAAACTCAAACTCAAACTCAAACTCAAGTACTCACCCACCCACTCGCTCAGTCACTCAGTCATTCAGTCACTAACTAACTCACTCACTCACCCACTAACTCCATAGCACTTTCACTCATTCGCTAAGTAATTGACATTGCCGGTGTTGAAACTTTTTGATGGGTGGAATGGTGGATGAAAAAATTATGTTGATAATAATGATGATGATGATGATGATGATGATGATGATGATGATAATAATAATAATAATAATAATAATAATAATAATAATAATAATGCACTTTTATAGCAACGTTTACAATACCCTGAGGCATCAATCGATTGTATTATCGTGATGAAGTATAGGCCTATTTGATTTTTTCAATCCCTGTGGAAGTAACCAAATTATTGCTAACTGAACATTTGTCATCGCTGAAGAAACATTGTAAGGAGCCTATATATGGCCTGCAGGGATATAACAATACTACCTGTCTGATAGGTGCAATTCGGCAGATTATGCGAGCAAACGTGAAAAATATTTTCGCACCGGCACTACGAATTCTGAGACGTGATTTGCAACAAAAGCACGAGTGACAATTTCATGCCGTGCAGCTCCGGTCAGAAGGCCGCAGTCAGCCTTACGCCCAGTCGTAAAGTGCAAAGTCGTTTATATTAACTACGTTGTTTCAGACGGCGTTTGGTATCGACGCCGGGGCATAGAATCAACCGAGATTTGTGAGTCAAATTAGTAATCTGACTTCGGTTTTAGTCGATTGTACTCAACACTCGATGCCGGATAGAATGTTTTTATATGTAAATAGTAATTATGGTTTGTCATCTTAAAAGGATAAAAAAAATGCAGGCAAAACCGAAGCGCAGAATTATCCATAGAG
>CM030841.1:11230681-11278181 GCA_018105865.1 Metaphire vulgaris
CTTCTTCTTTACAATTCGACGTCATCTGTTTCTAGTGGCTTTTACATACAGGCAGCAATGCCTCCTAAGGCACTTTAAATAACGCTGTTGACGGTATTTGGATTTTGGACCCTGTGCTCTCGCCTCATGGCTGTGCGAAGGGCAAGGCTCAGCGGGTAGATGGCTGCTTCTTCTAAATGCTGTTAGTTATAATGCGGCGATTTTTCGGGAAATATGCGTGGCTCGGGGGTCCTACATATCAGTAGCGTCATTTCACACTTGGGGGGGCGAGATAATTGTTTGCAAATTTGGACCAATTTGCAAATTTTTGAAATTTTGTGCAAATTTTTGTCAATTTTTGCGATTCTTTGCACATTTCACATTCGTTATTCAGTTATTTATTTAATACATTCTACACTATTTCTTCATTTCCTTGGGGCCCTGCCCTCCCCCAAATGACGTCCCTGCTACATAAGCGGGGCAAGTGCGAAAAATTCGGGCATTTTCCATTTATGCGCCTAAATTTTCTCTTTTATGCGCGCATATTTGTTAAGTTGTTTTTCGATGGAAAAAAGGCTGACAGAAAAAAGGCCATTCAGACTGGCGCTGAGAACATGTAAATCTATGGCTATATTGGGAAAAATAGCAAAAAGTGCTATATATGTGACGAAAATAGCTAAAAATGCGGATAAAATTGCCGCATAGTTGTACAGAAATCGCATATATGCGGAGAAAAATAATCCCATCAAGCACAGTCCTTTCTATTCAGTGGATCTTACTTAGGGGGCAGGGTGGGGGAGGGGCGATGGACTAGCGACAGGATTCTTGCCTTGCAACCGGATGGTAGCGGGTTCGAATCGGACCCTAACCACTGCGTAGTAAGCGCATGGACAAGTCGTTATCCGCTGACTTAGACCAGTGGCGTAGCCAAGGGTGTTGGAGTTAAACCCCCCTCTTGGCTGCCGAAGAAAAATTTTTTTTAATGTTTCCATCAATTTTTAAGTTTCGGACGCGGTTTTGGGGGTCAACCCCTCCTTGGCTGCCGACGCAAAATAATTTGTAAGCGCTATAGAGTAAAGATGTAGGGTGGCGACCTTTTTTGCTCGTCAGCACATCTAGAAAGGGAAAAGTAGAAAAGTACAAGAGGAAAAATGAGCATGACCTTTTTTGCTTGTCAAGATTTTTCGAAGTTGGTCATAAACAAAACCAACCCCCCTCCCTCTCTCCCTTCCGGAAATCCTGGCTACGCCACTGACTTAGGCAGTTGCTTGCGATATCTCACTTTGCGAATGGTTTAGCAACGAGCGCGCGCGCGAATCGAATCGCTCTGTTCTGCGAAAAACCACTTTGTCGCTTAGTATAGAAATTCCTTACGCCTGATGCTTGGCCGCCGCCGCCGCCGCCGTTTGCCTTAGAAGTTATTACAGAGTAGAAGAGAACGTCGAGAAGCAGATAGATCGAAACGAAACAGCTTGAAGAGTGCGCAACTGCGCACAGAGCACGAGATTAGTACCCTTTTCAACGTCGACGGATAATAAAGAGATGTATGCAGACGATTGTGGGACAACTTGTAGCCTCACAACTCTTGGGTCTCTACGCAGTGTAGGGGCTCTGATGCACTAGGCTGTATACACCTTCGCTAAATAGACGCCGCTCTCTCACGGACCTTTGCCTCTTTCCCTCTTTAAAAACTTTGAACTCTGACCTGACCTATTTGCGTCAGGCGGGCGCCATTTGTGGCGCGGCAGACCGAGCAGGGATATTTTTACACCCCTTAACGCCCCCATTTACACCCTTTAACGCTCCCCCCATTTGAGACCGACACTCCCCCAATCTGAGCCAGAGATGACCCTTTTTTGCTTGTCAGACTTTTTCAGCAGGGTCCGACCCCCTAGAATATACCGAACCCCCCCAAATTGATAGTCCTAGAAATAACCCTGAGACCGGGCTTAGCTGTTCCTTGTTTTCAATTGCCAATTAGGTCAACGTATATATATATATATATATATATATATATATATATATATAAGTTCCATTGATCTGTGGAATATATCCATACATAGGTGCGATATATATATAGGCCTATAGGTGCGCAGGGTTGTGGCTATACTGTTACTTCCAATGCTCTTAAAATAAACTCAAAAAGTTACGAAATGCTTTATTATTACAAATTTACGCATAAATAAATACTAGAAACACGCTCACACATTTATAAACCTATCTGATAATTTACAGTTGCAAGAAATCAGATACGCCGAATAAGTTAAAAGCAAGACGCAGTCTCTTGTGAAATTCTGTGGCCTTTCATATATACTGTATTGTGCTATTACCGAAGGCAGTAATATAGGCCTACATAGCTGCATAGTCTTATTTGCTCAATACATAGTATGGATGACATGGTAGTCAGCGTAAGATTTTTAAAAAACAAAAGACCGCAAAAATAGCATATTTACATCAATTGTACATCACATTGTACGCACGTCTGAAGTCCAATTGCTGCAAAATATAAAAAATGTCCGGCAGGGGATGCATCCCCACTCATCCCCCACGTGGAACCGCCCCTGCCAACAATTTACAGATGTCTGAAAATGAATAATGAACAACACTGAAGCTACTAAGAGATTCGTTATTTAATAATACGGCAGTTCCTGTTTGAAGACAATGAAACGACAAGGGTCGGATATTGGCATAACTCGGTGTGGGTGGGAGGGGGGGGAGGGCGGGTAAGATTGTAACTACGCACTAAGTCATTGCCACGTAAGAATTTGTCATGTCTAGAGATCATGTAGGGCCTGTTTTAACGTGCACTGATAAAATGAAAATGTGCATTGATAAAATGCAATTTTCCTGTGCTTTGTGCAGTGATAAATTTTGCGGGCGACCTTTTCAGGTTTTTTTGGCGCGCGGATGTGGAGCGGGCACCTTGGATTTCGGATGGCAATTAGAAAAAGCTGTGATGAGTTAAAAAAAGGTCGTCAGCCAAATTCAGGGGCACAAAATTTTCCGAGTTTTGTGCAGTGATACATTTTGCTTAAAACATGCCCTGTACAGATGAATGTCATTCTTAAATTACACCAGAAACACAGCTACAGATTACAACGGCGTAAAAATCAAAAATAACTCGGAAAACTCAATACAAATCTAACAAGAACGCATACACCGACTATACATGTAAGTTAAAAGCAAAATGCGCCATCCTCTGTGTATCTATGCTATAGCCTTTCGTTTTCCGTTACTGCCGTAGTGTATGACTGTTTAGCCACAGTCTATCCGGAGTTGTCCATGGGTCCATTTTTTAGAACCCAATCTAACCCAATCCACAGAATCTCCAACCCAACCCATGCCGGTAACACAGTAGTGTTACTTGACCCAACCCAACCCAACCCACCGTAATGCAGTACAACCACGACTTATTTTCTGACCCAACCCAACCCACCATTATTATGGAAAAGTCTGACCCAACCCAACCCATGGGTTAGTCCAGCCCATGGACATCTCTGAGTCTATCATCATACTAACAAGAAAAGTCTAACACAATAACATTGAATCCAAAGCACAGCGAGCGATGTCATGTACATGACGCGTCAACTTTACTCGTTCAAGGCTACACTTAATATCATCGACAACAAACTTCGTGTCGAAAAATTGTCAATTTCCGCTATTGCAACTACTACTACTACTACTACTACTACTACTACTACTACTACTACTACTACTACTAGTGGCATAGCCAGGATTTTCTAAAAGAGACGAATGACCACTGAGAAGGTGGCAGGCACGCCGAGAGAAATTCCTGGCCCTGTGCAGATCAAGTGTGGAAAACTTGCTGATGACCTTTCTTGCTCGTCAGTCCTTTTTCGAAAGGTATATATATATATATATATATATATATATATATATATATACAGTGATACTGTATGTCTATAGCTACTAGGGTACACTCAGCCCAGAATAACAATAATACGCGATGAAATAAATTTTTGGTCGGCCAACCAAGGGGGTTTAACCTCCAAACCCCCTTGGCTACGCCACTGACTACTACTACTGCTACTACTACTACTACTACTACTACTACTACTACTACTACTACTACTACTACTACTCTACTATTACTCTACTATTACTACACTACCACCACCTTCACTACTCGATTTAGAATATTGCTTTCAGAAATGCATCGTTCAACAAGGCACAACCAAATTTGTGTAAAATCAACGGAAAACAAAAGTTCAAGTTGGATTTCAGTAACGTAAAGAGTAAATTGTTAGTCGCCTATACAATGAAATCGAAAACATCAGCAACCTCAAACTTTAAAATAGCGTACACCACGTTTACGAGTAACAATCGACCAGCAGCAACGTCATCATGTTAAACAGACAGTCTTACTTTGAAAACGAAGTAACCCAAAACGAAAGAATCACCGATCTGGCGATAAGTCGTCTCTAAAATCGTGATTCATTTGACAGTAGTATATCAATTTCAAAGCCAGAGGTTTTGATTCTTAAAACAGTTTATCATATTGAAAACCAAACAATATGTCGGCATATTTACCGCTAATAAATTACTTATCTAGGTTACGAAAGATAAATAAACTCCTTGGTTTTTTAAAAATCATTTAACAGATTATATAGCCAATGCATTTTTTTATTTACGCATATCCATATATTTATCAATCCATGTTATTAGTAGTTTATATTTATTACGTACAAAAGCACCCTGAGAACATAGAAGCTGTTTACCGTGTGCGATTTGCATAGCAGGACACACATAAGAACACTACACAAAGTAGGGAGTTGTAACCTAATACAATGAAAATGTCGACGAGGCACCTCCCGCCCCATCTCGGAATCCTGGCTACGCCACTGGTTACACTCATCCAGAGATCTGCCATCAACAGGCACCTTATAAGGCACTTCAATCTCTAGGCGTCTAATTTGTTGCAGCATTTGTTACAGCCACGCCTGTTTAACTACCAATGAGAAAATTGCTAATCGCTACAAAAATGCAAAACTCAGACATTGTCATGTTAAACATCAATAAAGAAACAATCCGCTATAGGCTACGCCGGTCTAGTAAGACCGTGTTATTTAACTCGTAAAACTTGCCCAAATCATCGCCACTCACTTAGAACCACTACATCAGCATATATACGAGAGGTAGAAACGGCAATCGCCAGCAGCAGCAGCAGCAGCAGTAAGTAAGTAAAAGTAAAATCTCGTAAACTTATACAGTAGTAGCTGCTTATTCTTATGCTCTTAATCTTTCTTGATATAGCTATAGCCAAGGTGGTTTGTCGGCGGCCGGGCAAAGGTCAGTATAGTAGTGATATGGTGATTCAATGGAGTCCTTACATTTTAAGAAACGTTTAAAAACCCCAACCGAAATGAACCGCTCCGTCGCCCAATTTTATTTGAAAACGTGATTACCTCAATGGACGAAAAGCAGCTGCATATTCAGTCTCTCAAAATCAATTCGATGATAGATCATCTTAACTGAAAATTCCGATGTTCACAGTCAGTGCTCTCTCTTCTCTCTCTCTCTCTCTCTCTCTCTCTCTCTCTCTCTCTCTCTCTCTCTCTCTCTCTCTCTCTCCTTGCACGGAAATCGGTGCCAAAAAGTCAGTTCCTGCCCAACGTTCTGCACAGACTACGGGGGTTTGCCTAAGCCAGTGTTTCTCAAACTGTGTGCCGCGAAACACCGGTGTGCCGCACGAGATTATCAGGTGTGCCGTGGGATTTTTTTGGAAATTTCAATATTTTTCTTAATTTAAACGTGTCAAATGTCACAGATCACCGACTAACTCGTTCTTCTATGGCCACCGACGAGAGGGGCGATAGCCGTTGATATTTCGTTCCTTTGCTTTGGGTCAGAGGGAGAGGCTGTGACGTTGCCGGTCAAACTACGTTGAGTCGTGTACGCCTTAGTCATTAAGACACGGCTGTTGTCTTGTGTGCCTGCCTGGTTAGATTTTGGCATTTTCCTTCTCCTCTTCCTCCTCCTAGAAAGCAAGGCGCCCATGCAGTTTCTGTGTGGCATGCACGTAGAGGCACAGGGGAATCGAGGGGATTTGTACTTTCGGCCTCTGTTTTCACCTCTTCTACCAGGTTAGCCAATAGTCTCGTGCTCAGACAGGACACTTCAATTCGTTCAGATCTATTTGCTTCATAACCGTCTTGCCTATTATACCATAGCGACGTTCGTTGGCCTCAACGAGGAAGGTTTAGAAGCATTTCAGAGTCATCCTAAGATGGGTTTCGTTCCTCGAGGATGAAAAAGAGGCTTCGGGTCTGACTTTGTGACGAGATCTGGCGGCTGAAGGTTCATTTTCTCTCCCACTTTATTGACAGACTAAATTTGCGGAGTTCAAATCTTCAAGGACCATCAGAAAACAGAATCACTTTGGCATCAAAAACTGAAGAAATTTCACGAAAGCTGTCGCCACTGACAAAAAAGTCCTCAATTTCTTTCCTTCTGCAATTGAATACTATTCTAACAAAAAATCTTTCCCGAAATGCTGGACATACTGAGAGAACTAGAATCGGCAATGCAGCATTTCTTTCCGTCTTGTAATAATAATAATAATAATAATAATAATAATAATAATAATAATAATAATAATAATAATAATAATAATAATAATAATAATAATAATGCGATTTAAAATTGGTTTAGGAAGCTAGGTTAGCCTGTGTGAAAACCACATTAGTAACTCTATACACGTGAAAGCGATTAATCTGGATGGGCGATAAATCCACCCGGAAACAGCAAAACTTCTTACTATCAAAGAACAGGAACAGTTAATTAATTTTTTTTAAATATAAGATTGGCCAGCACACATCCGAAGAAAAAATCCTGAATGAGTTTTGGATCTGCAATCGGTTCTCAAACCATCAAAGTAATTCTGTCATTTGCGTCTTTATACTGTTGTGAGTTTGGATTGCCACCTTTGACTGAAATCAAATTTTAAAAAGATGGAAGCTGGCTTCTTGAAATGAACGCTGAAATGTGCGCTTGTTTGCCGACTTCGGAGTCTCGCTTAGTCTTGTCCGATCTCAAAATCAGTCACTGTCTTTACATACAACTTTAAAAATTTTACGAGCCAAATAGGCCTAATGATCGGTTGAATTTTGGACGCATCGGCCACAAAATTTGCACATCTTTACACGCGTGTGTCGCCTCGAATTTTCAGATATTTCTAGGAGTGCCGCAAGACAAAAAGTTTGAGAAACACTGGCCTATATGCACCAACTACATCGCAATGCTCCTCCTCTATTCGTGATTCTTCCAGGCCCTCCGAGAGGGGGGCAGGGGGGGGGCAACTGCACAGGGGCCCGGCGGTCTGGAGGGGGCCCGGGCCGATGATGAATATGTATAATTAACAATAAAATAACACCTAACACCAAACACCAAAGAATGGTTAAAATGTCAGTTCAGCAGAGGGGCCCGGCGAGCACAAGGGGGCCCGGGACACAGTGCTGCTAAATGGGCGACAAGCAAAAAAAAAGTCGTCAACACTTAACACTTATAATAAAACGCGGCTGACGAGCACAAAAAAAAAGGTCGCCAAGAAATTATGACGAAAAGGGCCTGTCGGCCATTCTGCACAGGGGCCCGGAATTTCTCTCGGAGGGCCTGGATTCTTCTAGCACTGTGGTCGGGGGAGGGAGGGAGGGAAGGAGGCATGGGGCATCATCATCGATGGAGGAGAAGCCTGATCGAAGGGATTCCCCCCTCCTCCTTCGGACGAAAGTTCACTAGGACGTCCTTGGTCGGCGGAAGGACCTCGTGACCGTGGTACTGGTAATCGTACTCTGCATGCTGACCTTCCACTAGACGGAGGTCGAATCGGGTCATGATCGTCAGGATGTACCATTTCATCTGCAGCAGGGCGTACCGCTTTCCCGGACATAGAGATCCGAACGGCATGATCGGGTGCTTCAGCTCCTGACCGTCTTTGTAGAATTTTGCGTCGACAAATCGATCGTGCTTAAATACCTAACGAATAATAATATTAATCAAATTAATTAGATTAATCAAATTAATTAGATTAATCCAATTAATCAAATTAATCAAATTAATTAAATTAATCAAATTAATTAAATTGTAACGCGATAATGCGCCGGTTTTTATAATAGAAATGAATAATGTATGGTGTAGAAGTAGAACGTGGACCGATATAGTTAATATACAAGAACATAAATACATCGTCTTAAAATACCGCATTAATCAAAATGCGTCGATTAAGAGAATTTCAGATTGACAGTCTATGCAGCATAATACAGGGGGTATTGAACTGGCGGCCCGCGGGCCAGATCCGGCCCGCCAGGGGCTGCGAAATGGCCCGCGAAGATGATGAAACGATCGACAGATTCTTTTCTAATACATATAAAATATATTTAAATATGCTGTTTTCAAATTACCTGCCTTCTATTACTAATGAACTGTATTATTTAACTAAAAATGTTTGCGTCTGGCCTTCGGGCACAGATCATCAAAAAAAGTTGGCCCTTAACGAAATTTATTTGAATATACCCCTGCAATAGAACTTCTGTAAAATATAGTACGATATATCCGAGGTACGTTATATCCAATACCATCCAATACGGTAGCACATCACACTGGACCGTACATTGCGGTACGTTATATAGCCGAGTATATACGTTATAACCAACTGGGCTATATATCTAAATTCTGTTGTATATATGCATGCTATTATCTATAGCGCAGTTGTAGATATTAATTATCATATTATGTAGGATAATTTTCTACCTTCTCGAAATCTAAAGAAAAATTATCAGTGAAATGTCCTCAAGTGAATTACAGTAATCGCCGAAGAAGTGCAGCCTACGCAGCATGAATTGCTGGAATTACAATATTACCGTTTTACAGACACGAACAGACACGAACACTGGGTCGTTGGATAAATTGGACCATCAATACTAGACGGGTCATGCGGGTCATGTAGGTCAATGGACCCGTGACCTATCAAATTTTAGAAATATTTCATCGCCCAGGACCAGTGGGTCCCACGACAATTGAGGATCCGTGGGTTCAATGGGTCATTCAGGGTGACCCTTTGCCATCTATCCAGACTCCAGGCCTTTGGGGGGAAATTGGCTTGGCTGGAGGGGAAGAGGCACAGTTCAATACAAAAAAAATTAGTGCAGCGATTTGGGGGGAAAAGGAATTTTGAGGTTTGGGGGTGGGGAATCTCCCCTCCTAACAGGCCTGTATAAAACACTGCTGATCTCTATTAAAATTGCACACGATGCGTCGTTACATAGTAATACGGCACATACACTGTAGTTATATAGTTATACGGTATATACTCACCAAAGGATCCTCGTAGATTTCCGGGTCTTTGTGGATGGCCGGTGGGTATATGGCCACTCGGTCTCCCTCCCTCATCAGAAATTCCTTCCCGTCGCAAGTGCTGAACATCGTGTCCTTTGTAATGTAGCGCACCATAAATACGCCGCTGGCCAAACGACACGTCTCCTGCACAATGCTGTCTACACAGCAAAAGATAATACAAATCGCAGCTGTTATTATTAGAGTCAATTTGTTAAAAGCTATAATCGATCAAGAAGTTTCGATCCGTTTAAATTTCAAGATACAGTGTCGGAAACAAGGAAATTTACGAAGTATTTTCGTCCAATATAATATGGCAATATTAAGATTTTTCTAAGCGCGTGTCGCAGACTAAAAGGCTTGCAAAAGTTGCAGTGGCAGTAGACTGATGAGCCGCCCGTAGTAGCGGTCTGCCAATAATAATAATAATTATGCACTTCTATAGCACCATTTCTAATACTCAATGGTATCAATCGATGGTACTTCAAATCCATCCGCAAAAGACCAGGTCATTCCAGAGATCAGTCAGAGGGAAACAGCAAGACAGACTATGGAGGAAATGCTAGTTGGAAGAGATGTGTTTTAAGCCTAGATCTGAAAATGCCCAGTTTATTGGAAGATCTGACAACCAGAGGGAGAGAGTTCCAGATTTTTGGCCCAGAAATAGAAAAAGCTCTCTTACCAATTTCAGTGTTTGTTCTAGGTACATTTAACAATGAATCAGCAAATCTTGTTGAATGATAATGTTTTGGATGGTTTATCATGGATTTTAAATATTGAGGTTGGCCAGACTGCATAATTTTAAAAACAAGGACACCAGTCTTAAAAACAATTCTCTGTTCTACTGGCAGCCAGTGTAACTTTTGAAGGACAGGTCTAATGTGATCATGTTTGCGAGTTTTTGTAATGGCCCGAGCCACAGAATTCTGAATCCTTTGAAGTTTTTGTATGTTAGATTTGGCCATACCATTGTAAAGAGAATTGCAATAATCAAGCCTACTGCTGACAAGAGCATTGGCAAGAGGAATCAGAGCAGGTTTTGGCACAAGATCACGAATTCGTCGAATGTCTCTGATTTGAAAATGAGCAGCTCTGCTAACCTTATTTATGTGATCATTAAAAGACAGGTTTTTGTCAAATATTACACCTAGGTTGCGGACAGACTGACTTTGATTAACTGAAATGTTGTCAAATTTAAAGGAATGCATGTCCTCAAATTTACTTAAATTAAAAGATGTACCAAGAAGTAAAAACTCGGTCTTTGAAGGGTTTAATGCAAGCTTATTACTAAACATCCAAGACTGAACATTTTTCAGACAAATCGATAAATTTTCTAGTGACCCAGAAGAGGTTTTATCGTCAAAGGCAATGAATAACTGTGTATCGTCAGCATAGAAATGATAGTCAGCAGAGAATTTTGAAAGAAGCGATCCAAGGGGCATTGTATATAAGGTGAAAAGGAGAGGGCCTAAAACAGATCCCTGGGGAACACCAAAATCTAATTTAACTGAGTTTGACTGAGCACCATTACAATAAACAGATTGACAGCGATGTTGAAGGTAGGATGTGAACCACTCTAATGCAGTACCTGATATGCCAAACCAATGTTCAAGTCTATGGAGAAGGATTGCATGAGCTATGGTGTCAAAAGCTGCAGACAAGTCTAGTAAAATAAGCGCAGTTACCTTGCCATTATCCATAGCAGACAAAATATAATCATGAACAGCCAGGAGAGCAGTTTCAGTTGAATGAAATTTTCGATATGCAGATTGCTTAGGCAATAAAAGATTATGCAATGAAAGATGTACATTTATTCGACTAAGCACAATGCGTTCAACAAGTTTAGATATAAAATTTAAATTTGAGATAGGCCTATAGCTAGAAAAATCATTTGGGTCGAGTGTTGGTTTTTTTCAGTAATGGGTGGACGAGAGCACTAGCATAAGTTGATGGAAAGGTACCTGAAGACAGAGATAGGTTAACCAAACGGGTAATTACTGGCCCAAGCACATCAAAACACTGCTTAAGGATATGGGTTGGAATAACGTCCAGTAAACACTGTTTATTCGGCAAAGAGAAAATAATTTGGCGCATTTCAGACAGATTGGTGGGGCGGAATGCTGTGAATATTGGGGGAGGGGTTTTCGGCAGTGAGCAGTTGTCTTCTGTGGGGTATGTTGGAAATTTGAGCCTGATGCTAGATATTTTATCTGAGAAAAATTGTAGAAATTTGTCTGCTAGCTGTTGAGATGAATTTGACTGAGGTAGTGTACTTTTTCTTTCTCGATGCAAAAGTTTATTTAAGAAATTCCATAAAGATTTTGGTGAATTTAGATTATCATTTATAAGATTGGAAAAGAACTGGGCTTTGGCATTATTGACTAGCTTACGAACATAGCGACATTGCTTCCTAAACCGTTTAAGGTCTGATGGCAGTTTAGAATGACGCCAAGCTCGTTCCAATCTACTTCTACGCTGACGTGCATCAGAAATATCTTTGTTGAACCAGGGTTGTGAAGGCCTATCAGTAACAATTTTGGCTTTCTCGGGGATAAGATCATCCAAAATACTACACAAAACATTTTGAAAAAGATTTGCATATTCTGTTACAGATTCTGTTGTGGAAGTAAATAATGGTGAAGAAAGAATTTTCAACTGAAACTGCTCCATGTCTAGCAACCTCCAGGGTCTAAATTTGATCGACTTTCTAGAGGAGGGAGCCTTAAATTGAAAGTTCACAGAGCATGATACAGTAAGATGATCAGAGAGATAGGAATCATTATTTGAGACAGAAGAAGCAACTGTGCTATCAGCTCTTGTGATAAGAAGATCAAGTGTATGACCTAGATGATGAGTTGGGCCAGTGACATGCTGCTTAAGGTCAAAATTATTTAAAAGGTTTTTGAACTGCACTGCATGAATGTCTATTAAATCATCAGTATGAATATTAAAATCACCAGAAATTATAAGTTCGCCAGGAGAGGAAATGAATGTTTCCAGAATTGATTGAAATTCTGTCATAAAAAGTGCAAAAGATGATGATGGCGGCCTGTAAAAGTTTAAAAAGGAAACTCTTTTGTTACCAGAATCAAGTGCTCCTGCAATAACCTCAAGAGATTGAAAAGGTGCACCAGGAACTGACAGTTGGGTAAAATTTAGAAATTTTTTGTATAGAAAAGCAACTCCGCCACCATTTCCATGCTGCCTTGGATTGCTAAGAAGGGAAAAATCAGGAGGATGTAAATCAGATAAAAATGATGGAGTATCATTTTGGCGCAGCCATGTCTCGTTCAAGGCAAGAATATGAAGAGGAAACTCAATTAAGTAATTATGCAATGAAGAAGCCTTGTTTCTAATTGAAGCAATATTAAGATGTCCAAACTTCAAAGATGTTGCAAAAGGGCCGGGGTTTAGCTCAATATCACCTGAGAGTAGCAGAATTAAAAGCAGATGGAAACACCGAGCATTTGACTTATTAACAATGATTCTTGCGCGTTTGAAGCATCTACTTTTATTCAGCAGCATATCACATCTGCCAAATAGCAACAACCTAGTGGAAACCGAGAATTTTGCTGATGGGATCAGGTTGAATGAATTAAAACAGGCAATATTTTTAAAGAAACAGCATTCAGAATTCAGAATTCTAATGTCTCCATAGTCAAATTCGCATCTTAGACTGGGCCAAGTGAGATTCAAGTTCGCACGAAGGAGAAAAATCGAGCATAGTAACACTACTATTGATTTCATAGTGTCAATCACAACAGACAAATATTGATTTAATCAGATTTAAATGAAAGTCAAGGTATAATTCAGCTCAAGCTCAGCGTGAGATGAATAGTGCCAGCCGATGTTAGTTTGGAATAAATTTATGTTTCTTAAAAATAAAAGCCTGCAGTGAGTGACAACACTGTCCACAAAGACCATGAAGTGATCGATAATGGAGGTCAACTAAATTCACTAATTATACAGTGAAATAGAAATAATAGTCAAAACAAAATACACCGTCGCAAACCAATTTCAAATTTAAAAGTAAAATTTAAAAATTCGCAAACACTGTATCGAGTAATTTGCAAATAAAAAAATAAAAACGGATAAACATTCAAAAAGCTCCTAGTCTGCGTCACTGCTTCCCACAATCTCACTAATTATACTAATTATTAAGCCCGTCCCACATGTGAAATAAAACTGAAATAAAATTGAAACAAAACACAGACCAACGAACGCCGACATTGTTTTGTTTCAGTTTTGTTTCAGCGTCCCCACAACATGAAACAAAACAGAAGTGTTTCAGCAGAAGTAGGCGGAGCTAACCTCTGCCTGACGTTGCACGTGGGTTTTCCCCACATGGATTCCCTGCGCTGTTGCTCGCTGATTGGCTAAAACACTGAAATATTGAAACAAAGTTCGACATGTCGAACTTTGTTTCAGGGTCCTGAAACATTTTGTTTCAGTTTTGTTTCAGTTTTGTTTCACATGTGGGGACGGTTGAAACTGAAACAAAACATTTTGTTTTATTTCAGTTTTGTTTCAATTTTATTTCAGTTTTATTTCACATGTGGGACGGGCTTTAGACATTAGACACAGTTGCTTGCGGTCTTATTGCGCTAGCATTAGTAACTGGTCAATTATCAACAAGCAGCGCTATCGTTTTAGTAAAGCCAACACCGTTGGACACACACACACACACACACACACACACACACACACACACACACACATACACCGATTCGTTCAAGTTTTTACTAAGGCCTGAGGCCTCTAGACGATGATTCATGTCCGCTTTGCAATCGCTTGCATTTAATTAAGAAACATACAATATATTCAACATTGTAATAGATTGTAGTTTTGCCAGATTTTCAATGTTAAGTTGTTAACATCTGAATCTATCACTTTCAATATGTGGAAGGTACGGTAAATTTAGATGAATACTTTTACAATTGTCAAATTCTTTATTTCCAACATCAAACAAGACTTTGACATGAAGAATTTGACAATTATAGAAAATAGAGAAGAAGAAGAAGAAGAAGAAGAAGAAAGAAGAAGAAGAAGAAGAACAACAACAACAACAACAGCAAAAACAACAAGAAACACCAACAACAACAACAACAAAAAACAAGAACAAAAACAACGAGAACAAGAAATGAAAGATAACCATATATACTTAAAACCCGCAAGAGAGGTGAAGATCCAGCGCCTTCAGTTTTTCACGGCATCGGCCGATTGTTGGCTGTTGCCAACCTTTCCATCGCATATATATATATATATATATATCGTAATATAAGCCCGTTAATTTTTAGTAATGCATCTACTGGTTTTAGTGAAAACTATACCGGGACTCTTCTTAATGTTTTTACCTAGGACTTTCATGTTTTCGACGTCGGAGATGGAGAATTCCGCTGAATTCGACTCGCTGTTGTAGCGATCTTCGACCATTTCCCGAATCTCGTTGTTCAGGGCTTCGCTCGCTACGGGGTTTTCCAGGAGATTGCTGAGCGCCCAGAAGGACAGTCGAAAGGTGTTGTAATTGACGTGCAGGTAGACGAGGTTGTGCCCCTTGATGTCGCCCTCCGTCTGGCCCTGGGCCTTCATGTACTCGATGGCGATTCGGATGTAGGAGGACAGATCCTGCCGGCCGAGCAGAACCTCGGAATCCGGGATCAGGAGGAGTTCCTTCAGCGCCGCCATCGCAGTCGGAAAGATCCCCTTCGGAAGACCGAGCCAGAAGTAGTTGAAGTACTTGTGATAGGTCTCGAAATTGACGTACGCCTTGTCGGCGTCGAAGACATGACCGTCGGATCTGCCGAACACCGAATTGAAAATCGCATCAAATGAGGTCTTGGCGGTGAACGACCTCAACCCGATGGTCAGCCACTTGCCTCCTCCTCCTCCTCCTCCTTCTCCTCCTCCTCCTCCGTCCACGGCGACGCTGTAGACGGCCTCGCAGGCGGCGTCGAGGTTGCGTGCGTAGCTGTCCATCCCGACGTCCATGTACGGTCCGCGAACGGTCTTCCCGGTGTCCTTGATCATCTTCTTCGGCTCCTTGAGTACGAAGCTGAACACGTTCCAGTTGACCTGTTTCTGGATGGGGTCGAAGTCGAAGTTCTTCTCGTGACTCATCGTCTCGTAGCTGTTCGGTTCCATGATGATCGTCAGGTACTGGTTGAGCAGACGGATGGTAAAGACGTTCCCGTAACGGCGCTTGCAGCGCTGGAGGAAGTCGACGGCGTGCCGGGCAAACTCGCCGGCGTTGCCCAGGATGGGACTTCCGTCGACGATCGGCGGTTCCTTGTCGCGTCTGTCGATAAGGCAACGCAATGAAATAGAGAGGAGACTATATAGCACGGCGCCTCTTATCGGCGGGGAATATAGCCAGGAATTCGATTTGATTTGGAGGGTATAAATCTTAACTGTGGTCGTTGCTTTATATATTTCCCTCTGCATGACTGATCTCTGGAATGACGGATGGATTTGAAGTAACATCGATTGATACCCTTGGCAGTGGCGGTTGCACGTGGGGAATGAGTGGGGATGCAAAATTGTGGTAAGATAATCATAATGGGAAAATCCCTTTTCTCCGTCTTTTCGGCAAAGTTTATTGATTTTTTTCCTTCTCTTTTCATCCCCCACCAACTTCCTATGAATTCATTTCATACCCCACCAAGAAATCCTGGAACCGCCACTGACCCTTGGGTATTAGAACTAGTGTTATAGAACAATGTTCCCTCTAAGGTGCGCGCGTGCGCGCGCGCGCACGAATTTAAGTGGTAGCGCGCACAACATTTCTTTGTTTGCGCACAATTTATTTTGCTCAACGGGTATTACGTACGTTTCCCAAAAGTATGATTTCGGTAGGTTCATTTGACTGAAGTGATTTATTTATTTAGGCATGAGCAGAGTTAGTCGTGGTTGTTTATTTATCCCTAGACGCCAACGCGTTTGTTTTGCCCAATCAGTGTCGTTTATATCTGCTGATATTTGTGCGCATGCGCAGCCTGCAGGCTGCAGCTAAAAATTTGCATAATAGGCGCCATTATATGAACAGCGCCCATTGGGTGATTTGGGTTACACATTTCATACGTGAGTCAATTTATCAAAGACACCGGGATTATTAGTACACATTTATGACATTTTGCTTGATAATTAATTTGACTAAAGACAGACGTGAACAAATCTAGTATATATTAGTTTTATCAAATCGCTTTACTTCTTAATTAGGTTTTGAACAACTTTCATTTTCGCCAACGATATATTGAATTTGAAATATATTGATATAAGTACTGTTTAATTTCTTACATTTATTATTGGTATACATCAGTGGTGCACAACGTCCGGCTCGCGGGCCACATCCGGCCCGCGACGACTCGCCATGTGGCCCGCGAGAACTAAATGAAAATACCAATATGTCACGCCTTCTCTCAATGCCGTTCGTGACGGTTTTAGAGCCCAGGATGTTGTTAAAAATTAAATCTATAGTGTTCATATCTCTAAATTTTGCTGCGGTCATGGCGAGTAGACTGGGTCACTGTTTGCTTAGCTGCAGAAAAACGTTGTATGACTGCTATGCCAATCGATATCTGTAAGCTGGTTGCAGAGGTGCAAACAGCCATCACACTGACTTCCTGGTTTCAATCTTTCAAACTGCTAGTGGCAAAGTTAAAACTGCTAGTGACAGATACAATGGTCCAATGTGTTTCGGTTATTGTACACTAAGTTTGGGCCTATAACGTTAGATTATGAACTGTTTCTATAAGTCTTATAAGACTAGTATAAGAATACTTTAGATTCTGCTAAATATGATTAACTTTAACATAGCGTATAACTTTAAACTCTATGTTTAGAAACTTATATAAAGGCATAACCATGCCTTACTGTACTGATATTGTATAAGACACTTTACAGTAGTGTACAATGTATCTCAACTTAAAAAGTGATTTTGTACTAAATTGTAATAAACTTGAAGCAAAGACATAAATGGCAGTCGTCAGTTGAGTCTGGCCCCCGATTGGCCCGAAGGATTTCAGAAATATAACAGTGACCCGCCGCCGAAAAAGGTTGTGCACCACTGGTATACAAAATATAGCATTGATTGATTGATATTGATGTAAGCGCTCATGACGAAACTATTTCCGCTCACGAAAAATCTGGTGCGCTCACGGTCTCGAAAAATTAGAGGGAACATTGTTATAGAAGTAAATTAATAATAATTATTATCATCATTATATTATCATTTATAATAATAATAATAATAATAATAATAATAATAATAATAATAATAATAATAATAATATTATTATTATTATTATTATTATTATTATTATTATTATTATTATTATTATTATTATTATTATTATTATTATTATTATTATGTTAATGTCCCACATGTGAATAAAACGGCTATTAACAGTACAACAAACGTGACACTGGTACGATATCGAATTTGTCCTGGGCCAAAGAGGAGAAACCACCACATAAAAAACTTTTAGGTAGGCTGATTTTTGGGGCATATATACCGATATACCGTCCCCTTCCCTGAGTCCCCCAGCGTCGCTACGCCGCTGCCTCATATATTTCTACTCAGGCGATCCAGCCGATCCCGGTCATTGACGCAAACTCGAAAGAAAAATCTGCAAGGCCCAATCCCTACACCTTAACATGCCATATCAGTGGCGCAGCCAAGGATGGAGGTTTGGGGGTTAAGCCCCCACTTGGGTGCCGACGAAAAAAATTGGAATGTGTTTTCGTGCAATTTTTATTTTTGGACGCGTTTTGGTGGGTCAACCCCCCACCCCCTTGGCGCTGCCGACCAAAAGATTTTAAGTGCCAAAGGTGACGACGTTTTTTGGCTTGTCAATGTCTAAAAGGAAAAAATCTAGAAGTAAAGACAGGATGACTTTTTTGCTTGTCGAGATTTTTGGAAGTTGGTTACAGTCAAAAGTGAAAACCAAAACCACCTTCCGGAAATCCTGGCTACGCCACTGTGCCCTATAGTAGCGTCTCTAAAAGTGGGGGGCTGGAATCCAGAGTCCTAATAGAAGCTTACACCTGGAATGGAAAGCTTCTTTCCTGGAAAATGAAAACGCATCGAAACCACGAAATCAAACTCTGAACCTTCCTTTAAACAAGCACCTTTGCTACGTTAAATCCATCGACCGGGTATCATATAGACTTATAGATGCCTTCACACGAGGATAGAGGGCTTATGGGCCCCACAAGTACAGCCAAGGCCACTGTTACCACGATACGGTTTGGATTTAATAACAGCACCAGGAATTACATCACACTGCGTTACTTTTATAGATAAGAACTCATGAACTTTAAATGGTCAGGTAATGGATCCGGAGAGCAATTAATTCCCGGACACTTACACTGGTAAGTCGACTACTGTCTTTTATATATATATATATATATATAAATATATATATATATATATATATATATATATATATATATATATATAATACAAATCTATATATATATATATATATATATATATATATATAGGGTGCGATTTGTGACCTGGAGCAGTGGGGAGGATATGTCGAGCTTGGGGATGTAGTTGTTGAGGAAGTGTAGCAGCGGGGGGATGTAGTGGTGGGGGATGTAGCAGTAGAGGAGATGCAGTTGGGCAGTGGGGGGAATCCCCCCTTTCCCCTACAAGTCGCGCCCTGTGTGTGTGTATATATATGTATATATGGAGCTAATATATATTTAGGGAGATATATAGGGAGATATTATATAAATTATATATATATAATGTTCTTCCGGCCTACTTGGCGCTGTGCGATCGGTTCCCATCAGAACACCGAAGTTAAGCAACGTCGAGCGCTGTTAGTACTTGGATGGGTGACCATCCCGGATTTTAGCCGTGGTGCCGGCGGCCAACCAAGCCGTTCATCGCTTAGGCGTCAATAAATTGGTAGCAGCGTTAAGCTGCGAAGGGTTAAACGTGGGTCTAGAGAAAGTAATGGCAACCTACTCTAGATTAATGGCGAAAGCCACCCTCGTTGCTGCTTGCCTAGTAACCGGAGATCAGCACCGGCCCCAACGCTCGAAAATCGAGTATGGGACTACCTTTACCTTTAATGTTCTTTGTTCTGGAGCAGGTTCATGGCTACATTGTTTCCATTCCTTCTTAAATTTTGCCTCTTTGATTTCTCCATAGGTGTTGTGACTGTTCATTAGTTTTCATCATCCAGTCCAATAGCATTCTCTTTGGTCTTCTTTTTGTCTCTCTTCTTCATATCATATTTCCTTCTATCACTCTTCTAAGCAATGTTTCTCCTCTTAGCACGTGTCCGATCCAGTTCCTCTGTCTTCTTTTGACGGTGTTTACCATTATCGATCTTTGTTCTCCCACTATCTTTGATGCTGCTTCCAGGGACGTCATTTGGGGGCGTTGCCCTCTGATTTTTAGGAAAAAAGTTTATCTACCAATGTTTGTAATATTTACTTGTTTTGCCCCCTGATTTATAATGAACAAATTTTTCTACCATCACCACTGTGTTAAGTTGTCTTTAATGAAAATGAAAAGCAAAAAAGGTCGTCACAGCCCCTGACGGAGAGGCTTGATATCGTAAAAATGAATGAAAAGCTAAAAAAGGTCGTCAACTTTTTCGCAAACTTGACACATCGAAATTGCCCCCCCCCCTGAAAAACAGTGAAATGACGTATCTGGCTGCTTCGCTTGAGTTCTTGTCTGTCCACTTGATCTTGTGGTTCCACGACAATTCGTCTACAGACTTTTGGTCGAACGACAATAGGTCAACTACGACAATTGGTCTACCGACAATAGGTCTATCGCGACAATAGGTCGACAGACACTTGGTCTACTGACATCGAATGTTTGATATGATAGGATGTGGTCTGCCTTAGCATTTGGACATCAGGAAAATCAAAATAAAATACAAAATTCCTTTACACTGAATCGATTAATTATATATAAACAATATTCTCAAATGAAAATACCTTTTTAATTACCGTCTTAATGGGACATAAAAATTACTTACTACGAGACGGAGTAAGACGGGCACTGTTCTTAGGGGTCAAATTTTTTGGCATAATTATGGGGGCTACTGAACGTTAGACAGTCGTTGACAAGAGGAGAGGGGGTCAAATATCGCCCAAAAATTGTTGACCCAATTAATGGACAGACAAATAGATGCCTCCTGTCAGATCCACAATTTCGTTTGCTAGTGTAAAGGTGCTCCAGAACATAGAAGAGGAACGCAAACTATTCCCGATGTCCAAATGCTAAGGCATACTGGCACTTGTGCAGAATACATACACAGTTACACACGCACATTATATTAAGCTGTGGATCTGACAGAAGGTCTCTATTTCTCTGTTCATTAATTACGTCAACAATTTTGGGCGATTTTTGACCCCTCCCCTTGTCAACGACTGTCAAACGTTCAGTAACCCCCATAATTATGCCAAAAGAAATTTGATATCTAAGATCAGTGACAGGTCTCCCTAAAAACTTTAGGCTATTATTTTTTGCAGTGATCTGTTTTCCCTTTTTTGTTCATCAAGTGTCAAAATATGGCGGTGGTGATCTAATTTTTGTTGGCTTGTCAGGATATTTTCCGTTGTAATAAATAGTATTTCCTATTTTTGATTATTTGTAAAAAAATGAAATTGACGTAAACTTCTCTTAACCCTCACCTGTTAACAACTTTCAAACTTGTTCAAAACCCTCCCCTTTTTTGGTGACGTCAATAATGGACACCCCTATTCAGTTACAATGGGAGGTCCATATTCATTGACAGTTGGAGCCCGAGCGACTGCTCGTCTTCCCTCGTCTCGTAGTAAGTAATTTGTATGTCCCATTAAGACGGTATTTAAAACAAGTATTTTCAATGGAAATATTGTTGATATATAATTAATCGATTCAGTGTAAAGGAATTTGTATTTTACATTGATTTTCCCGATGTCCAAATGCTAAGGTAGACCACATCCTATTATATCAAACATTCGATGTCAGTATACAAAGTGTCTGTCGACCTATTGTCGCGATAGATGTCGTCTAAATTTTGTTCCCCTATAAATGCGGTTCCGGGGCGGAGCTAGCTATTGCTACTGGAACCAAAATTATGCTTATACGTGCAATTTGGGTGCCTCTTCTAAAATATAGGATATCCTAACCCTATCGGTCATGAATTTATAACCGATAGGTCATAAATTTATAACCTATCGGTTATAAATTTATGACCTGCATTCGGTACGGCTATGGTTACTATGGGTAGGCGGAGCTTATAAGTTATTGACAAGTTCAAATTAACCAATCATAATTTGTTGCGAACAACTTATTTTATGCCGGAACTTTATTTATACGACACCGGATAGGTTTGGGGGATTCTACCCCAAAATCTTAGATGCCCACTTGTACTAATCTAGGAGACGAAGTTAAAGTAATTTTTCACAAAGCCCCTCACTGCTATCAACCCCCCCCCCCCCATGGCATGAGGGGTTTAAAGGCCGTTTGCAGCGCTGCTTGAAGACTCTCCGCGTTCTTTGCCGTGAATTAATTAATTAATATTATTATTAATTATACCTTTTGCGTTTGAAAGCGCTCTTTGAGATGTAGACGACGAACGAGATAGCAGAGACGGAAAGCAGGACCCAGGTCGACGATGCCAGCATCTTCACCAGAGGGAGTTTTCACGCCCGTTGGCCCAACGACGACGACGACAAGGACAAGGACAAGAACAAGATAGCACGCTCTCTCTCTCTCTCTCTCGGCTCCAAGAAGGACAGGAGAGTGTGTGTCTGTCGGATGGCCTGAGGTGGAGCAGCAGCAGGTTGAGCGGCGATAGCCTCGTAAATCCGAGTTTTGTCAAGAGACGAGGCGCGTCGTAGCAAGCATGAGTCGACGTTGCTGCTTAACTTCGCCGATGCGACTTGTCTTATAACAGATGAACGTCTCTTGATCGACCAATCGCAAATCTCGGAACTCAGGGGCGTGGTCTCGCTATTGATTGGCACTGCAGGTAAGTAAGAGAGTCTGAAGTAGAGGTGGTTCTCTCATTAATACCGCAAAGATGACAGGCTACATAGCGCAATTTAAAGTGGCCTAAGACGCTTTACTGCCTGAGTGCCCCGTCGAGTATTATCTCCAGTGTTTAATCTAGACTCCTGGACTCGGGGGAAAACTGACAAGACCGGGGGAAGTCGGCTAGGGACTGCTGTTAGTTGATGTAGTAGGCTATGCCAAAATTTCCGGAGAATTTTAAATTTCCCGGGGGAAGGGCACTTTTCCCCCGTAAACGGCCTAGGTTAAACCCTACTTATCTCTCTGGAACATTTTGGAACATTTCAACGACAAACACAAAGCCGGAATAGTAAAGCAGAAAAATAAATAGGCCTACACAAATACACATATGAAATTTAACTAAATCAAATCTAGGAATAATAATAATAATAATAATAATAATAATAATAATAATTATTATTATTATTATTATTATTATTATTATTGCGCACTTCTATAGCACCAGTTCTAATACTAACTGGCGATTATCTGTGGAACATTTTTTGTCTTTCAACGACAAACCGGATCTTTCTCGTCTGATTGCTGACAGGCAGCATCACCATTTGCACTAAAATAATTAGGCCTATAACTTCGTAGAGTAAACTTTTTGCTGGGCCTACTAAAATATTATTAATTTTAACTGTGTCGCTAGTTTGGCCACCGGCGTCTTTGAAAAAATATTTGCTGCCCCTTGGCCACAAAAATTTGAGCGCCGCTGGTTTCGAGTGACTCAGTAGGATCTGCCCGCGTGAAAACCACACTGGGGGATTTACCCCCACTGGTTGAACTACAGGGGATATTGGAATATTCGTTTGATACAAGTAAGTAAGTAAAATCTCGTGGATTTATATAGCGCTTTGGAAGCAGCACAGCAGTAGCTGCTTATTCATAGGCGCCTTGGCCAAAACCAGTGTTGTTACATCTCAGAAATATGACATATATAGGTCTACCTATTTGTCAGTCGCCATGCACATGTCAAGCACCGAACATAATAATTGTCGGCTGAATTCGGAATTGGGAGTCCGACGATCGGCGCCGTGACCACACAAATGATCTCTCGTCACTCGAGAAGGAACGGTTTTGTGCGTGATGAGTGCCACTCCTCGTCGACGACGACAACACGGTTGCGTTTGGCTCGAGCCTTGCATACCCGGACCTTCTTGCAGCCGATGACTTGGGTGACCGGTAATTATCAACGCTTTTCTCGTCCGGGTGGATGAGCGCGCACAATGTCGCTGACAGGTTCATTCTTTGAACTGTCAAGCGTAGTGACAGGAGCACAGTGACGGCAATAAGCGCAGACCTATATATATATATATATGAAAGATTGTGTTGCCTTTGTAAACCTGTGCACAGGTTTACAAAGCTAACACTCAACTGTCCATCATTCCGTCTATAATTTGGCCACTTTTCAATAGAATTATAACATCATTTGGGTGGTCATACGAATCGTTCTGACCAAAGGAACAATACAAGTTCAAAACCACACGAAGACATGTGGACAACAAATGAAAGACCCAAAACGATTGCCGACCAATGTTCTTTGGTATTTGGGGGTTCACAATTTGAAGCACCAGTTATTTATAAACATTCTTCGAAATCTCCGCTAAACCGCATTGCAGTAGGCTGATAATTAATCGTTTCTTAAGAAAAGATATTTTACGCCGAAGTTTTAAAACATTTACCACGATTTTACGGCTATAATTAAGGGTAAGTCTTATCAGATCCAAAATATATGTAACCGGTGAAACCAAAGTTATCAGATATATAGGAAGCCCAGCAATCATACATAAATAAACACGAAACATTTTTGCGTGATGGCAACACCAAATAGTTTGCAATAAATCGCTTCTTAAACAATGATTTTAAAGATTTTAATATGCCGTTATAGCTGTATCCAGTGTTTACCAACAAGGTCCGGTTGCTCCGCCCACTGGTGGGCAGAAACCATAGAAACCATTGTTGTCTATTAATAGACGCCAATGGCAGAAGCAGATTTCTTGCTGGTGGGCATAGATCAGTGACCATAGAGATTGTTCTGGATACTCCTATACCATAATACACTAGACCCCTTTTAGACGCCGATTTCAAGGAGATAAAGCGACGTTATTTGCAGGATGACCCAAATTGTTAAGTCAAATAACTGTACTTATCTTTCTTTACAGTACGTACAAGCAGACATGAACATGTGTGCATTTTAGAAACCCAACCATCCAACCCAACCCAATACGATTCAAACCCAACCCAAGTTTCCCAACCCACGAAAGCACAATGGTTACTTGACCTATAAGTCAAGGAGCCGTCCATACAGTACGTCACGTTCGAAGGAGGGAGGGGTCTGAGAAAGTGTGACAGTTTGCGACAGAGGAGGAGGGTAAGGATCAACGTGACGTCACACTTTCAGTATAAATAAAACCTTAAATATACCTGATAGGAGGTGTAGTAAAAGACGTTTGTAATTGTCCATTAACACTCTGCCCAAGAAACATTAAATTTTAAGTCTCAGTTATATTAGCTATCATTGTTGTAAGTGACAGGGAAGGGTGTAAAAATGGCCAAAAAATAGCATAACGTACTTTATGGACGGCCCCACCGTAATACATTACAGCTTTTTAAACTATGACTTATTTTCTTACCCAACATAATTCAACCCACCATAAACATCGACATGTGTGACCCAACTCAACCCAATTCAACCCAACCCAACCCTTGGGTGGACCCAACCCAGACATGTCCATGTCAGTTTGTACGAGTAAATTTTCGCTGCGAGTTGATCGAACAAAAATGCAAAATCAGAAACGTCCCAAGACGAAGGCATTGTGTTTCTTCTGTCGAGTCGACATTCTTTATTTTCAGGCAGGGTTATTTCTAGGATTATCAATTGGGGAGGAGGTGTCCGTGAATTCTGGGATCCCCTGCAAAAAGTCTGGCAAGCAGAAAAAGTCACCCCATAGCTGAGATTGGGAAGGGAGTGTCGGTCTCAAATTGGGGAGGGGTGTTAAGGGGGGTATAAAAATATCACTGTTTTCAGGTCAACTCAACTCAATGACGGAGAGAAGAGGTGTCGACTGGAACACGCCATTCTGGGCCACTGAGCAATGCGCTCGCCGGTCGGCTAAGGTTGCAGTTAGCGGAAGACGTTGAATCCAGCCGCCGCCCGGACGGCATTCGTAACAGGAGCCGATACTCATCCGCTACGGAGAACGCACTCCATCCGACCAGATTATGTCTCATATAACGGACCCGAAGTCAACCCAGAACGATACTCGAATTCAAAGAAGAAGTTTATAATAACGATATATAATAAGAACTGAACGCGACCCAGATTTATGCAACAAAGCTGAAGAAAGTCAAGGATACGCTCGCCGCCCCGCCGCCTCCACCCCACCCCCGCCCCACTACCCATCACATCACCACACAAATAATACGGATTTCAAACGACGGACTTAATAATAACAAATTACTTATTCAAAGCGAACCCAATAAGTGCTCAGCATCAGAAGCCGGACCCAGACTAGAAGGCGGGATGCCCACCCACTCACCCACCCCACCCCGGCCGAGTATAGTGCAGTCTATATTTGGACATCGGCATCCATGAACTTCATCATCAGGTCAACTTCTAGCAGGCCTGAACAGTTAGATGTTATTTCTCCGGATACTTTAATAATCACTGTTTATTCATCTATTCCAAAGGTCACCGCTAGGAGGCGAAAGCGACATTACGGCACGGGTTTGTATTTGTATTCTTTTTTTCTCCATCGTGCATTTATTATGAACCTTGACAGTCACACGCGTCTATTTTTACACAAGGGCGGTGCTGGTTTTTTTGGGCTGGGTGGTTCTAATGCAATCTACACAACCAGGACCAGGCTCAGACTATCACTCCCCCCCAAAAAATTTCTCTGCACGATTTGCTCGGGTGTCCCTGCCCGAGGCTGGGTGGGTCCGGACTCCCCCCAGCTCCGCCCCTGTTTTTACACCTACGCTGCCAGCCTTCGTACAGATAAAATCTTTAAATGGCAAGTGGATGATTCGTTAACCTAACAGCCTTACTACCGGTGTTTGAAGGTTAAAGTGCTGAATTTTCGAAAGCGAAACTAAATATGGCGCTACATAAAGCCGCCCTCATCTGTTGCTGCCTTCACCAGTTCTCGACTGTAAACTGGCGTGAGGTGAGGTTTTCCATTTAATTCCCAAAATGCTGCAAAATCGCACCGAACACGGTCATCTGAGAATTTATCTCTGTACAAAGTCACCGCGTGGCATAAGACGAATGTCCGATTCAATTTACTATTAGAAAATTATCAGTTTGCGACATCAAGAATCTATCTTTAAAAGGTCTCAAAACTGTCGGCTTTAGAATATTTTGACTCAGGGTTAGGGTTATAGGGTTAGCAGCAAAGTCTGCCAAATGTCGACTGCCTAGAATGCTATATTTTTCTATTAGTTTTGCTATTAATTTTTCGTACAAGAAATAGTTGACAGAAAGCGGGTTTTTGTGGAGCTGTTTTGTTTTCGACGCAACAAAATATCCGTCCCAATTAACGTCAGACACAGCAGAAAGTAGGCATAACAATATTTTCCACCAGATATTCGCCAGAGAACTAACGAAGACTCACGGATCGATTCTTTCCAGGTAATAGATGCGTGTCGTCGATCCGGACCAATTAAGGCGCAATGGACTTTAGCCGGTGACAAACCGTATTCGTCTTTCCACCTGGAAAGGCGCTCATCAGAAACTTCCAAGAAATCCTCTCCGTCCTCTGCTCCCTTGCTTCCCCCTCCAATTCCAATCTTTCTTCCCCTCGACAGCTGGTCTTCGACCCGGTAACGAGAACATCTGGGGGAGATTCGCCCCCGGCACTGACTCATCTAAGCCCCGCTTCCCACCCACCCATACCCCCTCCCCCACTGCCATCTCTCAAATCAAGCTCCGTCTGCTATTATTCAGTTTTCCAGACGGCGGAGTTCCAGCAACCACGGTACTGGAACCGTTTGAGACCGAACGCCACCTGTTACTAACTTTTCCGCCGATCCGTTCAATGAATGGACCTATGGTCGTCTGTCGCAGAAAAATCATCGGCGCGCCCAACGACCTGTTCATCTGTTTGCGACACTTTGACCAAACAGAGAACTACGTCTGAACGTTCATTATATATATATATATATATATATATATATATATATATATATATATATACTATATGTCATATACTGTATAATAATAATAATAATAATAATAATAATAATAATAATAATAATAATAATAATAATAATAATAATAATAATAATAACAGGGTTTAGAGTGGTTCAGTATGGTCTGCCCTGTGTGAGAACCTCTATGTTCCACACGTTCATTCATTCGCTTCGTGTGAATCAGTGTCTGAATGGTTACTTAGATGACATTACAAATGGCGCTATAGGAGTTCGATGACGATGACAATGACGATTACGATGATGACGACGACGATGATGATGACGATGATGATGACGATGAAAGTTCTGCACCTAGTCGACTTATCGGCGAATGGGAATGGCGAATGGGTCCTTCTTGTTTTAAATTAATTAAATAATCAACGAAAATGAAATCATTGAAAAATAAATGACACTGTTTGCCTGGTCCACGTGCCATTTCATTAATTATAATAATTAATCAGTGAAAGACAAACTAGGGAACAGACATCAACACGTTAACTGGAACTTTTTCTCGGTTACTTCTAAGACAGCGCGACACCAACGAAGCCCTGGAGACGGACATAGAGACTGCCGGACGCAAACGAGCAGGCATACACTGAACGGGTCGTCGTGAAATCAGTGCTAGATAATTATTCTACGATTCGTGCTTAGTAATAATGGTTATCGAACACGAAGAAGAATAAGAAGAAGATAAGAAGTTGAAATGACAACTATGTAATTCATTGTAACGTTGTTGCCATGCACTGACGATCGTATTTCAACCGGTCGACGAGAGGAGGGGGCCGGGAAGGAGTTTTGACAATGGCCTTGACTGATGTCTTTCGCGGCGTGTGGCCAGTCATTGTTACAATGATAAAAAACAACTCGAAAACGTTGTTAGTGTAATTAACAATCGATTCTAGGTCGGTGGTCCTCAGGTCCTGAAGATTTCGCTTGGCCACCCGCGCGCCGCAGTGCGTTTGCGCCGTTGACTACGGTAGAAACACTTTGCAATGACTAGCCCCGCGCAGTTCCCGCACACATATATTGATCTGTCGATTAATAATTAATAATTGTTGCCGTTGTTATAAAAGGCTACTTATCCTCTGCAGGTCGTCAACTGCCCGGGGTCTGAAGTGATTACGAAATCCTCTCGCTTGTAGGGGCCTCGCAAAGTAGGCTTACGTGCACTGTCAAACTGAATTCAATACATTGTGGCTTGAATTCAGTTAATTGCCTGAAAAACGGACTAACCGATTGACTGACTGACTGATTCATCGATCGATCGATCGATTGATTGATCGATTGATTGCTAGGAAATAAAACTAGTCCTGTTCCCTTGAACACTGCTTGTCCACTAACAGCATCGAATGACAGCATTTGAATGAACCGTAAGTAAAAAGTCCTTCCCGAGCTCTCAGGAGTAACCTCAACGTCCTCAAGGCTCATAGGGCAACGCTGATCTCCCTGCCCAACAGCATCCCCCTACTGCTACATTCCCCCACCATTACATCACCCCACTGCTACACTTCCCCAACAACTACATCCCCTCCAAGCTCGACATATTCCCCCACCCCCCATTGCTCCAGGTCACAAATCGCACCCTGTCAGCCAGGCGACTGTTGCATGTTACACGATACGGGGCCAGTGTTCTCAACTTCTCGTCACAATCTCGTGCAACGCGCCTGTTTACTCCGCGGATTAATCCGCTACTCAGTTGCCATCGCCACCTGGCAAAGGAAGGCTGAGTCGACCTTAGGTCTCCTTCGGGTCTCGAACCCGCGACCTTCTGCTCCATCGTCCAACGTTGTTACCACTCAGCTAACTTCCCGGATGGATGACTATTAATCCTTAAATCCAGGAAAATAGTGACATCAGCTTATAATGGAAGGCTTTCAGTTGAGAGGTGAATTATTATTATTATTATTATTATTATTATTATTATTATTATTATTATTATTATTATTATTATGTAGGAAAATATCACAACTGTAAACGTTAGCAGTGCTGGAATTTATGAGCATACCTGTGGTAAGTCGTTAGATACTCTGATACTGACAACTACCTGGAGGAAACCCCGATTTGACTGGAGGCCAGTCAATGACAGGTGGTTTTTGACTGGCCGACTCCTCTGGGGGTCGAAATTTTGACCTGGGCTTCGAACCCAAGTGATCATCGAACAATAGGACACTGTCCAGTATAATAGAGAAAAATGCCAGCAGAATTCTTCCGCCTATAACGCATTTACCCGTTCTCGGTCGGGCCATTACCTGCTTCCGTAGATCACATGCATACCTACGGAAGCAGTTAACGGCCCGGTCGAATTCAATCGCGTAACACAATTTTGACGTGTCTAAATTTGAACACCATACGTTTTAATGCTGTGCAACAACTCCATTAGCAAAGGAAGGGAAGAGAAGAAGCAGAAGAAGGAGGAGAAGGAAGAGGAGAAGGAGGAGGAAGAGGAGGAGGAGGAGGAGGCATGCACATTTTCATCCGATTCACACACGACAGACAGGCAGACGAGGCGAAAATAGAAGACACGAAAGCTTTCCATCACTGTTTTCGTTCGTTGTTTCCTGGAATTATTGCTATGCGTGCCGTTGCTTGTCTGACGTCATTTCCGGAGTTTTAGCAGACGAGGAGCGTTCGTTGATTTGCTTTTCTTTCTTCGGCGTTCGATCGACGCGCTAAGTAAACTCCGGTTGTGGAGCGAGTAGCAGACGACAGACGTCGAAGACGAGGCTTTGTTGGCGCGAAAAGCATTCTGCCAGACGTCACTTAACTCTCTCTCTCTCTCTCTCTCTCTCTCTCTCTCTCTCTCTCTTCTCTCGTGTCTGCTTCTTCCTCCCCCTCCTCACGCGTCCATTCACGGCCACGGATTCCACAGTAATAGACCCATCCGACTGTTATACACAAACACACTAACACGCACACACACACGCACACACCTACCTACGGATGCGAAATTCAATTGAATTATAATTTTGAATGGAATTTGCCTTGTGTCGTTCATGTTTCTGTTCATCGTAGTGGCGCTATAGAAGTTAATTGATTGATTGATTCATCAACTTAGATTCGATTCACGTGGGACGTCAAATCATCGCTGATAGTAAGCCAGTAAGTAAGTAAGTAAAATATCGTGAATTTATATGGCGCTTTCGGGAAGCAGTACTGCAGCAGCTGCTTGTTCTTGGTCGCTAAGTCTAAATTTTAAATAGCCATGGTAAAAAAATGGGGACAGGACAGGACAGGACAGGACATGACAGGACAGGACAGGACAGGACAGGCAGGGTCATTTTATCCAAAGAGCAACCAAGGTTTGGACGTTACGGTTGCGGAGAAAAACAGTCTCTCAATGTCTATATTTACCCATTGGCAGGGTATTTCGCCCTCGAAGAGATACTCAATATCAACGATTATTGTATCATACAAAGGCCATGACTACGGTAGCTGTCAGCGCATTGTGGTCATAACAGAAAAAAGCTAACGATAATATAATTAATTAAGCACTACAGGAAGACGTACTTTAAGCATATGCTTTATTCGTAGCGTTTTGAAGACCATTGAATCAGATTATAGCTCTCTTAAGCTGCGGCTCTATTAGAGGATAAGTTACTGGGATTATATCCCATACGTAAAGTTACCCGGACAATGTCCGCGTGAATGATTGATAAGCTGGCGTTAAACGACGGGTGCTCCACTTAAAATAATATATCTGCAGAGGATTTGATTGGGACAGAAATCACACCCGAATATATCCGGGGGTGAATGAGTTTGCACATTCAAGCGGATAATTCGTCCGGATATCTTTGCCTACTGTGGGGCCGATGATGATGGTGATGATGATGATGAGCAAAACCAGTAATTTGTTTAGCGCCGTGTTGAAAAGGAAACGACGTCAGCATAAGCGATATTATAGGGTGGCGCAAAAAACCGGACTATATTAATTGCCAAACCTGATGCGACTAGTGCGGTTTTTTGCACCACCCTGTAGAGAATCCCGTCTCTAGATTCTCAAAATTCGACGCAAGTCCAAAGATTTCGCCCCAAAATTCAACGTTTTAATTCGTTTCACAATTGAACCTGGACTTCGCAGTTCTTGGCCAAAACTTAAAACCAGTTTCTATTCTGGCCGAATATTATTAAATCAGATATACGCTTTGTTCTTTTATAATTGAATGGATGGGTGGAATATGGAGGTAACCGTATCCGACCCCAATATCCGACCCCAATGGTTTCAGGGGCTGGATAAATATCAATAACAATAAAAAGAGGGTAACTGCATTTACGTGCAAAATTTTAACAGTTGAGATAAGGGTCTACAATCTGGCCTGAAACAGATCTCCCCTATTCATCTGGGCTTCCTTCGATCAGTTTAGAAATGCTTGTATTTCAATCTCATCATTTTTCAAAATGTTTGATTTATTTTGTTCCAATTACATTCCCCTACAACTTTGCTGTTGGTAACTGCAAAAATTTTAACTTGGAACATTAAAAATTTTTTTAGGGGTTCTGTTTCCACCCTTATCCCATTCAATGGTTTGAAAGAGGGATATTGTTTATTTTTCACAGCGAGCAATTGGAAGTTGAAAAAGTCCAAAATTTGCAAATGCACAGGAGGCTGCATTTATCCAGCCCCGAAGTATGGCTCTTTTCAGTTACGCGTCAGTTACGCGTCCAGGCAATCTAGTAGTCCTTGATCAGGAAAAGAATTTACTTCCTTATTAATGTCATCATTAAGGTGGTAACTGCATTAACTCCTTATTCCACCCATCCATTCAATTATTGTTTACTTTAGCACTTTGCATGCACGGGAAGGAAAAGAAAACGTTAATGCTCTAGATGCTCGTTTAAAATTAATTAAAAAAAGTTGTGGAGATTTTGTGGTCGGAGGAAAATTGAGGAGATTCGGCACCTCTGGAAAAGTAATTTAACCACTGGAAAAGAAACTGCCTGTATCCAGCCTTCCACGTCCTGAAACACTTATACATTTTGAAATGCCGAAACTGCCATGGAAGAATCGACAGAGCAGTGAGCACCCGGTATGAACCCGCCGATTATGCTATATAGCCCGGGTTCAATTACCTGTATAGCCTACGGTCAGAGATTTGTAGCATGCAGTAGCAGTCAGAAAGTGCTACTGAGCAGTGGGTGGTCACGTCACGCATTCAACCTTACGTGTCACGAGTTTCCTGGTCTCTCGTTCGACGATTTCCTATACGTGACATTTAAAGCGACGCTGTTATAGGCATTATATTAATAATTTCTCACATGATTGACATCCATCGTGACCTACGTCACACACGAGGGAGTGCGCGCGGTTATTTTTCTATCACGTACAAGTCCATCGATCGTTATCTTATCTCCGGAAATTATGTACATTGGCAAATTGTCACCGGACGCAAAATCTAGATTCGTCACGGCGATTAGGACCTGCGGGTGAGGTGACTGACTATATTCACCTGTGGTCGGCACCTGTCTTTGATGTAACTGACGAGGCCTTATGCGCTGGAAACTGCTTCGCCGCCCGGTAAATCACCGGCCAATTCTCAATCGCGGCGGATCAAAACACCCGCTCCGATCTGATTTCAGGTTCCGATACGAAAACCAGATTTCATTTGCGCGCCGTAGTGGTCGGTTATCTCGATGCAAGATCTTACAAAACAAAACAGACCTCCCGTTCAGTCGACCACACAGTCGAGTCGATCGTGGTCGAAACGCAAAGCTGATTGCAGAAAATCGTTGTGACAATATGGGCATAATGCACATTCCTGGCTTGTATCTTTAGCTGTTGACGCTCATGTTTAGATATTTATCTTTCCCAATATGGCGCTCGTCGCTATTTAAAGCTGTTTTGCAAAAAACTCTTAACTGTTTGGAGTAACAAATCTAGAACGCGTTAACACACACGCCAAGAAACAAAATTCTCTTGAGGCGTTTGCACCGCACTGAGCGGTAAGGTTAACGGGACAAAACGTTCAACAGAAACCAAATAAAATAGTTCCGAATCAAATTCAATCGATGACCAGCGTATGCTATTTCAAAATGGAACGGAGCACATTATTTTATTATCTTTGTTATCCAAGCACTTGCTAAATCCTTCCTATTCCAACAGCAGAGCATGAAAACTATTTACTATTGTCAACAATACATGAGATGTTGTGTTTTAAAAGAAATGATGCGAGGTATACAAAGAAAATACTGCATGCAGTAGGCTAAATGGGCAATTCCGCGAAAATTTTCAACCAACTGAATTCGAGCGATGGAAGTATTTGTAGAGGAAGAGGAGGAGGAGGATGAGGAGGAGGAAGAGGAGGAGGAGTAGGAGGAGGAAGAGGAGGAGGAGGAGGGGGCATTCTAGGTCACTGCTTGTTAACTCCGCCCCCAATGTCACTTCCCCCATTGCATGCACTGCAGTTGGGGAAGCTGCATGTTTTAGAAACCCATATAATTGTTATTTATTTCTTATAATTATTACTTATTTAGCAGGATGAATCAAAGATAGAAATTATTTGCTTTCCGCCGCTGGTCGAATTCTTTTTCTCAATTTTCTGAAATCCAAGCCCCTCTAATTACTGGGTCTGACTGTGCATACCAGTCTGGAATCTCGCGGAGCCATGGAAACAATCGACTTATTTAGCGCAACGAAAGCATGGCAACTGGGCCGGAGGAGCAGACGGAGAGGAGGATGAGGTGTGAAGATCGGAGAGGGGGAGGAGGAAGAGGAGAGGGGATCTAGCGACTTAGAAGTCTAAGTCGCCACAGCAGCAGAATCAAGCAAGACCTCACAGAGTGCTAAGAAGAAGAAGAAGAAGGAATGCCGCCAAATCCAAGACGCTTCCGTGATCAAAGGATTGACGCAAATTAACGCCTCCTCCCCCTCCCCCCTACCGACAGAAATCAACTTCAACCGAATATCTTCTTCGATTGCCTGTCTTTTCTCTCCTTCTCTTCGACTGATGATAACCAGAATCGAATAAACTACGTTTAAAAACAACAACGTCACTGTTTCTGGAGTGATGACGTCAGGATGGGGGGCCCCCAGCTCCGTTTGTGGGCCAACGCCCATTCATCAGAGAACATCGTATGAGACTATAAAACTCCGATAAATATTACACCACACCGACGGCGAAGACAGACGGCTTTGCCCAGGGAAACAACTGAGGAGCGGCGGGGGGGATTGTCTGTGGGGACTCCGGATCCCACCCCCCTCCCCACCCCTCACCTCGAGGCCCGTCGAGGCGGGCAAAGCGTCATTTGATCAGCCATTAGCACGAACATCAAAGACGATCACAGAGAAGTCGGCAATTCCCCAAGAAGCGCCTCGTCCACGTATCGTTGTCTAAACGAAATTTTGGCATTTCTCCGCTAAAACGTCTCGGCTATTCGACTGCGATGCTTTCCTGCCGCCTAAATATAGTCGAAAAAGGGTTTTATTGCCTCGTTAGAGATTCGAGTCGCCCCTGTTATCCCTTCGACAGAAGAGGGGAGTTAGCTGCGTCTCGAAGTTCTTCTATATGTTGCATAGGCCTATTTAACGAAGTGAATAGTGAAGCTGAAGATTTCCATTGCAAATAGCAGAACCGGTCGATGTTGTTGTGGTCACGCGCCGTGAAGAACACAGCTCATTAGAAAACCATTTTGAAGACAGATTTCGCTCTTGGCCACCTCTGATGTTCAGTCGTCAGAATTTCGCTGAGGTTGGAAAAGGGAAATAGTTGAAATAAGAAAGAGAAGAAGAAGAAGATGATGATGATGATGATGATGAGATGATGATGATGAAAAAGAAGAAAAAAGCAGAAGAAAAATAGAAGAAGTAAAGACGAATACTTTTGCACTTGTAAAATTCTTTATTTCCAATTTCAAAGAAGACTTTGAAATGTATAATTGGTACTTTTCCGTAATCCGGAGTCCGGATCCCAGTGAAGTGTAATGGCTTTTCGGTCGGGAACCTGACCCTAGCCATAATCCTGACCCTACCCTAACCCTAACGCCAGCTACACCATCCCTCTACTGGGGTCCGAGTAACGGGAAAGAACCGCAGAATTTGACAATTGTAGAAAATAGAGAAGAATAAGAAGAAGATGATGATGATGATAATAATAATAATAATAATAATAATAATAATAATAATAATAATAATGCAATAATGCGATAATGATAATAATGATAATAATGATAATAATGATAATAATGATAATAATAATAATAATGATGATGATGATGATGATGATGATGATGATGATGATGATGATGATGATGATGATGATGATGATGATGATGATGATGATGATGATGATGATGATGATGATGATGATGATGATGATGATGATGATGATGATGATGATGATGATGATGATTGTGAAGGAAGAAGAAAGGAAGAAAAATAAAAAGAAGAAAACGTGGAAGAAAACAGAACAAGAAGAAAAATAGAACAAGAAAATAACGAGGATGAATAAGAAGAAGAGAGGAGGAAGAAGAAGAAGAGGAAGATGCGTGACTTTCCCTGTGGCCTTAGAGACGGTGTCTGTTTGGGTGTCGGCGGACACTGCTGTTGATCTTAATTACGAATGTTCAGCAGACGACCAGACTTAGATGCTTCTACCACCTGTTAACTATTAAAGTCCACATTTACCGAAGGCGCAGATTCTCCATTCGATTGCGAATCACATCGTTTGTCGATTTCCACGGAACGTCGGGAGTTTATTAACCACACCCAATTTTTATTATTTATTATTTATTAGGCAATTTAGTGGCCACTCCCAAATTTTCCAGCTATACTGCCTCCAGTGGGTTCGAAGATTTTGTCGTTTAGTCGTCCGAACCCTCCCCACTGTGTGACGAAAATTTCGGAGTGAGAACAGATTTGTCCATGGGTCGGTTTTCTGACCCAAAACCCAACTTAACCCACCAACTTCCCAACGCAAACCATATAAAAGTCCTGTCTGCTGATCCAACCCAACCCGTCGAAAAGGTAAAAGTACAATCGCACGTTTGAAACATACCAGTGGCGTAGCAATATGCTCGGGGACCCTTGGTGAAAAACGGGCAGGAGGCCTTTCCAGAGACGATCTGACAAGTTTGCGAAAATGTTGACGACCTTTTTTGCTTGTCGGTCTTTCGATCTGATAACTTTAAAACTGGGGGGGATTTTGGCTCGGGTCGGGGGCCCTTTTCAGGTCGGGGCCCTTGGCATTTGGCCAGGTTGTCCATATGGCTGCTAGCCTCTGAAACATACATAAATTCAAGAACATAAAGAGTTTACTTAGAGTCGCTACTGCAACAATCCTGTAAGTAATCCCCATCGGATTGTTTCAATGCTTTCCGATTTAGAAGCCGACAGCAGCGATCTATAGCCTCTGTATAGAAGTCATTCCTACAGATGGACAGCCACGCTCTGACTGTTCCGAGCTGGTTGATATGAAGATTACAGCGTTTCCAAACTAGTTTTTTGAAAGTCTGTCCTCTCAGGTGACGTTCGACATCACTTGCCATTGCCATTTTCGAGTGTAGCCTATAACGCACTGAATTATAGCGCCGAACAACGTGAAAACGTTTGTCTGTCTTGTCTATGGCCATCTAGTTGGTATCACATTATAGCCGCCCCAGCTATGACCGCCCCAGTTATGACCGCCCGATTTGGCGTCCGCCCCAGCTATGACCGCCCCCGTTATGACCGCCCCAGCTATGAATGCCGTCAGTATCGTTTTGGGGTTAGTGTTTCGTGTCGGGTTTATGGTGAAGGTTATGATTATATGACCCCGTACGGGTGCAATACACTGCTTTTCGTCAAAACCCATAGAGTAACTGGGGCGGTCATAACTGGGGCGGTCATAAGCTGGGGCGGCTACCACCTGTAACCCAACTAGTTGCGCCAGTTTAAGAAATGTTCAGTGAAATAAAAAAACAACAAACAAATGCCGATTCCGTTTATCAGTTTGCGTATTTTTGATCAATCTGAAATGCTCTGGTCCGGTATGTATGCTCGAACTACTGATTGTGTTGCCAGCGATAGTCTCTTCAGGACTAACATATACACGGCACCAATATCATGTGACATAATAAAAGAATCTACGGTCATTGTCAAAGCAGTAGACTTAAGCAGAAAATCTACATTTAGGGACGGCGCTGAGGCGCTGGGGGGGAGGGGGTCCGTGGGACCGGACCCACCCAGCCTCGGGCATGGGCACCTGAGAAAACCGTGCAAATCCGTAAAGAAATTTTATTTGGGGAGAAGGGGTAGTCTGAGCCGGGTCCTTTTTGTGTTCAGACCCATTGATTAAATCATTAGAACCACCCAGCCAAAATACCCAGCGCCGCCCCTGTTAAATAGACTACATTTAACGCGGTTAACAGGTATATAGACTCACGAAACCCAACCCAATCCATTAATTTTTTCAAAACCTGAACTCAGCCCAACCTATGAGTTGGGTTAACCCAACCCATGGACAACTCTAAGTGGGAGCAGTTCTACCCCACTTTTGGGTGGGGGCGGGGACTAGACATAGCAGTGGGAAATCATTATGAACGACGGCGGACGGTGTGCGTCGGACTGCTGCTGGCCGCGCCTATGAATTGTTCTGCCGCTTATTATAAGGATCTCATTTGCCATCTGTACTCAATCTCGATGCTGCTGCTGCAGCAGCAGCAGCAGCAGCAGCGGGAACGCCATTCTCCCATTCTCTAACGAGATGTTTATTCTGGTTGGCGCGGCACAAAAAGCAGATGGCCAAGAGAAGCTATCCTCAGCCGCCGCCGCCGCCGTCTCCGTCACGTCGTCCACAGCCGCCATCTTACCGCCCCCCCGACCCCCGCCACTTCTCCCGCGTTTTTCTTTCCCAGATGGGGTGCAACCCATCTGGGAAAGGTTGCCAGCAGAGGCAGCGGAAGGCATTCTGGCGTCTGTGCCCGCCCCCGCTACAGTGTTTTAGCGACAGGTAAAAAGTCAATTAGAGCGCACGCGAACCAAGTTATCGTCCTCTAACGCGCTAAGTGTCTGTCGATGCGTCGGAGCGCAGGCACGTCCGCACAGCGACGCAGTTACTCCAACTACTGTTGCTTGCAATTCGTGCCATTTCACACACAGACACAGACAGACAGACACACACACATCTAAATCTTTGTTAAGGAAATCAGATTAAATCAAAATCATTTTATTTAGCAACAGAGGAAAATTTCACAAATAATAGTAAAACAGCAAAATTCGTAACACGATTAATATTCGAAATGAAAAGGAGGCGCAACTGCAGAAACTAAGATACTGTACATTACATATTAGTAACAAACAAATCATACTTCGACAGCAGATCATAGTACGATACAATACTGTACATGTCGGTACATGGTACGATACAATACATGTCGGTACATATTTCGCAGCAGAGGACTTGATAAAGCTTACATCTTTTTGACCCTTAAAACGTTGTATCGAATGAAAAAAGCACCCGTACTAACCAGCAACTTGGTTACGTCGTCTGCTTGTTTCGCCGCTAAATTATTACCCCCACCCGATCAACGGGCGACAGAGAGGGTAAATTATGTTCCGGTTATCTATCATCTAGACCGCTCCCCCCCGCCATCCCGTTTTCTTTGTCGGCTCGACGGAACGTGTTCATTAGCGCGTTCGACCCGTGCAAACAAGTTATTTCTCGATACGGAAAATAGGAGAAAAAGTCGCCGCTTAAAAGTCACCATCGGACGCCTCTGAACCGGCCGTTTCCTGTGCCAAGCTTATCATTAGACCTTATTTCGCAAACAGGTTTTTTCCCAACTGTCGCCTACCGGCCGGAAACCCTCCAGGGACATTGAACGGTAGGCACCGGTGCGAACGCACAGAGGGTACGCCTCCTCCTCCTCCTCCTCCTCCTCCTCCTCCTCCTCCTCCTCCTCCTCCTCCTCCTCCTCCTCCTCCAACGGCGCTTCGTCCCACAGAGTGGTGTCACGTGACTCACGTTCGACCCCCCCTCCCTCCGCCCCGTTCTGCCGACGCTAAACTTCGATTTACGACAAGAAAATAATTATTAGGCCTACGAAGATCCGTCATCATACGCTCTCGTATCGCCGTCTCCGGTGGGAAGCCCTGATACCGTGTTGCCCTCCCTATAAACCCTGCGTCGGCAGTTTAGCAGCCCCCCCGCAGAGAGCGATCGGGTGGAATATATGGATTGGGGTTGGGTGGGGGGGGTACGGAGGGGCGATTTAATCCGACTTTACATCTATGGATGTAGATTCAAATCAGACCGATCCCTCCGGCCGTTTGGACTCAGATGGATATCTTAAAAATTAAGGCAATCGTATAATCCGGCATTCCTTTCATTTTCCCATAATTAGACAGCTTCGCCGCCGTCCGCCGCCGCCGCCGCCGTCGCCGTCGCCGCAGCTCCATTAGTGACAGATTCTAAACGATTCCACTGCACTTAGAAGAGGTGCAGCGCAGTATGTTTTTTTCGGCGTCTCTTGCATTTTGGACGACCGTTCGTGGTTTCAGAAAGCTCTGCATCTGCTGCGCCTGATGTGCGGACGATAATGCTGGAGGAGAAGCCAGTTAGTCCAGCAAAAATTTTGCAACATTTCCTTGGGTGGGAGGCGGGTGGGTGGGGTGGTGGGGTGCGACGGATGGTCTGTCCACTGGTCACGGGATTCTGTCTTCGAAGGAAACTGCTGCTAATCGGCGGATTTTGCGCAAAACCTACGACTGGTTCCGGTGTAGCATATTATATCAACTCCCATATAATAATAACTCAGTCATTATTATACTGTATATATTCTCCCCGTCTATATATATATATATATATATATATATATATAATATATATATCATGATAATCGACGGATTTTGTTACCTTCAAGCGTTCTGATTGGTTGAAAGCCTAGACGGTTTAGACCGTTTTCCTTACGTCGCGATGCGTTATTATATCAACCCCATATAATAATAACGGTTTCCCGAGTCAGCGTTATTATACAATTGTATATATTTTAAATTTTAACTCCCCAAATCAGTTATTTTATTTATAATTATAATAATAACATTTTTGATTATATAATAATAATAATTTCCGAGCATCTTTCTAGTATATATAATATATATATATATATATATATATATATATAACTCCTCGTCATTATTATTTATATATATAATAACTCTTTTTCTAGATAATAATAGTCATTAACTATAATAGTCATTGTCATTTTATATATAATGATGACTATATAACAATAGCAACCATCATCATTATTATTTATATAATAATGACTCCCCATCATTATTGACTTTATTGTATATATAATAAGGACCGGGGAGTTATTATTATATGGGAGTTAATATAATGTACTGTACTACATCGGTCAGAAAAAGGGGGTCGCCCTCCACTCCTCCGTGGCTACGCCAATGGCAGAAAAGACGTTATCTTCGAATCTGATCGCCCATGGTGCTCACGACACTGGCCTTAAGGGACGCTCGTCTCATTGGGGAAAAAGAAATCTGATATGACCGGAAGGACGGACGATGAGATGATAAGATACAACCGAACAGACGTTATCTTTCGACCCCTATAACGAGGTGATGGCCCTCTACCGGTCAACGGCGCAGCTCGTTTGATTTCTTTACACGTGGCGCCACAAGGCCCCCTCCCCCGACTACCGACAGCGCAAAGTAACTGGCATTCTCCGTCTGTCTGTCTGTCTCGTTCTCTATCTATCTGTCTGTCTGTCTCTATCTCTCTCTCTCTGTCTCTGTATCTGCTTGCCCGTCTCTTTCTTCCTGCGTCTCTTTCTAAGGCTCTATCTGTCTGTCTGTCTGTCTGTCTGTCTGTCTCCTCTCTGTCTGCCTGTCTGTCTCTCTCTCTCCTCTCTATCTGTCTGTCTTTATCTCGCTGCCTCTGTAGCTGTCTGTTTCTCCCTGTGTCTGTGTCTCTGCCTCTGTCTGTCTGTCTGTCGGTCTGTCTGTCTCCCACTGCGCAAGTATGATCGTTGCCCGCGCGCGCTGCTTGCCACCCGCACCACACCTGGAAGACATCGCCTGGCATCACCTGGCGGAGGAGTGGGAACGGTGCTCGTCAGACGAAGACTTCCTGGCGACAGAACGGCGACTAAGTAAACTTCGCGGCTTTTAACGAATTTCCGAGAAACTCGGAAGATTATTCGACGAAAAAGATGATCGCTCAGACTCGCCCACTCATCATCCGTTGATTAACCGAGCTTCGTTGAAACCGACAGATAACTAACTCACTGCCTTGGTTCAGAATTAATTACGATTTTAGCAAGTAAGTAAGTAAGTAAGTAAGTAAGTCCGACAGCAGCCGTATTTATTCGGTGTGTTGGGATTTGGGAGGGGACTCAAATGGACTAACTCCCAATCCGTTTAGAATCATCCCAAGGTCCCACTATCTAGGATTTCAAGGCCGTACGAATTCCGCTGGTGGTTGGAAAATTGTTGCAAACAGTATCACGGAGTAATCATACGCCTATGATTTTTGCGAAAAACGAACTTGTTTGCGAGGATTACAAAAATTAACCCCTTAGCCGGGGACCCCGGATATATCCGTCCATTTTACACTGAGTTACAGTTAAATGCACAGTTAAGGGGTTAAATATCGATTTCTACAATACTTTGGGGATTTGTGATTCGAGGCGGACAATTTGGAATCTGAGGAGAAAATGCTACGCAGCATGCACCTTGCGATGGTTTGGTTATCCAAAGTTCCTTCCGAATTTCAGAGCAAAATTTTGCCAACTTTATCTTGAAACATCAAGACGGTTTTGCGAAATGGGCGTTTTTGTCTAAAGCAATAGTATAGATAATCAGTTAGGCTATATAACAGCCTCCTAAACCGCTTAAAATCACCTTATAATAATAATAATAATAATAAAATAATAATAATAATAATAATAATAATAATAATATTATTATTATTATTATTATTATTATTAATTAATTAATCATTAATAATTAATAATTAATAATTATTAATTAATATTAATATTAATATTAATATTATTATTATTATTATTATTATTATTATTATTATTATTATTATTATTATTATTATTAACGAAATGCTGATGCTGACAACGACTCCCAAGTCGAAAGTTGAATCTTATTGGCGATAGAGTTTGTCCCTCTAGCGAATGATCCTGCTACTAATCGGCTGGATATTGAATCAATGTGCATAACCAACTATTGGTGTAAACTTGGATGAAAAAGCGGAGGGCCCCATCCAGTGTTTAATCTAGGCCAAATCCCCCCCAAATTTTGGCATACTACTTAAGACTAACAGCAGCCCCCTGGCAGAATTCCTCCCGGCTTTGTCAGTTTCCCCCCACCCCCGGAGTCCAGGAGTCTAGATTAAACACTGGCCCCATCCTCTATGCCCAGTGGCGTAGCGAGGGTATCCGGCGCCCGGGGACAAAGTCTACCGTTGGCGCCATCAACACTGATGACGAACAAAAAGGTCGTCACATTGTTCTCGGCGCCCTTCCGCCCCTCAAGTCTTACGGGCGCCCGTCTTCGTATAGTGCTGACGAGCAAAAGAGGTCGTCGCACATGTTTCTTCTTCTTTATTATGCATTTCACTTACCAAAATACCCAATTTTGGCGCCCTCCACCTCGGCGCCCGGGGCATATGCCCCCCTGCACCCTAGCTACGCCACTGTATATGCCTTCCCCATTTCCTAAGGTAACCTCTCACAGAGTGTGGAGGAGGTTCTAACCTAGAGGTCCAAATAGAAGTTGACGCCTATTTGTGTAACCTTCATAAAATCCACGGTGGCATCTGCCCTACTTAGGGACTGTCCATTAAATACATCAACAAAATAGGGGAGGAGTTTTAAAAAGTTTGACAGTTGTTGACAGGGGGAGTCTAATAATAAAAAAAGGAAATTTCATGAAATACTATTTATTACAACAAAGAAAATCTTGACAAGCAAAAAACATAATCATTTTGACACTTGGTGAGCACAAAAAAGGAGAAGGTCATCACCGCACAAAAAATAACCTTCTAAACTTTTTAGGGGTCCTGTCACTAATCTTAGGGGGCGTCAAAAGAAAGTCGACAGTTGTTAACAAAGGGGAGGGAAGAGGTAAAAAATTGCCCAAAATTTGCTGACATATTTAATGGACAGCCCTTGCCATACCCTAGTTACGTCACTGGTTGGAAGTCTGGTCAAATACAATACTCGAAATCGATGCTTAGTCATTGCTGCGCGGCAAATTTTGTTAATGCATAACTTTTTGCTCTTAGGGGCCATCCACAAATGACGCAACGCACTTGGGGGGATCAAACATTTGTGACGATGTTTTACGACAGGGGTTTTTCAGAAATGTGACGTCACATAATATTAAATATTTTAGGTGGCCACCTTTTTGTGCTTGTCAAGATTTTTCGAAGTTGGTTATGAACAAAACCAAAACCAAGAGGGGTTAACGCGTCGTGACGTCATATTTGACGGGGTCTGACTTTTTGTGACGACGTGTGACGTGTTATGGATGGCTCTTAAAGGGAGTCAACATCAAATCAGATATCCAAAGTAGTTCTGTATTTTCAACATTATTTAATATTTACCTCAAAAGACTCACAGGTGTATTATGCCGGTAAGCATGCTTATTGCTACATGACCCAACTTAGCGCGTACAATAAGGCAGGGCCTGTTTTAACGTGCAGTGATGCACAAAATGTGCAGTGATAAAATGAAAATGTGCAGTGGTAAATTGCAATTTTCTGTGCTTTGTGCATTTATAAATTTTCCGGACGACGTTTTTTTCTTGTTTTTTGCGCGGATGTTCACAAATTTTCTGAGTAGAGCGCAGTGATACAATTTTTCTTAAAACAGGCCCTGCAATAAGGATGGACCGGATAACAAGCATCACATGTCTAATGCTAGTATTTGTTAGTAAGTACTAAGTAGCCTACTGAAAGTTTGAGGCGCTGATATTCACATAATTTTAGATAGCGTGCATACAGTAAGATACAGCAATCGATGAGATTGTATAATCCCCAACTCAAAAAGTGCCTTAAATATATATATTATATTATAATAGTCACAGTAATATATTATAATATGCCTAGAATCGTCATAAATTCATTCTCAACAACAGCAAGCATTGTTTCTCCTTATTCTTCGCTAACAAGCAGCAAGGCATGCACGCGAGCAGTATGTTTACTGTGTATAGAAAAAGGCGCTACAAAAATAGACTAATCTGCCTTGCATACGACTGCAAAAAATCGCCGTAGACGTCTGCAGCAGACAAAACCGTAAAAATTTAGTGGTGCTTTCCCGTTATCCGGACCCCAGTGAAATGTAATGGCTTTTCGGTCGGGAACCTGACCCTAACCGTAACCGTAACTCTAACCCTAACGCCTCTCTAGCCAACTACACTATCCCTCTACTGCAGCGGTTTTCAACCTTTTTAGTGCCGCGACCCCTTCAATTCAATTTCCCATGATGTGGCGACCCCCAACTGTAAAATCACGTTCGTTCATAAAGTAAACTGTTCAAAATAATAATGCTACAACAATTAAAATGTTTGAAATAATTCTGATTCAATTGTCTGCAATGCCTATCCTCGAATGGCAATTATAGTAAAAAAAAACTAGTAACTACCAATGGGAAAATTGCGTACAATTACAAGTTTTGTGCATCAAATAAGAGATAGCCCCATATTTCCGAAGGTTTCAGGCGACCCCTGGCAAATCCTCATTCGACCCCGTCGGGGTCGCGACCCACAGGTTGAGAACCGCTGCTCTACTGGGGTCCGGATAACGGGAAAGAACAAAATTAATATTCACTGGAAGTAGTATATATCTATGGCAAAGATAGCATAAAGTTGAAGCTCAAATAGAGTGCTTAATTTTCATTTATATAATAATTGCTTCAACTCTTCTGGATTACGCTTTGATAATTAAGTTTCTGAATGTTTTTTCTTGCCTATATTGTACTTTTCTTGCCATTCTGTTATTATTATTATTATTATTATTATTATTATTATTATTTATTATTATTATTATTATTATTATATGCTGATATTTACCGATTTGGAAATAATAAAACCTCAATCAATCAATTAAAAAACTGCCGCCATCTTGGCCAATGTTTAGACAATGGTTATCAAGGTTATCGTAGAAATTACCGTAAAACCTCTAATAGAAGCCCCTGCTTCCAGTAAAACAAGTGACGTTGTAATCCAGCTGCTTGAGACCCGGCTTCTATGAGAGGTTTTACGGTAAATGTCACCACACTTAACTAAATGGCGGAAAACTGCGATTGCTTCCATACACGTTCTAATGCTAATTAAATTCTATGCACAAAATCAGAAACAACTGCTCTATCTTGGGGGGGCTCTATAACGGTGCTACGGGCTATTTGGCGTACAACGAGTAACGGTAGGTATCGAACACCTTGTCCATACTGAGCGAGTAGTTCTTGTATTCGTTGGGTATGGTAAAGGTAAGTTCGCGTTTGGACGGTGGTATCAGGTGGTCGGGCAGCTCGTTCGGCAGGTCGTGTCCGGTGAGTTTGACGTTGATCAGGTGCAGCGCAAGGCTGAACTCGTCGAAGTCCAGCATCCCGTCCTGGTCGATGTCGGCCATCTTCCAGATCTTCGCCAGCATCACGCTCGGCAGTTTCGACTTGACCAGTTCCGCCCTGGCGGCCGTTCCGGTCACCTTGCCGTTGACGGGCCCGAGCTTGCGGAAGATCTCCTCGTAGCGGTCCTTGTCCTTAACGACCACCCATTCCGGTTCTCCCCTTCCCTCGTCGATCCCCTCGCCCATCCCGAGCCGGAACGGGCTTTCCTGGAAGCCGTTGAAGGCGCCGCCCTTGACGACCGGGACCTCCCGGCACACCTCCTCGTCGGTCGGCATCAGCTGCATGAGGCGTGCGACGTCTTCGGCCAGCATCTGATCGACGGTCTCGAGCAGCTTCGGTTTGAGGCCGTGGAAGGCCGTAAAGTCGTGACGCTTCAGCTGGTCCTGCATCCGCCGGAGGTTGGGAAAGTCGCCGGCGGATATCTGGTGGTCGTTCTGGATCCGGGCGAAGATGTCGCCGAGATTCTTGATCAGCTGACGTTGACGGTCCTTCCGGCCGAATATGGCCGGCATCTCCTGCCTCAGGGAGCTTATGATGTACGCGTGAACCTACAACGGAGACGAGGAGGCCGAATCAGTCTTTAGTCTCAGGCCTGTTGTTGGGGGGGGGTGATGGAGATCTCCGAACGCCTCTAAATTCCCCGCCTCACTCCCCCCACCCGCAAAAATCCCAGCACCGACACGAATTTTTGCATTGAACCGTGTCTCTTCCCCTCCAGCCAAGTCAATTTGCCGCGCCCCTCCCCAAAAAAGGGCCTGGGGTCTGGATAAAACGCTGGGCCGAACCTTCTCAGTGGCATCTCTAGCGGCATCGCACCCGACGAGAGAGGCGGATCCACGGGGGGTAGGGGTGGGGTGAATCAAGGCTAAGAATATAACTGTTGTATTCGCTTTATTAATTAATTAATTGTCTTCCTGTTTAAATAATATACGTTGATCACGTTTACCGATGAACAGATCAGAAAAAAACGAAGGGTTAGGATTGAGGGAGGGTGGAAAAATACCATATATGCCACTGACTTCTGCTAAAGATATCTTTTCAGAGACTTGACGGAATAAAGGAACGAAATTGCTGAAAACGAATGGCCCAACCCAAGTCACCCACTCTGTAACACTGGGAGTCGCAACTTCCTAGTTCGCTACACTGACGAGTTTCGATCGCCAAGTTCAGAGGTGAAAGCCACCTATCGACTGGCACAAGGAAAACTGAGTATGAGTATAATGATGATGATGATGATGATGATGATGATGATGATGATGATGATGATGATAAATAATAACTACTACTAATAATAATAACTAACTAATAATAATAATAATAATAATAATAATAATAATAATAATAATAATAATAATAATAAGGTTTAAAGTGGTTCAG
>CM030841.1:11283181-11295681 GCA_018105865.1 Metaphire vulgaris
GGTAGGGCGTCAATGTCGCCGTTCTAGAGCTCTGTTCTCTTGGCTTTAGTAGGCCTAAACTAGAGCGGGAAGTCAGCAGAGTGGTAACAGCGTTCGACGATGGAGCAGAAGGTCGCGGGTTCGATCCCCGCACGAGCCCTAAGGTCGACTCAGCCTTACTCGCTAGAGAGCGGTGGTAAAGCGAGGAGCAGCGTTATGCTGCGAAGGTAAAACGTGGGTCTGGGGAAAGTAATGGCAACCTACCCCAGATTAATGGCTTATACCACCCACGTCGCTGATTGTCTAAAACCGGAGATAAGCGCCGGAACCCAATGCTCGGACTCGAGTACGGGACCTACATTTAACTTTACCAGGCCTATATTAGCACTTCTCTATGCGTGACAGTCAGTGGGCCGACAGCCAAGTCCGATATTGGCCCCACACCTTAAATTCGTTTTCTAAAATTCCGCGCTAAATGATGGCGATGATGATGATGATGACGTCAATGATGATGATGACGACGACTACGATGATGATAAGCTGGCACTAACTACTAAACCAATTGCTCTAGTTTCCTGCAAGGACCATTATCATCATTGTAGTTGCTATAACCTCGCTGAAGTTATAGAACGTACCTTGGCAGTGGTCAGTGGCGGCTCTAGGATTTGGCCGGGGGGCCAGAGGAGGGGGCACGGGCCACCTCCTCTGTGACAAAATAGCCCATACTAAACAAACGCATAGAGTATATATCGTTTGCAATCTCAGACCGTACAGCAGTTAGTCGGGACTATTCTTACCCCACGCTAGTAGCAGTCGGCAGAATTCGTCGCCATCCATCTGCGGCAAAGTTACCCTATCTCTTTCCCTAATTTACGGCGGACGTGGCTTTTAACGGGGGCGGCGGGGGGCGGGAGGGGTTGACGGGGAATTAGTGTGGAGTAGCTAAAGGTCTCCGCCGCCGAGTTTTTACCAGTTTTTCGTCAGCTGTTTTAATTGCAGCCGAGAGAGCTTTGCACCGTCGAGAAGGAAGCACATCAACCGTGCAGTTCACCTTGGTGCGTAGAAATAAATAATCGCTCGTCTAAATAAATATTCGCCCTTAAAAATTACCAGTAATAGCAGCGAAAAATTTGAAGATTATAGACGCAGAGACGAAGACAAATGGACAGCTCCTCTTCCTCCTTTCCCTCCTCTCTCTCTCTCTCTCTCTCTCTCTCTCTCTCCCTCTCTCTTTCTTTCTTTGATTCCGTCTGTCTGTCTGTCTGTCTGCCTCTCTCTCTCTCTCTCTCTCTCTCTCTCTCTGATTCTGTCTGCCTCTGTCTCCTTTCTCTGTCTGTCTGTGTCTCTGTCTGTCTGTGTCTCTGTCTGTCCGTCTTTGTCTATCTCTGTCTCTGCCTCTGTCTCTTGTCTCTGTCTGTCTGTCTCTCTCTGTGACTGTTAGTGTGACGTCTGACCTTTGACCAAATTAAAACAGAGAAAGTTTTATATTAGCGTCGCATCGTCTCGCTCTCTTCCAGCATAAACTTGGCGAGATCTCGGCCAGAGAGACGTTTTCATCGAAAATAACTACAACTTGCAAGAGTCTATCGCAGACAAGAGAAAGAAAGAAAAAAAAGAGAGAGAGAGAGAGAGAGAGAGAGAGAGAGAGAGAGAGAGAGAAAGAGAAAGAGAAAAGAGAAAGAGAAAGAGAAAGAGAGAAAGAGAAAGAGAAAGTGAGAGAAAGAGAAAGAGATAAAGAGAGAGTGAGAGAGTGAGAGAGAGTGAGAGAGTGAGAGAGAGAGAGAGAGAGAGAGAGAGAGAGAGAGAGAGAGAGAGAGAGAAAGAGAGAAAGAGAAAGAGAGAGAAAGAGAGAGATCGAGATCATGGGATGCGACGCTGTCGAGTGTCGAGTAATTTCATTTTAAACTCCCCATATGTGGATTGTTTGTTTTAAGACATCTTGAGACGCCTGGGTTTACGTTTGACCAATCTGCTTACACAAGCGCTGCTGAAGCCAGAAATTTATCCGCATCCACCCATGAATGCCTATTAGACCCTCGTAGTCTGATTTATCCCACACCCAACGGTCGTAAGTTGTTCAGAAAACCGGATTGGACGAGATAATCCAACTGCGGTTGAAACGGCGGTTCTAGTTTCGCAAGCGATTCGACTAAGTTTCAGCAGAGGTCAGAATGCTTGTTGCTGTGTGTATTCACTGTTATGGCCTTTGACTCTTGGGACATTAATTTCCGAAGGAAATTTCATCTTTGGACGACCCGAATTAACCAAACCACTGCAATTTGGGTCATAAAACCTTCCGGCGGTGTTTACGTCAGCCATGATGAACATGACATTTTACATTCTAATATCAACAATTAATTCATCACTGCAAGCAAAATACTTGTACTACTACTACTACTACTACTACTACTACTACTACTACTACTACTTGTACTACTACTACCACCACCACTGCTGCTGCACCACCACTGCTGCTACTACTACTACTACTACTACTACACCACCACTACTACTACTACTACTACTACTACTACTAATAATAATAATAATAATAATAATAATACTATAATAATAATCATAACAATAATCTTAATCTTAATCTTAATAATAATAATAATAATAATAATAATAATCAATAATAATAATAATAATAATAATAATAATAATAATAAAAATAATAATAATAACGCTAAAATGTATCATCATCATCATCATCATCATCATCATAATCACCAGACTCATAATAATTCTAAAAATTTACTTTTATAGCGCTAGTTGTAATACATGAGGTTTCAGTTGACCATGCTCCAAATCTTGGTGGTAGTAACAAATATTCAAATATTCCATGCTTCAAACCCACCCTCAAATGATCAAGAGATATTCTCGAAATTAGTCCAAGTAGAAACAGCATGAGTCTGTGGTTGACGGAGGAGAGCCCAGCTGGAAACTTGTTTCAAGCCTCAAATCTGAGAGTATTTAAATCCATGGAAGATCTAAGAGATAGAGAGGAAAGGAGTTTCAGGTCTTTGGACCCGCAACAGACAACAGAAAAATGCTGAGAAGATCGTGCCCATATACGCCAATAAATTAATTTACTCGAATGTCTAGAAAAAAGCATGACAAGAATACTATAGTGGCCTTTGAAATAGCGATATTTCAACGGAGGAAGTTTAGCAGAAACTGGAGCGAGCAAAATGCCAAAAATGAAAATGAAAAACAAAATTTTAGAGCCCCACTGACTGCTGAGACCAGGTTGGAGTTAAGATTGTCAAGCTGTCAGACATGCTCTGAGAATATTTTCCCAGTCGGTCACTATAATAGACTGACTGAAAGAAGGGGCGATAAAGACGGAATGCAATGCCTCTAGGATAGATGGAAAAAAGCCACGTGCAAGAAGACAGGAAGAGCCGAATTGGAAAACTACTCCAGGACGGAAAGAAGCGTTTCATTTGGTAATTGGCAGCGTTACAGGGCTTCTGGAAATGGAACGAGAAGGCAGTAACAGTTGAAACAATAATTGAATTCAAACGTTATCTAGGAAAACTTGATTACTAAATGCTAGAAATAATAATTATAGTGGTCTTTAAACAGGTTAACTTTTTTGCCTCTGGACCACCTGAAGATAATGTTGCTGTATTTGGCTATTAATTTATAAAAATAAAATTAATTTATAAAAATTCGGTATGAAAGCGGCCAAGTATCCCGTCATTTTTGACGGGCAAACAGCTAGTAGTAGTAGTAATAATAATAGCAGCCATGACGTTGTTATATTTTACCTTAGCGAGCCTGGTTCTTTTGATCAGGTCGTTGAGTTTTCGAAGTGCGGCGTTCCTCGGAAGACACTGGATCTCCCGGAACAGATCCTGTTCTTCGAGTTCGAACAGCTTCCGGTTGGTGTCGAAATGGAGCGGACTGTCCCAGAAGGACCCGATGTAGACCCTCGCCACTTCCGGCGTGTTCAGGACCTTCCCCAGGGACCACATCAGCGCCCCGTAGACGCGCATCAGTTCCTGGTGGTCGACCATGTCCGCCTTGTTCAGCACGATCCGGATCTTGTCGTCGTGACCCTTCAGACCTTCGATGACGTTCCGGAACTCGTCGGAAATGTCCAGCTTGTGGGCGTCGAACAGAAGGATGATGCAGTCGACCCGCTCGGCCAGCCACTCGACGACCCCGGCGAAGTCGTAGCCGCGGTCGGCGCGCTGCTTCTCGCCGGCCAGGATGCCGGGCGTGTCGACGATGGAGATGCTCTCGAGGACCTTGTTGGCGACGAGGGAGCACTGCAGCCGGTTGAGAAACGCGTTCCCGAACTTGGCCATCGCTCGGTACGGCTTCTTCGGGTCGACGACCAGCGCGTTCCCGGGTATGACGCCCTCGTTTTCCGCGTGGGCGACCACGATGAAGCTGTCCGTGGTCGGTTCCGGTCCGATGCGCATTCCGGGAAATTCCTGCTCCAGAAGATAGCGGATGAACGTCGTCTTCCCGGTCGAGTACTGACCGACCAGGAGTACGGTTGGCTTCGAATCGAAATCCGGGTCGTCCAGCGGGGGAGAGTGGAAAGAGTGGAAGTTGTAGTGTTCCTCCAGGGGCAGGATCTTCGTCTTGTACAGTTTCTTCAGACCTTCGGACACCGATGCGTACACCTCGCTGTTGTCTACCGTTCGTACATGGTTGGAGTTTTTTAGCCAGGAAAACATTTTGCGACACCCACACGAAAGTCAACAATAATAACAATAACAACAATGACAATAACAAGGAGGCCTGGGATTTTGTTACCGAATTGTCAAGCCCTGAAAAAACAATCACACGCTGAAAAATTAGCAAGCAAATAAGTAAAATCTCGTGGATTTATATAGCGCTTTGTAAAGTAGTTTATATAGCGGAAAGTAATTTGTATAACGCTTTGGGAAGTAGTTCCGTCGTAGCTACTTATCCTTATGAGCTTTGTCTCTCTTTTTATATCTCTCTGTTTTTAAACTGTGTCATTTTCGGTTAACGCTATATTCTCTATAAGCTAGTGGAACCAAATTTATGATTTCCAGAGCATTGCACTATATTTCAACATGAATTCACTTGCAAAAATTCATTTACGGAGGCAGCAAAGATGATGAATGAAATACCAGTTAAGTGTCATCGTTTGCTTTATCTCTGAGTAATTAATACTTATTACCCGGTACATAGGCCCTAATACAAAATTTAAACAGAAAAATTAAGAAATTTTACATCAAACTCAAACTATTAGCAAAAGAAGATCGAGATTACTCCTAAAGTCTGATACCCTAGGTATTGTAATGTAATGTAATATAGTATTTGTATAGCGCCTCTTATATTTCTACTCAGAAGCGCATGTGATGATCGGGGCGCCATAGACGTTTATATGTGCTCGATGAGTCAAAATAACCTAAAAATGTGTTTTTCATAATGCAAAATGCCTTTAAATTAAAGTTACGTTCTGACATTAAATTCGCCCTCTGGAGCCGAGTTATAAAATCTGCCGATTCAGCAGTTTACAAACAGCGCCGTCTGAAATGTCTCTCCCAGCGCAAGGAGAAACGCCTCTTGAGGCGTCACAAAAATAATAGTGGCGGTGGTGGTGGTGGGTAGTAGTAGTAGTAGTAGTAGTAGTAGTAGTAGTAGTAGTAGTAGTAGTAGTAGTAGTAGTAGTAGTTGTTGTTGTTGTGATCAGTGGCGTCAATCCAGTGATGGTCTTTGGGTTCGAACCCTCACAAAAATGTGGTTGTGAAGGTCCAAAAGGCATTTGACTCAGACTCACAAAATCCTGAATAAATCTATATTGTACCGTTGTACGATTATTTAATAAATTGTTGCGTTGGGTAGATAATTAATTATAATCAGCAAATGGTATTTTGGAACATTACTAAGTAATAAAAATTATGCTAAAAGAGTACGCGGTGTGCACTCCTTCAAGCATAGCACAAGCTGACACAACAACAACAGGTGGTCCCTCACAGCTTCTACTGCAGATTGACGCCACTGGTAATGCTAGTAATGAGGAATTTATTAGGGTGGCATATCGTACAAGTACTGCTATAGGACACCTAACAATCGAAAAGGTCCCAGATGATATCAGAATGCAGCCCGACTTCCTACCTGACACACGATACAAGACTCTCCGATCGGACGACAATCCCAGTTCTGGCAGCGTCTGTCTTCCTATATATAGTCCGTATAAGAACCCCAATCCTCCACCTCCACCGCACTCTCCCGTTTGCCAGGCTCCCTGCAGCCAGACGCAGAGCGATCTTACCCCGGACTCGTGCACAGATGGTGGTGACAACAAGAATGCGTCGCCCGATAACCCCGGTTTTCAACCCCTCACTCTCTCTCTCTCCTCCTTCTCTCACTCCCTCCCCCCAAGCTGCTGCTCGGCCAATTCCCATTGCCGTCATCCCCTTCCGCGTGTAAGATTCTCGCTGCTCCTAAGTATAGAAGCTGAAGACGTAGAAATGATATAATAATACTCGCTCGATTTGGTGCTTCGCCGAAGACAGGCATTTATGGGCATTTACGGTGGAATGTCGACAGATGAATCTCCTGATCTTCCCTAAAGGAGGAAGAACCGGATGAAGCTCATGCACAGAAGTGTTGTCCCGCTTCGTGTACTGAACTGTACTTGGTGTGGAGCAGATCTTGGCATGTTACCAAACCCACGCACAACAGGATTGCCAGTAGAAATAAGAAGTTATCTCGAAGGCCACGTGGCGCAATAGAAGCAAAACAGATAGCGTAGTCTTGCCGAGGATGAGAGAGAGAGAGAGAGCAGTGGCGGTTTCAGGATTTATTGATGGGGGATATGAATGAATTCATAGAAAGTTGGTGGGGGAATGAAAATGTAAGGAAAATGAATAAACTTTGCCGGAAAAGGCTGGAAACAGGGATTTTAACCATAATTTGACTATACTTTTACCGAAAAATAGGTTGACAAGCAAAAAAGGTCATCCCTAGTTAGTTTTACTAGACTTTTACTCAAAAATAGGTTTCACAAGCAAAAAAATAAGTCCGAAAGTCCGGTGTGGGATGCATCCCCACTCATCCCCCACGTGGAACCGCCACTGAGACAGACAGAGACAGACAGACAGACAGACAGACAGACAGACAGACAGACAGACAGACAGACAGACAGAGAAAAGGCAGACAGACAGTTGTTTCTCCATTTGGTTAAGACTGCAACGTCGCCAAGTGCTGTTCCAGTAAAAGCTGTTGCATAAGACGGGGTCGAACAAGACAAATCAGGCGGAGAAGGGACGAGGAAAAGGAAAATAGTTGGAGAGAGAAAGACGAAGCACAGCGCAGAGGAGGATCAGAGACGCTGAGAAGAAAGCAGAGAGATGCCAGACTGCTGCTGCTGATACTGATTTCGCTTCATAGACTGTCATTGGTGCTGAAGTTACTAAGCCATTCTTTCTGTTGTTACAGCTGCTGTTACTATAGTGACGATGGAAGCTAGATCCGACACCCGATATACCGGAGGACGCGGCAAAGACTGAATGGTGTCCTGTGAAATGAGGCAGAGACCTTAGACGGGGGGTGGGGTTGGCAGGCAGACACAGTTTGCGTCCCAATGGAATTCCCAGTCAAGTGCTGTTCCACGGGGGCAATTGAGTGCAGATTTCTCAAATGCAATCTCAACAGTGACGAGGCTGTATAAGTTAAAACACTCACATCTCATCGAACTCGAGCTTTGCTGGCCTAGACAACTGTTGTAATGTAATGCATTGGAACAGAATATCTGCTTCGCGCCTCTTCTGAAGAATTACTCAGAAACCCTTTATATAATTATGTATATATATATATATATATATATATATATATATATATATATATATTTATTTAGTATATAGAATAAAACGTTATGTTTTTAAGCATGTTGTATTAGATAACTATTTACTAGATTGGAAGGTAGAATTATTACAGAAAGGTTCTTTTCTCCAGAGATGTCCATGGGTTGGGTTGGGTTGGGTTGGATTGGGTTGGGTCAGACCTGTCCATATTTCCATATTAATGGTGGGTTGGGTTGGGTCAGAAAATAAGTCATCGTTTAAGAAACTGTAATGTATTACAGTGGGTTGGGTTGGGTTGGGTTGGTCAAGTAAACCTATTATCGGCATGGGTTGGGTTGGAGATTTGATGGGTTGGGTTGGATAGGGTTCTAAAAAATGGACCCATGGACATCTCTGCTTTTCTCCTGCCTCTCCACTTAGTATCTTCTTGCTAACGTTGATATCTTGATATCTGAACAAAATAATTCATACTCATTGACAAATGTATATATATATATATATATATCTTTGTAGTTATTCATTAAATATTGCAACATTAGTATTGATTTTTAACGAAACGCTAATAAAGCGATATATATATATATATAGAATTGTGAGGAGTTAAGTGGCTCAAGATTCGCACCGAATCTGGTTGCTGCTGCTGCTGCTTCTGCTGCTGCTGCTGCTGCCTGTTTATTTATAGGCGCGTCGTTAACCAGACGGTGGGCGTCATTTGAAATTTCTGTAATTCTATCACAATTTAAATAAACATCTCGCGATGGCGCCGTCGCCGTCATCGTCGTCGTCGTCGTCGTCGTTGTCGTAATGTCAATATGTCAATATGTCAACTTATGTAGCGCTTATTTAAAGTCAGGCTTAGCGAGGCGTAATGAGAAGGGGGTTGGAATTCCAAAGTCCACTTCTGTCGTCGGATTGCCACCAAGGGTCGTCAGGTCAAAGGTCACCGAGGCCGAGGGAAATATCTGAAATACTAAGATGAAGAGGAGGAGGAAGAGGAAAAATAAGAAGAAGAAGAAGAAGAAGAAGAAGAAGAAGAAGAAGAAGAAGAAGAAGAAGAAGAAGAAGCTGTGAAGATTCGAGTTTACGGTTTCTCGGATTGAAAGTACGGATCAAATCTCTTGTACACTGGATGAGAAAGGTGTCTTTCCATATCGCCTAATTCCCATTTCGCCTTATTCTCATATGGGGTCGTCCATAAATGACGTCACGCTATTTTCACACTTTTTGACCCTCTCCCCTACGTAACACGACGTAACAAAAACTCAGACCCCCTAAAATATGACGTAACAACGGGCCGACCTCCCATTTTCGTCTTCCGAAAAGTCTTGACAGGCAAAGAAAAGGTAATTCATCCTTCTATTTTCCCCCTCTTCAAACATACTGACAAGCAAAAAAAGGTAATCCTTGTATTTCCCTCTCCAAATACCCTGACAAGCAAAAAATAAGAAAAGGTCGTCACTTAAAATTTTTGTTGTTGCGTTACCTCACATTTACGGACCCCTCTCGTCACATTTCGTAACAAATGTCCGGACCCCAGGCGCGTTACGTCATTTGTGGACGAGCCCTATTGCCTAATTCGCATATCGCCTTAATTATTCCCATTTCGCCTAATACTCATATCATTGAAAAGTTAAAATACGCTATTTCTGCAGCATCCAAGTGTGCAGCTAGGGTTGTGCTTACATCGAGAGAAATAAACAGTATCCTAAATGGTCTGGTTGATAAATTGGGCCTACTTTTTATTGATCTTCATTGTTTAAAATGGCAGTAATATGTAAAATAGCAATACAGTTATATTGATTAGTGCAATATAATAATTTACGAGTTGAATAATTGAATTAGTGCACAAACCATTTATTTGAACTATTAAAAGTTATTGATTGATTTGCGTGAAATCAGAGAGATGGGCATTAGGTGAAATGGAAATTAGGCAAAATGTGAATTAGGCGAAATGGGAATTAGGCGAAATGGGAATTAGGTGAAATGAAATGTGCAATCGATCAGAAGTCCGTTGTCATGCCGTTGATCAAAACTCTTGTTTGATTTCCTGATTTCTTGCTTCTTAATTGAATTATTGACAGTTCACTATCGTAAATCGACAACGGTCATATCGTCCATTCTGATGACAATCTGCAAGATGGTCCATGCACCAGGGGCGTCCTTAGGGTATTTGGTGCCCACGGCACTATGTTACTGCGCTATACAAATCGTCGAGACAATAACAGTAATATGGCGGGGAGGTTGTCAGAAAATTAAATTAAATTAGCAGGTTAAAAAATCTGTAATTAAAAATCGCGACATTTTTTTTGATGCAACATTAGAAACTAGAGATGCACATTTCATGCTTTTACTGCTGCGAACTGGTCGATGATGATGATGATGATGATGATGATGATGGCTCAAAGTCAGTGATCCTCTGCTTCTTCTCTTTATACGCTGAGTAGAGCAAGATAATAGAGTTTTGGCGCCCATTCAAGTGGAACAAAAGACATCTGCACTACCTGCCATGTCCTAGGCACGCCCATTTGATACACTGGCGCAGTATTAAAGCTGCTCCACCAGTTCAATCCGTCACAGAATCCTAAAAATCCCTTCGAAAAGTCTAACCTCCCCCACCCCACCCCGAGCGCCTCTTATAAATGACAGCGTTGACTGAATTATCAGACTAAGTTCTCGAAGCTCCCAAAGCCCCACGGCCGTCTAAAGCCTATCATTGGATACAGAAGCAGTAAGTTGTACGTCAGTTCCCATTCCTCCCCCCTCCGCGCACCATCTGCCAAGATTACGAAGAGTGGCGAGTAAAACACTATCAGTCACCATACAATTGGCAGGGCAGCGTAGAATCAACGCAGCTGACAAGAGACAATTAATCTGGAGAGAATATCTGGGGACAAATCGATGAATCCGACAGCGGAATGCGCTTCACGACGCGGACTCGCGAAGTCCCTCCTGCTTCTTCACTTATACACGCACTAAGATTTCCGACGCGACACCAAAATCAGCTTCGGGCACCCAGAGGCGGCGCTGGGTGGGTCCGCGGGTCTGGACCAGTGGCTATTCTAGCCATCTAGACATTGGGGGGTTTACAATTTTGGGGGTAAAAGACATTGGGGAGGTCATACTACTTGCCAAAATGTCAAAGTTTGGGGTGGGGAAAGTAAAACTTGGGGGATTCCCCCAGAGAAGGCCTAGAATAAACACTGGTCCGGACCCACCCAGCCTCGGGCAGGGGCACCCGAGCAAATCGTGCAAATCCGTAAAGAAAATTTGTTTGGGAGGGGTTGGGTAGGGGAAGTCTGAGTCGGGTCCTGGTTGTGTTCAGTGGGATCATATTACGAGATTGCATTAGACCCACCCACCCAGCCAAGAAAAACCAGCGCCGCCCCTGTCGGGCACCAGTTTGCACCCAGAGGAGTGTCAGGCCAACCAGATAGATTCTGCCGACAAGCCTACAACTTCAACTTCAAGAAAACCTCTTCAGAAAATCCGCTCTGTGTTGGGCATGGCACTATGCATGGGCGCCCGCACATTTGGGCAAGAGGGGGCACCTACCCCCTCATGGAAAATGCAGTTACCGATGTTTCACATTGAAATGTGAAAACCTTGCTGAAATATTAACCCTTGACCATTGTGATTGCATGTGTTTTGCCACGCCTGGAAAAGTTTCTGTGGGCGCCCATGGCACTGCGATAGTCACAGTGGCGCCATAGAAGTCGACTAATTGATTGATTGATTGACTGATTCATATTGTCGGTTGATGACGGATTGATTGTATGGCTGACTGGTCGACTAAATTGACTGATTGACTGAGTGGTTGATTGATTGATTGAGCTCAAATATTGATACTCAAGGGTATCAATCGATGGTACCACGACATTCCAGAGATCAGTCAGTGGGAAAGACCGATCAAAATGCTTTAAATCTGAAAATGTAATAGATCTAAAAATGATTAGAGATAATTAATTAGACGTCGATCCTTCTATAATATCATCCGCCAACAGAGTTATTCTGAGAGCAAACGAGGGCGGAGGAAGGGGTCGTACCAAGATCGCTCCAGGGTCCCGAACTTCTGGAATCCAATACAGAGGAATCTATCTTACATTTATAACAGCTCGAAGTCTTAGTAACAAAAAACGAGAATCGGATCGGACATTCGAAACTCCGAAACGCAAATTGTCCCGAACCCTAACACAACAAACATTATATCCAGCCAACGTTCTCGTGTTGGGCGCCTCCTGGCACGAATATTGGGGGCAGAGATTGGGGTCGTCGGATACGACGACGTCGGCGGCGGCGGCGGCGGCAAAGCAAGCTTGATTTCGGTTTTTTGATGCGTTATTTACTCGGGCGCGACCTGGTTTACGGGTTCGGTGTTCCGCAAAAACAGACCGACTCGTCGCTTCAACACCCCCGACAACATAACTGTCCTCGATCGAGCGATCAACGGACAATATTATTCTATCCAGTTAACCTTGCCAGATGCGTGCGCAAGGAAAACGCCGAACGACTTCGAACGGTCAGAGTTCGTTGGCTGCTGCGCTGTAGCACTTCGGGTTAGAGTGTAAAACTGTCGCGCACTGTCGTTGGGTAAATTTAGAATGTGGCAGGTGAAAAAGAAGGAAAACAGACAATTGACTCGTATATTTCGGTTTCAGGACGGCCGCCTCTTTTCGAAGAGAAACAGCCAAACGACTCTTTATAACGGAAACTCGACGAGTA
>CM030841.1:11298181-11303181 GCA_018105865.1 Metaphire vulgaris
ATTATTATCATCATCATTATAATCATAATTGCTGGATTTCAAACGGGCTGCCAAGATAATAATAATGATAATTAAATATTTTCCAGTGCATACAGACTATTATCAAATTTATAGTACGACTTAATAGAGCTGTAGGATATCCTACTGGAATTAGATACCTCACGAATGCCAGTAAAATGTAAGGACTGGTAATTCTGAAAGAAAGAAACAGCATTTCGTGGTCATTTTGCTATTTTAATAATAATGTGCTTTCAACAGAAGACATCAACGACGCTGCAGAATCTATCATCTCCAGCGAACGAGCTAGAGCAGACTTGGAAGTTTCGTTTCGAACCTGAGACCAGATTGTCGGTGTTGGTTTTTTTTTAAACCTCCGTCAAATTTCCACGCCTCGTGATGGTGTTTTATTTCTATGCCAACATTTTTACAGCCAAGATTTAGATAATATGATGTAAAACCTAGCCCAGATCAATTTACAGCACACCAGCTTCCAAACGTTGGCACCGTACCACTTAGCGACAAACCACTGCAAAAAAGAACCAGTAAACTGAGAGAGAGAGAGAGAGAGAGAGAGAGAGAGAGAGAGAGAGAGAGAGAGAGAGAGAGAGACAGACAGACAGACAGACAGACAGACAGACAGACAGAGAGAGAGACAGAGAGAGACAGAGAGAGAGAGAGAGACAGAGAGAGACAGAGAGAGACAGAGAGAGACAGAGAGAGACAGAGAGAGACAGAGAGAAACAGAGACAGAGAGACAGACAGAGAGACAGAGACAGAGACAGAGAGAGGTTTTATCTATAAGCTGATGATAGGCCGACAGCTGACGACGTTTATGGACCCGGTAGTTCCTTTAATGTGTTTCGTGGACTTTAATTCTCGATTCCGATTGGTTTTAGCTTTTATTTATTTACTAAGAACTTTAAGTACTGTATAATCACCAAGTACGAAAATCGACGCCGTCGTTTTAGGCGCACGATGGTAACTGCATGCAGTACTTACTGCAGATCTAGTTGCAGTCGGAGATAATGTAAATTTAGGTAGGAAGGATGGATGGATAGTTGGACCTTGGGTTTTCGGGGTATTCCGTGCCTCGGCGTTCGAATCTATTAGACTTGGGTAACAGAAGACTTAATTGCAGATCGTCTGAGATACGTTTAAACATTGGCGTAGCCAGAGGGGGCACGGGAGCGGGGCACCCCGTCTCCTATCTGGGCCTAGACTGACCGTGAGATTCGTGCAAAACCGATGAGAAAATTTTATCAGTTGGGGGTGGGGTGGTAAGAAGATCACCGATATGTTGTCTTACAGTCTGAAAAATGCTCAATATCTCGAGATTGAATTTAATATTTCTCTGAATTAGCGTTACCTCAACCTTTGGGGGAGGGGGCATACGACGCTCTCCCAAACCCACCAGTCGCATGATCTGAAAAAGTCGGTTTGTAGAAACCTTGATGTCCCTCCACCTATTCAGGAACGTTGGCTACGCCGGCGTTGTGTTTAACTATTCGCGATTGCGAATTTCAATGAAAAGTCCCGTTTAAACACACACACACATCCCGTAGACGTATAATTTTCTAATGAGTCGCAATTCACAAACACTCAAAGTGGAAAACATCAACAAGTGCCGTCAGCAATATTGGTCGTTACTAAACTCAAGTTCCGGTATCAATGTCAGATGAATGTAAGGCCAAGTTAAGAATGACATTAACAGAATGACGGAATGACATTAAACTGACTTAAAGCCACTAGACTGGATTTGATAATGGGCTTGCCCTGCTTTCTCACTAGGCCCACCCAGGAGTTTTATCGCGTTAAATATATTATCGGCTAAAAACATCTTGAAGCTGACATCAAAATAGACTACTTATAAGATAAGATAACATACAGTAAGCGTTATTATTTGACTCAGCAATGTTAAGTGCTTGAATGTTTTCTGTCATGTTTTGGAAGCGTCGCTTCAATTGTTGACATGTTGACCTTGATAATCTTTTATTCAAATCGTCATTCATAGCAATCACGTGAATGGTAAGAATTCTTCTCAAAAGAAAACACTTCTTACCTAAGACAAACCATTATTGTCCTGCGTTCTCCAGTACGCGTTAACAGCAAATATACAACTGAAGCAGCACGCCAACAAAGACAACTACAACCAGTGACGTCGCCAGGAATTTGTGGTTGGGGGTGGCAAAAGGGGCTATCGTGTCATATTCCTTACCCACCCCTCACCCCCTTCACAGAAACTTTCTCACCGGATTTGCGTGAATCTGGTAGGTGGTCTGGGGCAGGTGGGGGGGGCAGTTTCCCCCATTTGCCCCCGTGGCGACGCTAATATGGCTACAACTCCTCATTCCGGAAACGAGGTTTCGAGCAACTTGGTCCTCTCCTCTGGAATCCAGTATAAACATGTACGTAATTTAGTCACTGCTGATTCTATGGTCCCCTCTTTTCGAAACAACTTAAAACTCATATTTTTACCAATTTGCAGTAATTGCAGCAGGATCGCTTCTGGAGCGATTCTTCAGAAAAGGCGCTATAGAAATATTCTGATGTATTACCTAGGCTAGCTGCTGGCATTACAATTTACAGTAGATATTGGTTACGGACGTACCATTCTTCTTCGGAACGAGAAATTGGTTGGATTGGGAAAACAACGCAGGCAGGCAAACTGTGGATAGGTTGGTTTCTTAAGGGTCGATTTCCAATCGGGTACCGTTTACCTTTTAATCTGTAAGATAATATCTGTCAAACGTTTCCAAATATGTCACCAAGATGATACATTGAATCTTGAAATGTTTATTAAACACCAGACATTGTTTACATTACCGGTTATCCAATGAACATTACAACACCTTCACTCAACACACTATATACGACCTTATACATTCTCATGCTATATATATGAATATATATATATATATATATATATATATATATATATATATATATTAATATGTATGTGTGTTTTCGATCGAAATTTTTTATTTTTTAGATTTGCGGATGATGAGAATTGATTCGCGAATTATTGCAAAATACTGTTATCCGTCTGAGATTTTGAATCAATGATTTACAGTATATATCGTGAAACGGTTAGTTGGGACTTTATATCTTATGTGTCAGGTATTCGATTTCATAGTTGTCTATATCTGGTCTGTTTCAGTTCTGTCGCATAAACCAAGGAGTTCTGAACATTAGCAACCTGGAGATCGGGGCCAAAATATGGCCATACGACTTAACCCGTCAAACAGCAATACCTATATGCAACGAAGTAGCGCCTACGGGCAGGATTCTTTCTTCCTGTATCATATTTATAAATAAATAAATAAATAAATAAATAAATAAATAAATAAATAAATAAATAAATAAATAAATAGTAGATCCAAAATAATTGTCGTCAACGTTACATCACTAGTTTAATCAGTCAAAAGGATGCAGAAAAGTATACATTAACATCCCGGCAGGCTTTGATGTGCCTACTTTAACAGAAGACTATGTCACCTATGCATAATCAATAATTTAATATCAGCACCAGTCAATTTTGCAGTAATTTTTCTTTCGTTTCTTCATTTCCCTCGCATCTTCTCGGCCATTTTGTGCAGCTTTGAATGAGATACCATATGCAAAGAGTTTTGGTCGGACAGTTGACTGATCCGTTGGTTAAATATAAGAACATGGCCTTTCTACGCACAGTCAGATTAGGGCCTATCAATGCGCGTTTGTCAATTTTCGAAAAGGTTTTGTGGTTGGTTCTTTCGAAGTCTTTTGACGAATCTTTGATGATTGGAAGCAGAAATTTCTTCAAAAGTTCAGAAATTCGCAATTTTTTCAACAAAAGAGGACATGAAGACATAAAGTACAGTCAGTGCTGACGATTCCATGCTGTCATCAGTCACAAGACATGTGGGCGACTGCACAGTGGAGACAGAAGACGTCGGGCTGGCGTGATGGGTAAGTCAGGACCCAAAATACTGCCGATCATTGCAGTGGCGTAGCCAGGATTTCCGGAAGGGGGAGTCATGATTTCCAACTTCGAAAAAAATCTTGACAAACGAAAAAGGTCATCATAATATTCGTGTGACCTCTCCTTCGTCGTTTAGCTTTCCTTCACCAATGGCCAATACTGACAAGCAAACAAAGGTCGTTACCTTACTTACTTGCGTTAGCCGTTAGATTCTATAGTGCTAAGGAAATCTTGGGTCGGGCAGCCAAGGGTGGTCTTAGCCCCCAAATCCGCGTCCGAAAATATATAAAAATGTGTGAAACACAATGAAAATTTGTTTGGGTCGGGCAACCAAAGGGGGTTTTAACCCCCCCCCGCTCTTGGCTACGCCACTGGCTCATTGGTCCCATATCTGCTTGAAAACAGCGTGCTTAGACTGAGCGTACAGGAGATAGACTGTAATTAGGCCTACAGTATAGTCAAACGGTATATGAATACAATTCCTAGTACCCGTAACGCTATGGCGGATATCAATTCGGCCACTGATAGCCAGCCTACGACGCATTTCCTCCTCTGTTTGCGTAGAACGGGAATAGGCCTATATCTTAATTATCTCTCGCGGCATATGCATTTGCTTTTTTGATCTCCGTTTCAATGATAATTGTTCCAACCGTTCTTTAATCGGGGGGGGGAAGGGGGGCAAACGGTTCGCGCGAACTGGATACATCACACGCACGGGCCTAAGGGACTAAAATTAATAGATCATAAAACCACTAATAACTGACCCTAGGCCTATATAGTCCTTAGCAACGGCATAATGCCGGTGCGTACAGTCTAGACCACACGCGCGGGACTAGACCTAGACTATATTCGACAAATACAAATGACCCTCAGGCAGTAAAAATCTACGCTGTCGTTCGATATATTATTATATGGGGCTGGCAGGAAGCTGCTTTCATCGCTGTACGCCTAATCAGCATTGTTGCAGTATGTGTAATGTTGTTTGCTCACATGAACGGTCCTTGTAGCGTGTGTTGCAGATCGATGATAAGATACAAGCCGA
>CM030841.1:11308181-11420681 GCA_018105865.1 Metaphire vulgaris
ACTCAGTGGGATAACGGTCGGTGGCATAATCATCATCATCATCATCATCATCATCATCATCATCATCATCATCATCATCATCATCATCATCATCATCATCATCATCATCATCATCATCATCATCATCATCATCATCATCATCATCATCATCATCATCATCATCATCATCATCATCATCATCATCATCAATTCATTTTCTTGGTATGCAGACGATTCTAATTTCAGATCAAGCGTTTCTCGTGTTCCTCGACATCCGTGAGCGTTAATCCAGGTGTCGGGCTCACCTGGATGCTGAGAGACCTCGAACTCGCCATCCAGGGCGACTGGAGTTACAACTACAAGCGCGGTTTCATCCGAATCCGGGACCGCGGAACCTTCGACGGATCCGTCGCCCAATCGGCCATCGACGTATCCGTGACGCTCGGAACGAACGCGATTACAGGAGGCCGTCCGACGATCCGGAGCGTCGGCTGCGACTGCCGGCTGGGCGCCATCGGGATCCAGCTGGGTGGCGGAACCAGCTGGCTGTACAACGCGTTCGTGGAACAGCTGGAGGGGAACATTCGACGTCTCCTGCAGGACGCCGTCTGCCAGCGAATTCGAAGGGCTGTCGACGAGGATGCCGCCTCCAGCCTGTCGTCGTTACAGGTGGTCGTTCCGGTGGCAGACGATTGGCGCCTGGACCTCGGTCTCGTCGAGCCGCCTCGTTTCCAACCGGGATCGGTGGAATTTCCGCTCAAGGGGCAATTTGTCCACAAGGATGACGTCACCTTGGGATCTCCGTATACGGTAACCCCTTCAAAAAAACTCAGACTACCTTAAAGTTTTTAATGTGTTTTTAAAGATTTTCAACGTTTTTTAAGATCTATACCCACCTCCCCAAATCACATTCAACCCCGTCCCAAATCAAATTCCTGGCTACGCCCCTGGCCAGCAGTGACCCTCGGAAGAGTGGTAACAAATAGGTAATGTAGGTCGTGGCGCTTTGGAAAATAGCAACAGCAGTGGCTGCTTATTCTTAGGTATACTGTTACCCGTTGAGGTGACAAAGACTGTTTCGCTTCTGCTTTTTTCTTCTTCTCAGGCGGATCCCTTCCAGTTGATTGATTCCGACCAGATGGTGACCGTCGGAATATCCGAGTACGCGCTGAAAACGGTCGGATACGCTCTCTACCAACGCGGACTGTTCCGTCACAATCTCACCTCCGTCGACCTCCCCGCCTCGGAACGGAACTTCCTGAGCACCAGCGGAACCGGATTCTGCTTCGGAAGTCTGGTTCCGGCGGTCGGCAGACTGCATCCGAACGCTACCGTTGACCTGGAGATGGCGTCAACCGGACCGCCGGACGCGCTGATCAGCTCCAAAGGCGTCCGCATCCGGGCGTCCATCTCCACGACGTTCCGGGCACGGGCGCCCAACGGATCGCTCTTCTACCTGCTGACGGCCGACGTGTCTGCCACCGTCGGCCTCACGTTGACCCTCGGCGAGTCCGCCTTGTGGGGCAACTTGACCGGTTTCGTGCCGTCCATCGTCGTCACCGATAGTGCCGTCGGTCCGGTGGCCGACGGTGCTCTGCAGACGGCGTTGAAGCTGGCCGCTAGGTGGTTCGTGGTTCCGAAGCTGAACGGAGCGCTGCAGAGGGGAGCGTCGTGGTCGTCGTTCGGGAAGTTCAGACCCGTAAACAACAGACTAGAAGCCCAATCGCAGTTTCTGCAAATTCACACGGATATTCTCTACGAACCAGGGGCGGAATAGCAGCTCTCTAGTCTCGACGCTGCTCCGTCTGTACTAATAGCTCTATTAACAAACTGTAACTTACGGTACTCCTTCTAGCTAACCTTAGTTTAACAGCTTCAATGTAGGCCTACCAGAGACGTGGTACTTGGTACTTGTACTTGTACTCGAGTACAAATTTTCAGTACTTGTACTAGTATTCGGATGCTTGGTACTTGTACTGGAAGTTTTTGGAACGCATGTACTTGTACTTGTAGGCTACTCGTAAATATAGACCTAGTTACTTGTACTTTAAGTATTGTGAACTTGCTACATCTGTGAGGCCTATACTTATTACTGTATTTTAAAATGTGTTATTTTATATTACTTACTGCATTTCAAATGACTTTTATGTAGGCTGTGTACATATTGTCAGGCTATCCTAAAATGTAGCTACGTAGGCAAAATATTAGAAGCCTTTGGACAATAATCTGAAATTATTTACTAATAGAAAATTGAACTTCTTTCAAAACGAGTTCACAGCATTGTGCTAGTAAAATATTACCTTCACACCCTTCGTGTCACTAATTATTGACTCGTTGCATTGTATTCACGCATTTAGAACAATCTGTCATAATTGCAAAAGCATCACCGCGTAACTTACTCATTGCGCTACATAAATTTAGAAACGAAATTTGTCGACGAAAGAGAATCAACCGATTGCAACTTACAGTCAGTTTTAACTGCAAAGACGACCGGTCTATATATAACTTAATGGACGTGAAAAACAGGTCGCATGGTTGGTAGCCAGAAATGAAGCAATGGCGTTACTATATAGTTGCTTCCGATTTCATAGGTTAAACATCCATTAAATGTCTTGAAATTGACAGAAGAGGTGCTTTCTGGAGGATTAACTGTGGAGAGGAGGGGATGAGGTAGGGTTGGGGGTAGGGTGGGGTAAATGCAATACACGCCTACCATGTAATAATGAAAAGACATGACAGTAGCAGCTTCTTCCGCTGATATATATATATATATATATATATATATATATATATATATATATATATTAGGTGGCTCACGATACGATGGGAAAAAAAAAAAGTTTAATTTTAGGTTCTCCACAAGGCTGCCCTTGTTACATTACGTAAAAAGAGTGTGCAGGCAGGTTTGTGTACATATTGATGCATATTTGAAGGTCGCTACCAGAAGCAACTCCTTACTGCTGACTGTTTAATTACTCATTTGATTTGGGCGGCTGATGATGAAGGGTTTGGAGTACTTTTAAGCGCCCTCTTATCTCTCGATTGATTTTTAGACAATTGACAGAGAATAGATTTCTCAAAGACTTTGTATAGTGCCGTTTCAAATGGCTAATTATTTTTCGGGACATTTCGAAGGCTCTAGAAAAAAAGTGAGACAGAATATATTGACCATTCTAGTATGGTTCGACAGAACAAAGATGGGGACACAAGAATATGTGGTTTTAATTCATTTCATCACTCTTCTGAATTTTTAGACATTTGACAGTGAATAGATTAAGGGGTTAAACATCTATACAATGTATAGCCACCATTATTATATTTTGCAATATAGACACATTAATAGGGTGGAAAGTGACGGATTTTTCTAGTCCACTGACATCACTGCAAGGCGTTTGAGGGTTCTAAAGAGAAATTTGGGTGAAATATCGACATGAATTTTTGGGTCGCCCGAAAATTTTTCATGGACTATCTATCAGGTGTCTGATTTTTTTAAAGGGTTAAAAATCTATACAATGTATAGCCACCATTATTATATTTTGCAATATAGACACATTAAGAGGGTGGAAAGTGACGGATTTTTCTAGTCCACTGACATCACTGGAAGGCGTTTGGGGGTTCTAAAGAGAAATTTGGGTGAAATATCGACATGAATTTTTGGGTCGCCCGAAAATTTTTCATGGATATAGTCCAGGTTTTTTTCCGAAATTTGAACGAAAATTTGTGGTGTCGTAGGGCTTTCATATTTGCACCGATTGAAGCCCAGTCGATGCCTACAAGGAATCTGGACCCGCATTTTGGATTTCTATCAGGTGTCTGACTGCTTTAAGACTTTGAAGCTAAGACTCTCTTACGTTTACCCTAAAGACGCTGGGCTCTTTGCTAACCCTACTTAATTGATTATACCGCTACCTATTAAACTGATTGAAAGGCTGATACTGCATTTTATTATTTTGGATTTCAACCTGTTACTGGTAAGTTGAATGGTTTGCATTACACTAATACAGTGCGGCAGACAGTAATAAACTGCTCATTTTCTGATTATCGTATACATACAACAAGAAGTTGCAATTGGTAGCTACCTCTAAATATCGTCAGATCATCATAAAATTTTGCATATCTATTACTAGCATCAAGTGGAACATGTGCAGCCTTGTGGAGAAACAATTTTTTAACTTTTTGTTTTTTGGGCCACCTAATATATATATATATATATATATATATATATATATATATATATATATATATATATCATGGAAAATATATTGTATATATATACACAAGAATTACATAGTATATCTTAATATATTTGCTGTATATGTATAATTATTTATATATATGTTCAGGAGTTTAATCTCGTTTTCTTTGAGAACAGATCATTAGTGAGCAAGAAACGACGATTGATAATATCATGTCACTGTTAATCGTAGAGTTGTAAAAAATTACAATACAGACATTGCGATACATACACACACACATACACACACACAAACGTTACACCGATGTTCGATTTGAGCATGTAGAAAAATATCAAAAGTGCATAATCTGGTGTCGGCTCAGTGCACACTTTTCGCCGGAATGAATGCCACGCATCGAACACGATCCAATTTAAAGCACTCGAAGAAGGAAAAGTGTCAAACGAAGACATTCTAATATACAATAGACTGCCAGGGAGGTCGAAGAAGAAGAAGAAGAAGATGATGATGATGATGATGATGATGATGATGATGATGATAATGATGATGATGATGATGATGAATAAGAAGAATCGAAGAAGCTAAAACAGGAACGGTAGGATACCGTCAGTAGGGTAAGTCGTTACTTTACGCTGTTCTTATGATTATTATGAACATGTAGAGGTACTCATCGACTCACTGAGACAACGTAAAGTCATCAAAAAACACAGCGAGCAGAGAAAGAGACAGACAGACAGAGACAGAGGAAGAGACAGACTGACAGAGAGAGAGAGAGAGAGAGAGAGAAACGGACAGATACAGATACAGAGAGACAGAGACAGAGAGACAGATACAGAGAGAAGAACAGAAAGAGACACACACAGAGACGCAATCTAGGAGTTGAGATCAATAGAATGAGGCAGACATACTGGACCGCATGTACGATGGTTCATTGCTGATGCTGACATAGGCCTACTGAGAATCTGAGAGATTAGGTACTTCAAGAGGTACTTTCATTAAAAGATGGAAAGACATGTACATTGTACAGTAGTCACTGAGAAAGGTACTAAGATGACTCGCGAGCTGACTTGTCATTTCGAAGTGCAAAAGACGAGAATCTTCGTCATCATGAAAACACCGAAATAACCGAACCATCATATCGACTTATTGTATACCTGAGTGCCGATTGAACCACAAGAAGAACAAGAACAAGAACAAGAACAAGAACGAGAACAAGAATAAGAACAAGAACAAGAAGAAGCGCAGCTGTGAATGGAGAACCGAGTCGTTCTTCGATCGGAGGAGCGCGCCGAGACGAAGTCCCTGACGGGGGGGACCTCGGCGTTTAAGACCGACCGTGGCGGATCGAACCGGAAGAACCGCTCCGGTACAGAGGATCGCCGGACGCAGGCGACGGCAGCGCCTGCACCGGACCCGGAACCTGCAGCCTCTGCTGCGAAGACACGGCGGCGCGAGGAGGATGAGGAGGTGAGTGCCCATCGCATCCAGCGACCGCACCACCACCACCACCATCGTCGGCCTTGACGTGACCTTGAAGTCTGACGCTGCTGCTCGTCCTGCTGACGGTCGTCGTTGTCGTCGTCGTCGCTGCCGTCGGAGCCCTTCGTGACGCGTCGCCGTTCAGACGCCTCGTCATGTAGTCCTCCTCCCCATCGTCGTCGTCGTCGTAGTCTGTTACAGGGGCGATGAAGCAGAATCCGTCGTTCCCGGACAACCCCGGCGGGAAGCCGTCGTTGGCGGCGGGCGACGGCGGGCGCTTCAGGCGAAACGTCTTCGTGCGTTCATCGTCGCCACAGCGTACGTCCACCATGCTCCCGTTGGCGTTGAAGGCGAAGGCCAACGAGCGGCTGCTGGCGACGGCGGCGGCGGCGGCAACGGTCACGGAACCGCCCGTGTCCGCGTCGTCGTCGTCGTCGCCGCCGCCTGGTCGGATGAGGGCACTTTGGATTGAGCTTTGAATCCGAACACTCCCCGACGAACGGATCGCGGTCGCCTGACGGCGGTCGTCCACTGCTCGTCGTCGTCGCCGCCGCCGCCGTCGTCGTCCTGCGAGCAGCTCCTCGACCCCGCCGCCGCCACTCCGCCGCCTCCCCGGTAGGAGGCCGCCGCCCCGTCGCCCGTCTCCGTGTAGCGGAGGAAGAGCACCAGGTGGTCGGGAACGTCCGCGAGGAGCACCGCCCCGCCGCCGCCGCCGCCCCCGCAGCCGCCACTGCCGCCGTCGAGACCCCGTTGAATTTCGGCTGAAGGGCGCTCTTGTCGTCGACGGCGGACACCGACGACGACGCCTTCTCCTCGAGCTCCGTGCGCCGACGACGGTACTGGTCGCCGCGCTGGCAGTGAAACCGCACGAAGGACACAGCTATGAGACCGAGCAGAACTACCGAGAACGCTACGTACGGCAACCACAGCAGCCCCATCGAATTCCCTCCATCGTACTCCGCCTCCCCCTCTCCGTTCCCACCATTCCCCTCATCGTCGTCGGATGTCCGCCACTGTCCGCTGCGATCGGCCTCACCGCCGCCGCCGCCGCCGACGGAGTTTCCTGTGGTCGACCAAGGCGAAATCCCCTCTCGTGCCGTTGTCGTGATTGCGGCTGTGAGGTCGGCACAAATCACGAACAGGTCGTGAGATCGATTCGTGCCTTTCCGTATTCTTCTTTCTCCAATTCGTGCCCAGAGAACTCCAGGTTTCGTTCAGACGTTTCGCCAGTTGAAAGATTGCATAGATCACTGCAACACACCATCACCGCCTCAGTATGATGATGACTCTCATGTTCTGTCTCATGCAGAGTCAAGAGAAAAATTCCATCGACGAATATGCTGACTTCTAGATTTCGTCGATTTTTTTTCCAGGCACAACTCCTTGCAGATCCTATGCAGTTCAAAATTGAACGAAATCAGAAATTAGTCGCGTTCATTCTCACAGTTATACTCTGCTATACATCGAATAAGTTAATACCCTGCGGTTCTTCAAACCTTTTATAGGAAACCTTCAGAATAGCTACTTGAAGTTTTCTAAAGCTGTACTACTCAAACTGCTGGTCGCGACCCATAATTGCTTAATTAATAATTAATTGTTAATAATCAATCACTCAGATCTAAGAGATTTAACTAAAACCATAGCCATTAGGCCTAGTAATAGCAACTTGAAAAGTTGTCGGGCCGCAGTAGTCTAATTCTGTCAAAACATTTACCGGTCGGTAGCATCAGACAGTTTGAGAAGCGCTGGACTAAATAGCGTTACGTCTTTTATATTTTGACAAGGAAGAAAATTTACTTAATCTGATTCTGTGTTCTATTAATTGAAATAATTTCAAAACTAACAACAACAACAACAACAACAACAATGAGCGTCGACAGTCAGCACAAAGCAACGTGCACAATTGTACGAGTGTTTATCCTGGACTTCGTCTCTTCCAAGTTCAAAGATCTTCAAGATTCAAAACTTCTGCTGTTCAGGCGCTAATGCAAGCATTTCTGTTAGACGGCTTGAAAAATCAATCCAGCAAAATCGAGGCTTTACTCGTAGAAACATGGATTAAATCAATCCACAATAGTAACAATTAAAATAAACAAATTCACGAAAGGTATAGGCCTAGACAAGAGCGCTTGAAGACATGATAGCGTAAAGAGCTGGTTGTACTGTACATTGCGTATCGTTCTATCTCTGTCTCTGTCTGTCTGTTTCTGTCTATGTCTGTCCATCTGTCTGTCTGTCTGTCTGTCTGTGTCTGTGTCTGTCTGTCTCTCTCTTTCTCTCTTCTCTGAACGACAGTTCCTACCCGTATCAATGCTAATGAAACTGTATTCTAACCAGAACGATCCGACGTGCAGCACCAGGATATATCCCCGGCCACGGTCTCTGCCAATCCTCGCTCTTATCTGCCGGAGCGCAGCCGCGATGATGCTGATGCTGATCGTATCAGGTCAGACTCTCCGTCGAAAAATTGAAACCTCGATCGAAAAATGGAATTCGATTATCGGCCGACAACACGAAAGATTATCTCGACATCTCATTATATATGACGTGGTTATAACGTCGGTTCACGAGATAAATCAAATTTTATCTATGATTCTCGACGAAGAAATCGCCAGAGGCGGTGGTTGCCCCCTCCCCCGTCGTTTTTCAAATTCCCACGTAGGTCCTACTGTACTGTATGATACCGCATGCATACTATACAGAAGACACTCGAGGTAGAAATACGCTCCGCCTATCTAAATATGAGGAATAATAATAATAATAATAATAATAATAATAATAATAATAATAATAATAATAATCAATTTCAAGCGCGCCTTCAATGCAGATCGACGCCCGTAAACACTGCTGTAGAATTTTTTCAACGCAAGGATTTTGCAACAACGTCTGACCAGAAAATTCCACGACGTCCGTTCACTGCGAAGAGGAGAAATTGCCAGGAAGAGCAGGAGGAGGAGGAGGAGGAGGAGGAGGAGGAGGAGGAGCAGGAGGAGTACAGAGGCTGCCTCCAGGTCCCCTAGCCGGCTCTCTGCTGCTGCTGCTGCTGCTGCTGTCGCCGTAAGACTGTATAATATAGTTAGTCGACGACAGCTGCTGTTGCTGCTACTGCTGCTGCTGCAGCAACTACAGTTGGACGGCCATTATTCCCGGGCGCAATGAATGACTGCAGACTGCAGCAGCTGCGGACAAAACAACGGGCCATTATTTGGCCATCTACAGAAGCAGCAGCAGCAGCAGTCTTGGTCGTTGTCGTCGCCGGCCGCTTGGAGCGCTCTGACCGTTCGGCGAAACGTGGCGCCAAGGTACAGGTGGCGCCACGTCGCCAAATGCACTGCGATTTAAATACTAATGGTAACGTGTTAGAAGGGTTCTACTGTACTTCGATGCCCCTCTGGTCGCCAATGCCCGAGCAGCAACTACTGTGATGCTGCTATAACGCTATATTCGTCATCGCCATCGTAATTATCGTCGTCGTCGTCATCATCATTTTTCATCCTACTAAAAAAGTCTGCGGCGGAGAAAGTAGGCCCTAATTTGCACAGATGTTCTGGAAATAGTCGATAGAGAAATGCCCGTCGAGAGTTTCGGAAATTTCCGACCAGTGGTAATCAATTATTGTTCAGAAAAGATCAGACCGCGGAACTAGGATCGTGTATAGCTAGAAACTAAAATGTCTGCGACATTAATGTGCTTCCGGAAGACCCCATCGGCGCTTTAGAAGTCCTCAGGATGAAATCTTCAATGCCTTTGGAAAATACAATAGTGAGAGTTCGACGAAATCCAGGAACGCTCTGACAGTGGCGGCTCCACATGGGTGCCCCAGGAGCCCGTGCCCCTATTGAATGCCTGGCCCCCCCAGTGGCCTCCCTATTGGGACTCTATACTTACTGTTACACACCTATCAACAACTGGTTGGCCCACATGTCCACCTCAAATTCGGGGGTTGTTAGGGGTGTGTTAGGGGGTTGTAAAAATATCCCTGCTCCCGCCGTTTCTGACTGATCTTCTCCGGCCGGACCTGGCTCTAATTCATTTTGGATTTGGTGCGCCATCGGCTGATGCCTTGAGCATTATTATAGTGGCTCTATAGAAGTTGATTGATTGATTTGATTGATCGAGTGTGTTGTGTCGTGTAATTTTCTCTGAAAATATATATTCAAAGAACCCTCAAACCACTTGTAGGAATGCAGCTAGGCTGTTTCGCGCCTATCACGCGCAGACAGCACGATCTTACTTACTACTGCATGACGAACCATAGAACCGAATGTGTGGCTGGCCGCATATTGTCTGCGCGGATTCATCCATTCTATATATATATATATATATATATATATATATATATATATATATATATATATATATATATATATATGGGGACTGGTCCGCACGACCGTTGCTGTTACGCAGCTGTATTTACCGGGGACGACACTGGATCTCCACACGCGCGCCACTGCAATCTGGCGCTGGAACTACGCCGACAATCCAGACTCTGCGCCTTGTCCACACTCCATTATGCAGCGACTGGGCTACAGTAGAGCTTCGTTATGACGATAGCGGCTACAGCGACAGCTTCGCAGACATCATATCGACGTGACGGTAATGACGATTTTTCGATCGCAATCCCGACAGACAGATCGCAGACGTTCGATATGACTGTTAGACTTAATCATGTATTTTGTCCGGTATCGCGTATGTATATAAAGTAATACAAAATAACTTTGTACAATAATATACAATAATAATTTACTAATCATTAGTAACCCCGATTGTTTATGAAATATAGAGAGAGCAACGTCCAACCAAGCAATTACGAAACGTTTCATAAAGCTCCGCCCATTATGAAATTACGTTGCCTAGCGACGATTATAAAATGACAGCAGCTCATCGGCCAATGAAGTCGGCGTTACATTACTAGCAAACATTAGGAACAGGCAGTTACCCAGGAAGTTGCGTGTGCCTTAATTGAAGGGGTGTCAATGTTCACTGCTTCATCTAGGTTCATTGAATCCCCAGGGTGAATAGAATTGGGCTGGGGAAGGTGGCGGATTGAGGGTTCGATGTTTGGTCCCCGGAAAAATGAAAATACAAGTCAAAAAATCGTCATGTATAGATAGATAGATAGATAGATAGATAGATAGGTAGATAGATAGATAGATAGATAGATAGATAGATAGATAGATAGATAGATAGATAGATAGATAGATAGATAGATAGATAGATAGATAGATAGATAGATAGATAGATAGATAGATAGATAGATAGATAGATAGATAGATAGATAGATAGATAGATAGATAGATAGATAGATAGATACTAATAGTATTACAGTATAACGAGACTCTACTGTATACGTACGATTTCGGCGTCAATACAGCAGCAGCAGCAGCAGCAGCAGCAGCAGCCGAAGAAGCGACTAGTCGCCCACCACCAAATCCCGAGGTATTGACACTGGCATTCACGCTTCAGTCCAGCATAAACTTAACCAACCAAACACAAACACACACACACACACGCAGAGCTATACACACAGCATGGACACGGCGGCCGATAAACCGCACTCCCTGGCATACTATGGCGCAGTATTGGGAAATTAAGCAAGGATGAAAGAAAGAAGTCGACGTCACTTCTAATATCAATTGAGGATTACTTACCGTATATAGTGAATAGAATGCGGATGCAAATTTAAGATGAAATAAATCGAATACATTCTTGAGATGACGTTTTTCAGTGCATAAAGGATTGAAAAACGCTAGAGGCAAAGAACCGGGTTGAAGGCAAACAACATGGGTAAAACTTGACGAGTTGCTTAACGACCAAAAAGCAGGATGCACGTTTGAAGACGTACAGAAAAAATCATTGAAGAAGTTTTAAACGTCCGGTGGCGAGTTAATTTTGTCTGCTGCTACAGATTCAGTAACAGGAGGAAAGTAAAGAAGTAGGCCACAAATTTCCGGAAGATATCTAAAATACATGTCACACGATAAAAGATCAAAGATTAAGAAGAAAGAAGAAGAGAATGATGATGATGATGATGATGAGGAGGAGGAGGAGGAGGAGGAGGAGGAGGGAAGTACGTTCTAATAGGGGCGCGGTGAAGTAATTTAGAATTCTTGCCACGCAATCGCAAGGTAACGAGTTCGAACCTGACACTTGGCCACAGTGTAGGGACCTTAGGCAAGTTGTCCACAACTGACTTTCGATTCTACACAATCACAATCATTTAGGCCTGATGATGATGATGATGATGATGATGATGATGATGATGATGATGATGATGCTGAGGCGTAGCGTCCCTATGGCTACTATGGCTTTAGTCATGGGCGGCACACATGATGGGGGCGGCAAATTTTGGAAGCGACCTTTTTTGCTTGTCGGGTTGTGGAGTTTTGTCGAAGGGGCGGTAAAATTTTGAAGGGGAGGCAAATTTAGCGGCGACGACCTTTTTGCTTGTCAGGTGTAATAAGAATGCAATTGGGCGGCATTTTTGCCAGGAGACATAGGCGGCACGAGTGCACGCTACGCCACTGTGATGATGTTGATGATGTTGATGATTGTGGTGGTGGTGATGTGATGATGATGATGATGATGATGATGATGATGATGATGATAGGCAGCGTCTTTAAGCATGTCTTGGCTGTAGAATTTTCAAAGGGTCAGCAGAACAGAATGGCGCCATCTTCCTCCAGAGAATAGCTTCACCGTCGAGGCCCGGATGCATGCATTATACATACGTCGACCACTCAGCCTTACTGTCTCCCCCATTCCTCTCCCTCTCCCCTCTCCCTTCTCTCTCTCTCCTCTCCCTCTCTCTCTCTCTCTCTTTCTCCTTCCTTTGCTCATCCTTCGTGCTATTGTATACGATCTTTCTTCCTGATCCGTGTGTCTGTCCTGATCCCTTGACCATCTGCGCGTATATATACGAAGGACGGTTCGTCGTCGCAGTACGCAGGGTCGGGCGGAAGGAACTGCGCGAATTAATTATTGGCGGAACAAGGGATAAGAGGAAGGGGGCGACAGGTGGTAGATGTTGGAAATTGACGCTGGAAGAGGGATAATTAGGAAGGAACCTGCAGCTCTCGACGCCGCGTGATTCTAGGTTCTGTCGCCAGTGCAGAAGGTATCCGCTGGCATCAGTCGACCTGTCACCTGAAGACAGTGGCGACTTATATATAGGCTTCTAATCTATTTTGATGACGGATTTCAGCGTCAACGTCGTCGTCGTCGTCATCATCATCATCATCATCATCATCATCATGATAGTTTTGATAATGATCTTTGTCGTCGTCGGCGCTGGCGCCATCTTTTCGGCCTTAATGCCTTCCTGCGTCATCGTCATCGTCATCATCAACATCATCACCACCCATCACCACCACTAACATCATCATTGATAGTGCGCCAGTTGAGGTACAGGATAAATAATATTGTGCTGACTTCAGTCGTCCAATTGATGATGTAGTTTCATGAATGTTATGCGTACGGTTGTTTAAAACCAAACCGTCTTTGAAAATGCAAATTTACTCATTTTTAAATGCCTCTATTATTTATAGTCCATAGAAAAATTGCGTGAGACAGGGATGACAAAAAGGAACAACAACAACAGCAACAACAACAACAACAGCAACAACGAATCGATATCGCTGTTGGTATGAAAAGAACGTTTCTCCCTTTGCAATAGTTGCTATACTGTTGTCGGCTTGTCGCTGTTTCAGAACTTCTGTTCTGATCAAATATCAATCAGTGTTTTATCCAGGCCTGTTAGGAGGGGAGATTCCCCCTCCCCTCCAAAAAACTCAAAATTCCCTCCCCCAAAATCCCAGCACTTACACAAATTTTGCATTGAATTGTGTCTTTTCCCCTCCAACCAAGTAGATTCCTCCCCGAAAGCCTCAATTCCCCCCCCAAAGGCCTGGAGTCTGGATAAAACACTGATCTCAATAGTATGACAAAATACGATTCCTTCTATTAATTCACTTTAGACGAAAGTCTAAAACAACAGTCTAAAATAAAAGTTTGAAATAAAATAAAATAAAATAAAACGAACTTAGGTCAGATTCTGACAATCGGTAGTACGCCGCACTGTACGCAGAATTCTTAATTACACTTTCAGGACGGTGGACAATATAGGCCTATGTGTCTCAGCAACGCCAGCGCATGTCTAACATTTTACAAGAACATTCCTGTTTAATGCAAGATTGCTTCTCATAAACATTACACGGCAGACCTTGACAATCGAACCGCAAGCACTCGATTGAATTTCTAAGCGACTGGCATAAGAATGTTAAGTAAGTAAGTAAGCAAAACGAAATTTCTATAGCGCTGCCGGAAAGCTTAGCGCAGTGCACCAGCTTATTCACGAGCGCTCAATCTACGTCTTATGTAAAATCCATAGTCCGCAAACCGTAATCCTTTGTGGTCAAGGTTGTAGATCCAGGCAGGCAGGCAGGCAGGCAGGCAGGCAGTCGCAGCAAAGTTGGCCTGTTTTATGGAGGATGATAAGATTTGCGGTGGATAGAATGCAGGCCTATAGTAAGGATTTCGCCATAAGGTTTCTTGAAAAGAACAGTTTTAATTTGTTTTCGGAAAGTTGGTGGAGTGACGGTTAATGGCGACTGGTTTATTGCCTGTTAAGACTCGGGCCGTTGAAATACCATCGCTACTAAAACATTCTTCGTAAACAGGGAGTTGTAGGCATACGCAACGTAGAGCAAAATTCAACGCTTAACGAATTTCCAACAAACAAGGAACGTAGATCACGGTGATGGGGTGCTGCGAGGGACGGTTCCACCCAATAATTAGTGAAGAGGCATGTAGTATCATTTATCGCCCCCAATGTGTTGTTGACTAAATTTCAAACACTACTAAAATGCTAAATAGGTCAATACTAGTTTTTTGTGCTTCTTTGCTACTTTTGCACCCTAGAAAGCCCGACAAGCAAAAAGGTGGTCACTAGAGTTAAAACAAATCTAGAGTGGGTAATGGGTATACTTTAAAAAATTATTCCATCTCCCCCCCCCCAATGGTGATGGCAGGATAACGCCCCTGCAACTAACATATGACCATCGAGTTAATAATTATTATGTTTATGCAGCGTCAGGCCTTTCGGAAACCTCGAACGGAAATCCTGACTGACTACTTGGGCAACAACAATTCACTGATATTGTTTCTTTGGTAAACATGGCGCATAACGTCATTTAGCTAGCCAGAGCTTTGTGGCATTAGTACAATCAAGAGTACGACAGCTTCTTCTACACAATCGCGACTTCCAATGCGTCCCAAGAAATTGCCTGCATTGTATCCGTATGTCTATACTCTATATATACACACTACATTCTTTATTACATAGTTAATAATTATTTATGCCACAGTCCAATAGCAATATAAGACCAATCTAGTATCCTATAGTAGAAGGGTGGCCAAAACTGCAGATCGCGAGTCGCGTGTGGCTCTTCTAGAAGAATCTTCGGCTTTGCGAAAAGTTCATATTTTTAAAGCAGATCAACAGAAGTACAGGGTATACAGTTGCCACATAACAGTAATAATTTTGCCTGTCTGCCAATTTTGTCATAGGTCCCATAAAATTAGCAGCAGAGATTTAATGAGATTTTGCAAAGAATCGGATCACACTGCATCGTTACCGTGTCAAATTATGGCAATGCGGCTCCCAAGCTTTTGAAAATTGTCATTTGCAGCTCGCACCTTCTGTGGGTTTGACCATCCCTGCTATAGTATTTAGGTTTCTTATGAGTTTGTGCTTGTTTTAGCCAGGTTCAAAAACTATTCTCTAAGCCTAAAACCCACTTGTACGCGACATGTCTCTGATACCATGCCCAGATTTAGTTGCTCGTTGAATTGAAATTAAAGTCCCTTATCTGTTATATTATTATTATTATTACCAAAAATGCAACCTCATTTACTAATCAGCTTCAATCCCATTACTGTGAAGCTACTATAATATCTGAACAATAAGTTTTCAAAGGTGAAGGATTATTATACGAAACAATATAGCGTAATCGCCACTTCAACATCACTATAACTAATATACGGTCAAAATTACAGTCTAAACCGAACTAGTTGACCTTTTCAAACTCATTATAAGTGAATGAATACTGTTTGACCGTTAGCAGGTCAGTTTTTCTCCACAGATGACAGAAGGTGCTACAGGAATAACGTGAACGATAAGATCATGTAACGAAACAACAGCGTAACGTTAGCACATCGAGAAATAGATTCACACGACTCATCCCGTCCTGAAAATGGAACAGTATAGCGGTCGTCGGTCGAGAAGTAAAAAGACTTGAGATTTTCAAGTTTCACAGCAAAAACGTCGGTGACCCACTCCACTGCGCACCTCAGTTAGATGCAGGCCTTCTGAATAATACTTTCAGACAATTAGGCGTCATGTAGCCAAGACGATTGAAATCGCTACGGATACGGTCGAACACAATATAGTTGCAGGGTTATGGAATAGGTGGGGCGGGCACATCGACACTTTCGGATAAAAGTATCCGACAAGCAAAAATAGCACGACAAGCCCACCAGAGAACAGGGTCCCGCTTCTTTCCGTACCCCCCCCCCCCGCGGCTCTGCCAACGGAGTTCAAAGCGAAACATGCATTTGAGATCGTGATAATCGTAAGCAGTTATAAGCACATGCAGCTTCGTTACGTCGTGCTTTGATGTTTTAAGCACGTCGTCGGCACGAGCTGTCTATCCGTTCGTCGTATTTCTCCACGACTGCCACTTTCCAGCCGGCGGTTTCTTCCGGCACACGTCCTGTTCCCACCAACGGTAGAAGTCCGGATACCAGTGCACGTAGTTCAACGCGTCGTTGGCGTGAAGAAGTGCGCAGAGGCGGCAGAGATATCGCGTGTCGGCGAATCTTCCAGTTGCCTTCCAGCGAAAGTACGCGTTGTAAAGAGTGTCGTTTTTGTCCAGTACGTGTAGATAGTCTGCCAGTTGTTTGGGATCGGTGAAATCGTCGACGTGTATGAAAGAACCAGGGGGAGCCAGGGCCTTGTAATCGTCCGGAGAAGCGCCGAGTACAATTGGCAGGACGTTGTTCCTGTCAAGAACTTAATAATTATACATTCCATCAGAACCTGGCCAGGGGCGTAGCCAGGAATTTGATTTGAGGGTATGTGATTTGGGGAGGGGTATAAATCTTTAAAAACATTGAAAATCTTTAAAAACACATTAAAAACTTTAAGGTAGCCTGATTTTTTTTTGGGGGGGGTATGTATACCGATATAGCCTCCCTTCGCTACGCCCATGAACATGACATATTCATTAGCAACGAAATACAGTATTCCATGCAAGTATATGCGTGCATGCATTTGAGTTTATCCTATGAATTTATAGACAGGAAATTGTGCACCATTTAGAAATGAATCAATCAGTGTTTTACCCGGGCCTGTTAGAGGGGGAGATTCCCCCTCCAAAACCTCAAAAATCCCAGCACTCACACAAATTTTGCATTGAATTGCGTCTCTTTCCCTCCAGGGAAGTCGATTCCCCCAAGGTCTGGGGTCCAGTGACTATTCTAGTCACCTAGACATTGGGGGATTTTTTGGGGGGTGGGCAGACATTGGAAAGGTCATACTGTTTGCCAAAATGTCAAAATTTTTGAGGGAGAAGATTCAAAATGGTCACGGGGGCAAGGTTTTCAAATTTCAATGGGAAATATTGGCAGGGAATTTTTAGAATAAACACTGCTGGGGCCTGGATAAAATACTGGAATTAACGAATGTACAGGGTAAGGCATACTCACTGCAAGGCATTGCGAAATAATTTCTCTGTAATGTAGTCTTTGCAGCAGTTATTTTCAAATGCCAGATAGAACTTGTAATTCGTTCGCACCATTCGAAGGCATTCTGCCGCCTGGTTTTTTGGACACTTCGTGTTACCGCATCTACCGTAGACGTCTACCTGGATGTACTTGGAGAGTTCGTCGGCGTACGATTTTCTTCCGCTGTGCGTTCCGAAATCGCAGTTACTGACGAGCCAGGCCACTTTCCTGGTTTTACCGAGAGCGTAGTTTGTTCCATTCTCTATGGGATAGTCATCGAGCATCGTAAAATTCGGAAAAGTCTCGAATTTTCCGTATGGTTCGGATATTGTCGAATCTCGCCGAAACGTAACTGTCCAGTTGACCAGATTTCCAAGACCGCCGACATCGAACATGTCCATACGCGTGATAAGTGGCGGCGACTCCCAGCCTGACATGATCCACACCTGAGAGGCTCTCTTCGGCAACAGGTAGCTTAACATGGACGTTTGGAAGCTCTGCAGCAAGACCGCATCGGCCGTTCTCGAATCGGCTTCTCTTCTGCTTATGCTGCAAGCCTGAACCGGACAACGTTGCGAGAGGAACAACTGCTGGCCCTCTGGCGGCGGGTCTCCGTAGTTACTGTGACTCACAAAATATATGACTTTCATCGCAGTAACCTTCAGGCGTCCAGATTCGTTCAGCCAACTCGTGAGCCTGTTCTGCTCTGAAATTCGATCGCCACGTGTTTCGTTGTTAGCCGCCGCCGGCCAGATGTCCCCCAGATTCCATTCCTTCTTTTCAAGAGTCATCCAAACGGTTTCGTTGCCCATTTGTAGCCGAAAGTGCAAAGCGGAGTTTCGGTTGACCAAAAGATATCCATAGAACGTCAGAGGAATGACCGCTGAAAACAGCAGAATGCTGAGAACTAGGCCTAACCGACGCCGGCAACAATCCATTGCATGCTTCTCTGCAAAGCAAGTTCAATTCAAAGGGTCACTATAGTGATTAGGCCTCACGGGTCCTTATTTTAGACCTTCGATCTTAGACTTAGGTGAAGACAGTTACGCACATACGAAAATTTGTTAGCCGTTATCTATTTTATGACTAGCCCGTCAAAAGCCGATAAGCGTCCGACTCCTTCCTTCTTCCTCACACGGGCTTGCCGCCGGTATATCGATGGTCCCGCTACGGCGCAGTTGTACGAATGCACACGTCGATACGACGACATAATAAATGCATCGCTCTCATGGGGGGGGGCGCCACGAGCCAAATATTGGGTGGGCCAACATGACAAGTTGCCAATTACCAAATGAATTTAGTTAGTTCAATTCCCTTGCTTCCCATGGGGTCTGGAACCCTCCTTCTCATAATGGACCCATTCCCTCCCCTCTCCTCCCGTCCTAACAGTTAAACGTCCTTCCCCTCCAATGTCCATTCCCCGAATGGGCGATAGCGTTGTGTAGAAATTTGATAAATCTTTTACAAGATATCACCATGTTTATGATATAATATTATTGATATAATATAAAATGTGAAATAGCACAAACAAACAACGTTCATATTATCAAGAAGGTCAACGTGTAATATTAGCCATTATGATCGAATTAAGTCCCTCCTGCCCCATTGTAGACCTACTGTAAGATATGTCTTAAGCCGTCGTAGCCAGAAGAATGCGCGCTCACATGACGCAGTGGTGCTGGGAAGCACGACCAGTGTCGCCACCGTCGCCACTGATGCATACGCGGTCGGAGGTCCTGTGGTGTCACTCGATCACCTCATTTCGGGAGAATATGAGGATTCACTTTTATAACACTTCATTCAAGTGACATTTGTCAAAGTACGCTTGACTTTGACTTACGTTATGCCTATAGATGCGTCCGTCGCGCTATATAAGTTGTCCTGCTAACACTAAAGATACAGTTAATAGTTTCTGAAAGTTGCCAGTCTAGTCTCGTAGTTTCAACGACAGATTGTCACTATTTTGGCCTATTACCCAAAACAAAAGTTAGAATGTACTGCATCACGACCAGTGGCGTATCCAAGGGGGTTTGGTGGTTAACCCTTTGGCTGCCGGATAAATATTTTTAATGAGTTTCCATGCAGTTGTAACTTTTTGACGCGACTTTGGGGGTCAAACCCCCCTTGGGTATAGAAAGTAGAACGCAACGGTTGTCAGGATTTTTTGAAAGTTGGTTACGGTCAAAAGTGAAAACCAACTCCCTCCGGATATCCTGGATACGCCACTGATCACGATGCCGTTTTTTAGGCATCGTTTAGGCATCTACAATCATTAAAATTAATATTATTTGCGGTTTCTTTGTAAAATAGAACAAAGCAGCTAACAAAATTTAACAAATTCAATAAACAATAATTTGAGCTCACAGTTATAATTGATGATCGAGGTTGATTGGGTGTGTGGTCGTACGATACAGCGCAGACCAAAACCCTAGTTGAGAAACTAGTCACTGCTTCATCATCATCTTTGCTTTCTTCCAGCTCATCAGCGGCAATAGCTAGACACAAAATGTTTCCAGGAAGTTCTATCTTTGTCAATCGTCTTCAACTTCTACGTTTGTAATTCCTAAAATTTCAGCGTTTCTTCTCTCTGATGTTGTCCATCCACTTTTTCTTCAATCAATCCTCTTCCTTTGCGCCACTCTATTTGAGTGTAGCCGAGCGGTTGTATGGTAGTCTCCTTTCATCCCAAGTCACTGCTTAGGATGGATAAAATTTCCTACATGTACGGGTATCTCTTATTAAGACTGCTATGCCAAGTCAAAGAGAGTCTTAAGGCCGTTTCTTGAAAGATGACTATTCGAAAGTGAGCCAGAGGTTTTCTAAACCACAATTACCGCGGGGAAGATCGAGTCACGCAAGCCATGTATAGAGGCCTACAGAAACAGTCACGTTGGATCGGAGAGGCAATCCAGTGCTGTGGAACACCTTACCGAAGGAGGTTACTATGGAGACCACGTCCGGAGCGTTCCTGAAGAGTATTAAGACGCATATATCTGTTTAAAGTTTACATTTTTTTTGTTGTTAGGTGCCTTTGACTTTAGCATACATACATACATAAAGTTCCTTTACGGCGCCGAATAAATTGTCCTGTATAAATAAATAAATAAATGTCCTTAGAAAAATGTCAGGCTGCGATCTCTGAGAGGTGTCGGGGTTGATTCCGGGGTGTTAATTATCCCCGTTACAGACAACGTTAATCTCTCTGGACGCGTCTTATCGGAATGTCCGAGACTAGAACCCCGTCAGCGTCGGATCGCGGACCCTTGAGTCTTGACCATAGCAAATTATCCACGCATATCTCTCGAAATCCGTGGTTCTTCTCTCCAATAATTAAGCGCACCTGCTGATCTTCTACAGTATAGCATAGAGAGATTAGCCAGAATGTTATCAAACTTTAAGCAACTCTACGCGTTTGTGTTAAAATTTTAGCGTTTGTGCGAGGGTGTCCTTCTGTTGTTGGACACTCCTTGGCTGAAAAGTGTGTGGGTGTCCAGACATATTATGCCAATATATTGCGGATTTGCGGTTATTAGTTCCACAAAACAGTGTAATTTTCCATTTTAACTTGGGTGGGCCAAACACATTGTGGCCCATTGGGCCTAAATATTGGGTGGGCCATGGCCCACCTGGCCCACCCTGCTGCGCCCCTCATGATCGCTCTATACTTGACACAGCGTGACAGCGACGCCCTATAATACCTACAGTGTATACAGGCACAGGGCGAGATTTGTAGGAGGGGAAAGGGAATCTTCCCCTATTGCATCCCCCTACTACTACATCCCCCACCAATCACTAGCGTCGCCACGGGAGGGGGCAAATGAGGGCAAGTGCCCCCCCAACCTGCCCCAGACCACCTACCAGATTCGCTCAAATCCGGTGAGAAAATTTTCTGTGAAGGGGCAGGGGTGGGTAAGGAATCCAACACGCTAGCCCCTTCCCCCCCAACCAAAAATTCCTGGCAACGCACTGCAAACAGGCTATCAATTATATAATATTTTTGTTTTCTATAGAACTTGTCTTACAAGAAACAAACTCTCTTAAACCCCTTCTTATCTCTCATTTGATTTTTTAAAACATTTGACAGAGAACAGATTTCTGAAAGACTTTACATAGTGTCGTTTCAAATGGCTCACCATTTTTTGGGGCATTTCGAATGCTCTAGAATAAAATTGAGGCAGAATATATTGACAATTCTAGTACGGTTTGACTCAGCTAAGTTGGGGACACACGAAAATGTGGTTCTAATTTGTTTCATCAATCTTCTGAATTTCGCATATCTATAGCCTACTGTAGCACTAATCTTTGCATTGTCATATGTCAAACAGGGTATCAATTATATAATATTTTTGTGGTCTATAGAACTTGTCATACAAGAAACCAGCTCTCTTAAACGCTGGTCTACTTTAGTCATCCAATTGATGAAGTCGAATAATTGATGACAAGAGAAAAATTACAGCAAAAAACTAATAGTTTAAAAAAAGAAAATCTAAAAATAACAATGCACAGCAAATCTGTGTAACAGATGTGCAGTGCTAGTTCCGAGCACTTAGTTCATAACATGATAGGTGCAATGTTTTAAACAAAAGATATAAGGAAGGCTCCTGTAGCATTAGCAGTAGCGATGTAGCACATAAGGAAAAGGACTTAGATGGATGTGACATTGAATTTCATGCTTTGCAGATTTTGTTCTTGAGGACTTTACATTTTAAAATTTAGAGTTGTTTTCTTTATCCTTTTTGACATAAAATCTGGCAGAAAAAGAGAAACGACAAAAACTCAAAATGCTCTTAATTAACCATACCTAATTATTTTAACTGATTTTATTAAATGCCACAGCATTTCTGGCCAACTGCAGATCATTCCTGGTAACATCAATATCATGCAATACGACAATTTCAACATCTCTTTAACGCAACATCAACTGTCTAGGTGCGACTAAAGTGCACGAACCAAACAATTCATATGACATTACTTTCATTGCTTCATAACATGTAAAGCAACACTAAATTCAATGTTGAACTTTAGCAAAACACCTAGACACATTAGCATGCAATTAGCAGGCAATGTCAGTTCCTTAGATCTGTCTCTTCCACACACGGATGCTATCTGGTGGAGGTGGATCCATGAATGGCTTTCCCTGGCGCTTGCGTTCATCCTGCATGGCTTTGTAACGCTTCAACTATGGAAAGAACATTGAAAAAACCACTTAATTTATTTTCCATAAATCATGCCTAACATTCTAAAGGTAATCCATTTATTAGGGCTCATCCATATAGTACGTACGCAAAAAAAACATATTTTCAACCCAGCCTCCCATTTGCATAGTGCAGAGTTTCCCAAACTTTTTGGAACTGTGACCCACTTCAGTGGCTTTGTGACATGCTGTGACCCATCAAACTGAAACTAGATAAAACACTAATAATTTAATATAAGCTCTGTATCGAGAATTGCAGGCAGATAAATTTCTTAAAACCTAAGCCGACTTGTAACTTTCAAGGCTTGCAACATTGTGGTATTGGTTAGAAAATGACACTTTTGAATCAAATTTCTCGCTATCCCACGAACCATTAGACTGAGTCCTGCAACCCACATTTGGGTTGCAACCCAGTTTGGGAAACACTGGCATAGTGTACATATGCAAAATCTCCTAAATCCAACACCTCTCCCCCTCAATGCGTACATAATATATGGATGGACCCTCAGCTATGTGTTTCTCATTAACAGAAGTTTTCTAAAAGCTAAGAACAATCTCTGACAGCACCACTTCAATTTCATTTCATATTTCATTAGACCAACATAACGAAAAATCCGGGGCCTAGGTTTTTGACCCAGTACTAGACAATATACCTTCAATACCTCTTCAGACTTATGCGAATCCACATCCTTTAATTAATGACAAATGATATAGAACAGGCCTCATACACCCAAAAAGAAATCTGTACACAAAACAATTACTGTCAAATACTCAACTGTTTTTAGTCGATAAGCACACTCAACAAAATCATCATGGTACTTTTTGCATTCCTTCTCAACCAGATTTGTTCCAACTCGGGCAGCACAGAGTGTAAAGTCCATTTCTGCATCAGCACATGGACCGCGCTGCCAGGTAAACCAGTGCTCAGTCAGCCGAGAATATGGGCTCTCAAAGAGCGGCATTCTCCCAGTAACTTCATTTTTGGTGATCCATCGAGAGTTGGAGCTTGAGTGGTCGACATCTCCAAAAAGCTGACTCCAAAATGAAAATCCACCGAACAGTGAGAAAAGTCAGGTCTGTATAAAAACTAACACTGGGAATGCTAAAGCCTTCTAAGAAATGAGAAATATGCTTGCTAATAAATAATCATAAGTAAACATTACATAAAATTCAGAAAACTATTGCGGCCTTTTCTAATAATTTACAGATCCATACGTACTTACCGATAATCCTTTACATAAATAATGACACATATACCAAAATCATTCAACAGAGAATCAGAACAATGCAGAAGAAATAAATTTAAAAACGCCTACAAATATTCTACACTGTACATATAATAAAGTTACAATATTAAAAATGAGATCAAAAGAGACTGCATTTACACCGTAATTCGTACGCATGCTGTTAATAGTGTCTCTAGTAGTGTGCGGTTAGATTCGGAAAGCCTTTATTCAGCACATTCATCAAACTTTGTCGAGCCTCAAATTTCACATTGGCAAATCAATGTATTGGCCGAAAAAGTCAAACTCCTATTTAAACTGACTTACTAAAGCACATAACGGACGCTACATTGCCAAAGATAGTTTATTGCCAAAGGCGAAATGCAATAGAATTATTACACTTATTGCTTGACATGACAATGGCATCATGTGGACTTTTTTAAAGGTACAACGTTCAATTCACATTGTGCTTTTTTTATTAGCGATGTTATTAATGTCCAAGCCTCGAAACAAATTATTTCCTATTTCCAGGCTCGCACCACCAGTTTAGGCATCTTTTTCAAGTGTTGCGATGACGCCAGGTCGTGTGAAATACCAAAGCCAGTGAACGTTTAAAATGCAATAGCCAGTCAGTCGAACGGCGCTAAGCAATATTCTGATGTCCAAAATAATCCAAAAGTAATTGGATCAAAGTATAAATAATAATAATAATAACAATTACCTCTCCTCAAAACATCGGTGACTATGATCACCTTGACTATTCTCAACGAAAGATGTCGCTACAAATGATTGATCGAAGACTACTGATCTCTTGTAAGAGAACCATGATAAGAGTAAGTAAGTAATTAAACTCTTGTAAAATAATATAACGCTGTAATAAGCAGGACCGTAGACGCTCAGCGGCTATAGACAGTATTGGCAGTGGTTAATTGTGTAACTGTATTGTTTGATGATGATTGAAACTAATAAAAATTTGCTATAATAAAAAAAAATATTCTAGCCACCTAGACATTGGGATTGGAGGAGGGAGTTAAATGTTGTTTTGGGGGTAAGAGGGGACATGCATTGGGAAGGTTATACTACATGCCAAATGTACTTTTTGGGGTCTTCCCCAGAGTAGGCCTATAATAAACACCCGTAGTTGCTGTTTATTTTAGGCACTTAGTCTGTCCTGAAATAGCCACAGGCAAGGTGCATTGGTAATGAACAATGTGCAAGGCAGTGAACAATGGGTGCTGAATAATTAAATGATCACTTAAGCCTTTCACACAGGCTTACTTAGCCTCCTAAACCATTTTAAATATTTTCATCATTATAAGCCAGGTTGCTAATAGAATGTTTGAAGCAAACTAAGCAATAGACAGTATCCTTTTAATTTGAGGTAAAAACTGCTAAGGTCAGTGAGGTCTTTAAATGGGGTAAAACCTGAGCCGAGAACATCCAAAATTCCAAATGATTTTTAGCAATAATATCCAGACCGATTGGAATTTGTGATAAATTCAAGGAATGAAATGTACAGCTTAGTGAGCTCACTTTCAACAATATGTGATTTTGCCATCGATGCCAAAGTACTAAAAACGCTATAGCGTCCTCCTACTTTAGAAGAGCCCTTTACCTTTAGACTGATAGCTAGTTAATCAATAACTTTATGTAGCGCCATTATCATAGGGCCTGCGATAAAAACGGTACAAATCGTCATCAATTACATAAATTTTATTTATAAAAGTCTTGAATAAATGAAATCTTCCAAGAATATGTATATAAGTATGATCTGTCTCTAAATAGTTTTTGTTGCCATAACTTCCATTTAAAAATTATCAAATTCAATGTTGTTTTCTTCTGAAAGAACAACCTGAAACAGAGACACAACACAAAAAACATGTATTATTATTACACATGCATACAAATTACAGTAATTTCAATTAATTCAAAAATACAACTGCTAAAATAAATGTTCCAAATGGTGAAAGCTTCATAATTTGAATTTTGTAACAGATCAGAAAGGGTCAGTTTTATCAGTTTATTTGGTATGGGCATTCACATGTGCAATCGCAACAGGATGGCAAATATCTTAACACAGTAGCTCCTAATCCAATAATATACCTATTATTTATTGAACACTGGAGTTTGTTTAGTTAGACCCTTTTTGTTCAATGCAAATGAAACTCTGACTAGTTAACTAAGAGTTTTATCACAAAAAACACATAATTCACAGGTCTATTGTGGACAGACAATCCAAACATGTACAGGATACTGGCTGCAATGTTTAGGGTGGAGAAGTGACAATAGCAGGCTATACAAAGATTTCCCGAGACCATCAACCAGTCAAATATTTACAGTAGATTCCCATTTCATCAAAGCTCAATGGAATGTGATAATACATTAATTTTGATATACTGAACATAACTTTGATATATTTGACAGGCCTCTGATCGACAGGGACCGAGAAATATCTTTGACATAACCAGAGGCGTAGCGTCCCAATGGCTACTGTGGCTTGAGCCAGGGCACATTTGTATTTATGCAAACTGATTGTGACCTTTTTTGAGACAGACTTTAAATTAATTATAACCAGAAACCCGACAAGCAAACTAGAACTGAATTTTGAAACAATATTATGTGTTCATAAGATACAAAAATCTTTTTAAAAATAATCAAATGCACACCTTCTGTTAATCGGGCCTTGCCTCCAGTCGGCTGGCAGAGAACTGTGTTACATCCGACACACAGAACAACAGTCTGAGCATGACTGAAAACTGTAGTAATTTTGTAACAACCTGTAAATATACAATATAAATCATTTTTAAATGACACCTTTGGTCCAAATTTATAATTATGCTTGTGGTAGGCATTACCTTGGATATTCTTGACACGGCGTATCAGGGCTAAAAGCTTCATTTCATGTCACCATTGGTCATCACTTCACAAACTTTCCGAAAACAAATTAAAATTATTCTTTTGAAGAAATCTTTTTGAAACAATATTATGTGCATTCTATAAGAAATCTTGTTATCATCCTCCATAAAAATACTTTCTGTGACTGCCTACCTGGATCTGTTGACCATCACGGACTTGGATTTCACCCAGATTGAGTGCTTGCAGAGAATAGCAATTAATTACACATAAGACACAGAACAAAAGATCTTTTCAAATGTATCTTAGATACAGATACATGTGAGAAATGTATCAAAGATACTGATACTAGATACATGAAATCAAAAGTATCAAGATTACAAATAGAAAGTATCTAGATACAAGATTTTTAAGATACTTTTTTTAGAAGTTAGTATTGAGAAAAATATCCAAGAATAGTTTGTTTCAAAGTAAACCTAGTATGGAAAAAAGTCATAGATGCATGTCAAATTTTGGCCAAAGAGGTTATCATATTAATCAAATTATATGAAATCTCTTAAATTCCAGGGCCTAAAATTATTTCTTTTAAAGTATATTTGAAATGCAGATGAGATGCAGCTTAAAATTTGACGTTGATGCAAATCCTCCAGAAATAGTCTTATTTATCAATTTCCACAAAAGAACTTTGCCACCTTCTACACTAACTATTTTGAAATATTTTCCATCTAATATCACAGGACATGTTGATTATCATTACCCATTTTTAAATATATCCAGGTCATAGATGCTACACAAATCTACAACCACAGATATTTTAAGTAAGCAATTAAGTAAAATCTTGTAAATTTTCATAAAATCTAAAGTATATTTGAAATATTTGAAATGTCCATATATCACCATTCAACAATATCCACTATAGACTATAGTCAACCTCTATTGAGAATTTAAAAGTATCTTGTATCTAGTTTTAAAATAAAGATACAGATGGAACTTTGAATATCTAAGATACTGATCAAGATGTTTGAAAAATGTATCTTGATACAAGATACAAGATACTTTTTGTATCTAAAAATCAGATACAAGTATCTTAGATACTTAACAGCACTGCATAAGAGATGAGTCAACTAAATAAAAGCAAACTTTATTCATAATCTTCTAACCAGGGCATTTAACATCCATAAAGTAGGAATTCGGGCTCTCAACCAGACGTTTCAGTTTACACCTTCTCTTCTCCTCCTTCAGAGAAGGATGAAGCAAATCTCGCGTTAGCTACAATACAAAATTATGCCAGTTAATAGCATAATAAAATTAATGTGAATAAATGTCTCATCCAAAACATTTCTCTCAAAGTATGTCAATCAGTGTTTCTTGTTTATTTTGATTAGCTCCTAAGTCGGGCAAGGATAATTCACTGGCACTTTATTACATATATGTCGCATCGGCTGATGCACTGGGCATTATCATAGTGGCGCCACAGAAGTTTTTGATTGATTGGTAATAATGGGCTGATGGGCGATGGCGGTTATTTTTCTATGGTAAAACCAGTCTTATAGTTTAGCGCAATCATTCGCGCGCGATTAAAATTAACGAAACAAAGCATTACAGAATAATCTAAACATGCAACAAAATCATCCAGAAAATCCATTACATATTCCTGGTTGGCGCATGGCATCAAAAATACTATGCGATATTTGCACAAAATACGGCGCTATGGATCCAAAGACCGTCAAAATCAAACCCAAATCGAATAAATATGAGCGCAGGGGCTTGGTGGTCTGAAAATGAACGATTAGACGGACAATCGGAGCGAAATGTCTCGTGTAAACCAGACAGGGACTTACAGGCATCGTAAGCTTTGTAGACGTGAAAGGATTCCGATTGTATAATGTATTGCGCCACCGGAAACGCTAACTGATCTTCGCTTCCGTTTCAGTCTGGTTCCCTACAGGCTACAGTCGTTGACATTGTAAGATTTTTCAAGCGCATCTTTAATTCTATCATTTCTATTTTGTGAACTATTTTATTTTAGTTAATCAATCGTGCGGCAGTTCTTTTTGGCCTATTGTTTCTTAAACTGTGGGCCTCGACCCAAAAATGGGTAGTAAGAGCTCAGTCAATTGGGTCGCGGGTTAACGCGAAATTAGATCCGTGCCATTTTCTAAGTCAGAGTTGTGTCATCTCGCGATTGTTATCTCGCAATTGTAATTGCCTTTTTAAAGCTACAGTAGTCAGTGATTCTTATACGCAGAACAGACTATTTTCTACTCTTAAGTTTAATTTTTATTATTATTATTATTATTATTATTATTATTATTATTATTATTATTATTATTATTATTATTATTAAATAAGATCTTATATATTATATAACAGCATTAGGTAATTTACGCATTGCTTACCTTCTGAACCAGCAGTGTGGAAATTTTGCGTCTGTCGGCCATTTATATTTACTGTGGTATTGCACAACTTTCACTTCCTATGTGGCAATGGTTGTCGTTGTGTAGAGGCTAAAATCAATCAATCATGTTAACCGAGTTTATATGCCTAGGCAGTGGCACCTACAGAGGCTTTGCACAGCAACTGAGGCCTGAAGGTGCTTCAAAAACCAATTTTATGTTTAAAGTTGTTTTGGGAATAAACAAGGCATTTGGGTATCATATTTCTGCACTGATATTATTGGCGTAATAATATAATAATAATAATAATAATGTGATTTTAAGTGGTTTAGGAGGCTAAGTAAGCCTGTGTGAAAACCACTGATGTAACCATCTGCATTCAATAACCTAGTTTATCTAGATAGCCTTTGAATCCGTTCACTGTTTCAACTGTCACTCCCACCTCGTCCAAACTGTTCCATTTGTCCACAAGTGCACTAAAAAGTTTTTCTTTCTTGGACCAACCCTCTGCTTAAACAATTTGCACTTTAATAGTGTGCCAATGTAAAGAATCGATCATATATTACATCTACTTTCCCAGTCATTATTTTGTATCTCTCTTCTCCTTTCTAATGTTGTCAGTCCACAATATTGAAGTCTTTTTCGTAGCTTAAATTATGGCACCCATTGACCATCTTCGTTGCTCGTCTTTGCACTTTTTCTAAAAGTTCTATATCTTTTTTCAAGAATGGATTCCAAGCCTGAACACAGTATTCCAGATGAGGCCTTACTAATGACTTATAAAGTTTAATGATTATCTCTTTGTCACGACTCACAATTGTCCTTTTCACCATTCCCAACATTTGGTTTCCCTTTTTTGCTGCCTCCATGCATTGGTGAGATGGATTCATACTTCTATGGGTGATTATCCCCAAGTCTCTTTCTTTTTCTGTTGTGGTTAGAACCTTCCCCCCTAAAGAATATTCATTACCATTATTAGACTTCCCAACATGCATTACAGAACATTTATCAATATTGAAAAGCATCTGCCAGTCCACAGACCACTGAAACAATTTCCTTAGATCTTCTTGTAAAATTTTTGGAATCTATATTTCTGCATAACTTTGTATCATCGGCAAACTTTGAGATTTTGGACAGTAATCCTTCATCGATATCATTTATAAATATTAGAAAAGCAATGGCCCAAGCACTGAGCCCTGAGGCACTCCACTGATAACTCTTGCCCATTGCGAATGGCCTCCCCTAATGCCAACCTTCTGCCTTCTTCCCTTCAACCAATTTTCGATCCATCTGAGAATATTGCCCCTTATTCCACAGGACTTCAGTTTGGCAGCCAGCCTTATGTGGGGTACTTTATCAAAAGCTTTAGCCACGGGGTGGGGTGGGGTGGGGCACAGAGGTCCGAATCGAGGGCCGGGCTCGGTCGTGAGATTTGTGGAAAATCGCCGAGTAGTTGGGGGGGGGGGGTAGGGCCAGGTGGCATCATAACTTGACAAGACGAGGTTTTTGGTTGTAAAGAAATTTTTCACTCAAGAACCTGAAAATGTTGAATGTGCATTATGTGCCCCCTATATTCCAGAATCCAGGCTACGTTGCCGACTGATATGTAACACCAACGATGTAAAATGACAGTCATTTTTGTGGAAAAATTTCAAACAATTATTTCCGCTTTAGAACTGGTTCTTAAGTTGAACTGATTTTTCGAATTCATTTATATGAAATAACAATCATCAAAAGTCATCCAGAAAAACTACTAATTGATTGATCATTTGAATTTTAATGCAGTCGATTTGCGATGCAAAAGTAACACAAAAAGAACTGGCTGTAGATGACATTGTTGAAGGCAATGTACAAGCAGTTGAAAATATTGTTAACGACAACAGTCACTATAAATATCCGATACAAAGAAGAAAATGATCCAAATATTGATACAAAAAAATTCAACTTTTAGCCTTCATTGATTAACTCAGTGTTTCTATAGTTTCTAGATATGACTACCGGTAATTTGACTAGTTTCAGAAAGATCTACCAAGCAGCTCTGAAAAGTAACTGAGCACATTTACAAACATTTCCCTAGGAGAAAAGTACGATCTTGAATACTGGACAGCACAGCATGCAGCGAAAGAAAACTACTGAAACATCCTGCAAGGCATTTATAAGCATAGGAGAAAACTGTTCAAGTAACTGACAGTGCAATGTCACGTAGCTAAAAGTTTCAGTTACAAGTTACATAATTATGTAAGTTACATTAGATAACAATAACAACAAAATAAGTTACAAGTTATGTCATTCCAAGGAGTAAACTAGAGCATTAGCGCATTTGATGACGGCAGGAATAACAGCTTGTTTATAGATGCAGTACCAAAAGGTTTTAATGGACATTTTAATGCATTATCACAAGCTTTGCATTGATGGCAAAGTATCCATTCACAAGTATGTAACTGCAAGACACATTATAGGACTTTGACAGTTATATAATAACACATTCACCCTCACTTCTGGTTCAACCACTCATTCAACGCGAACATTTTAAACGAATGCTCTCTAATCAATGGTTGGCACACACCTTTACTAATCTTCAATATGGTAAACAAAAAACTAAATAACAGAAGCATCGCCTTTTGAAATAATGACATTATAACACCTCAGATCTAATAACAGTCAAATGCATAAAGTTTAATGGCATAATATAACCGGCATTCAAAATCACAAGATTACAATCCATCTTAAGCACCAACAATCGCAACAATCGAAACAAAAAAGTGTTTTAGATTACATCAATCCATGTCAGTCCCAGTCACAACAGGTCCAATAATCTATTGAACAGTGCAAACTATACGAAACCTGAGTTTGGCACATTGTACAATGTACATCCTAACATAGAGTTTCAATGAAAAACTAACGTTGAAATTCACGTTGCTGATTTCAACAAAATAGGCCTGAATTTCAAGCAGTAATGAAATATTGTCAAAGAAGCAATAAATCTAGTGAATATTAATCACAAAAACCAACATAGTATACAACAAACTTAAAAAAGAGCAAATGTATTGATGTCATGAGATCTTAGGCATAAACTTCTATTAAGTGTCACTTACAATTTGAGAGGGAAGGCATAGGGGTAGGGCCCCCACTTTTTCATCCAAGTGATACCACTTATATCTTGTTTTTGTCATACTGGGCAACTGGAACAATGATTAAGATCAGCGTTTAATGGTTAAATTTTAACTATTTTTTCATAACCAGACTAGTACAAGAAAAAAGCTTGTATCACAATACCAATCGAAACTGTAAAAATATCAAGAAACCTCTACAGTGGACAAAGTGGAATACAGTCACTTAGTTTGTCGATACTTGTTCTATAAAACCCCAAAACCCGATATATGTAAGAATAGAAAACACATAATAAAGGTAATCCAATAAATTCCCTGCATATACGATTTACTTCAGATCAAAAATAGTAAGTACATTTCAACTGAGTAACTCTGTACAAACATCTAGCTGAGTATTTAACCTAATAAAAGTCATTTTAAGTTATTTATCTTGGAAATACAACAAGCAACCATCCATCCATCTATCTACTAAGCCTTTTGCAATTATTTCAGTTCACAAGCTTCAAAATTACCAGTAGATCAAACTGTCATGCTTATGCCAAAACCATAACTACTGGTATCCACATGAAAAATATTTCACCAGTGAGAAATATCAACATTTTCGTAATCTCTGTAGAGATTCATCTGAAACACTTGAAAACTAGCAGAAAATAAAGCTACAAATTACAATTCAATTACATGTTACAAAGAGTTACAGTAAATGTAAAAATTACTAACAGCAAAAATTAGCACAGATAAAAGTAAAGGTTATGATTTGACTCTTAAGTTCTAAGAAATGCAGTTCAAAGAATCAGACTGACGAAGGAATACATCCTAAAATCTTGCTTCAGCGGGTGATTCATTCCTGAAAAAAACATTACAATCCGTGAAGAATAAAAGCTGAAGAACTGCTTTTATTGACAGTATCATCATATTAATTACTTGCTAGTAGATACAGTATAAACAATGAAAGCCATCAAGTGAATTCATAATTTGTAGTTTCTGCTATGCTACTTTGCACATAATTATCATGTCATAGTTACTTGATATATCGAGTCTTGAATGGGGAACAAAACAAAAAGAGTATTCAAACTCACATTTTCATAATAATAGTAATAGTACTACTACTACTACTACTACTACTACTACTACTACTACTACTACTACTACTACTACTACTACTACTACTACTACTACTACTACTACTACTACTACTACTACTACTACTACTACTACTACTACTACTACTAATAATAATAATAATAATAATAACAATATAAATAATTATGCACTTCTATAGCACCAGTTCTAATACCCATGGGTATCAATAGATGGTACTTCAAATCCATCTGCAAAAGATTCAGGTCATTCCAGAGATCAGTCAGAGGGAGAGAATAATAATAATAATAATAATAATAATAATAATAATAATAATAATAATAACAAGGTTTAAAGTGGCTTGGGAGGGTTTGCCCTGTGTGAGAACTACAGTTGTACCCTTCACCAAATGGTTTTATTCAGCAAATACTCAAGGTAAAACAGTGTTTTTGTTATTGGAATTTGAGCTCCAGAATTTTCAGTATTGCCACCAAGAGGACCAGAGGCCTACTGGAACATTATGGATTTTGGAGCACTGGACCACATCGCTCTGCGTGTCCAGGTACAGCTTGGAAACTCATATACATTTGTGCCATTTCAACGATGACTAAATTGAACAACAGAAGCTGGATGAAGCAGCATTCTGAAACTTTAAACTGGTATTCCACACCTCTCAATTTTATTTTCTCCATTGCAATTTAATGTGCAATCTACCTTTTTCAGTAATTTAACACTACATGATAAGTAAAGGCACCACTTGTTGATAAAGCATCTTTAAAAATCAAAAAATCAGTGGATAAAAGTTTTAAGGGAAGGTTTCTACAACATCAAGATAAAAAATTCTTAGTTTAAGAATATTTAGACAAGCTGGAAAACCTCAATCTGTTGAAATATATTCGTGAATTCAACTCTAGAGATGGTGATTTGCGTAAGTCGACGTCATTATTTTGTCCCCTTTCTAAAAATAGTAGAAAAAATTTGCATAATATAAAATCAAAGACGGCTAGTTCCAAGTAACACCCTAGCAGTGCAGTTGACTTCACTTGAAATTAACAATTGCCAGAATTTATATTTAGACAGTAAAACTAAAACCCTTAAATTCGAGATCAGCTTGATGCCTAACAATAAAACATCAGTTCACTAATGAGTCCAATTTGATTATATGGGTAGTCATCATCTTTCACTAAATCACTTTTCCTACAGTTAGACTTACTAAGTAATTCACACTCAATTGATCAATTGCTAATAATAGAATAAAATGATATGACAGTCTGGCAATTTTTGGCCTGCTATCACATAGATTGTGTCATGAACAAAAAAGTATGGAGAATATTGTAAATCTCAAATCATTCAGACTTCAAAACTCTCAAAAGAGAAAGTTTATCTTTAAACATTCAGTGCTAATATGTTCAACTGTAGCAAGTGATCAAATTAATAGATAATTCATACAAAAAACATTTTCAATTCAGTGAACATTAAATCTCTATGCCAAAATGCAGAAACATTAAGGACTCGTTAGTAATGAATGAACTTTGGATAGGAGTGGAGGGGGGCTTTGAAGGGATTGAATGAACTGAAGTGGTAATGGGTTGATATGCTCAGGTGGGGTGAAGTGGGGTGAAGCAGGGTAGAAGTTATGTGAAGTTTTAGCAAGTAATTACTTACAATAGGGAACTGGTTGGATGGATCGGGGAATTCGTTAGTAAGAAGAAACTGGCACTACTTCTCTCACGAACAAAAAGTAAATTTTAAAAACAGGTTTGTTAAGTAAGTATGTTCTTATGCTCATCAAGTATTGGTGTTAAGTCAGCGTTGGCTTTAAGAATCAAAGTTTTGGAACTTAAAAATCACTGACTAACGCCTAACTGGCCGTTAGTTGACTCGGGAGACTGAACGACTGTGCGAATGTCCTCAACCTCTTCAGCAATCGTTGGTACACTCGGTATGGATCTCTTTCTGCAAAGAAACAACCTCAATCTAAGCATCACAACAACAGAACTGATCATGCATTTGTTTTAGTAGTATACAAGTCACAACAATAACTACAAGATCTGACATAAATTGAGAAGGACTGAGAGAGAGAGAGAGAGAGAGAGAGAGAGAGAGAGAGAGAGAGACAGACAGACAGACAGACAGACAGACGGACGGATGGACAGACAGACAGACAGACAGAATGTTCTTTAAACTATGCATATAAAAAGGAACTTGTACACAAAAAGCAATTTCTCACCTTCGTTTTGGACTGTTGCTACCATTTTCTCCTCTTTCTTCACTGTACATATCCATGATCTTCTGCGAGATATAAATCTCCTGTCGAAAAACAAAGTACAACAACCATCAACATCAAAATTGGGTAAACGGCGCAATCCTCGAAAATGCCCGGTTATGAACTGTCAATAAATTAGGAACTAAGCAGCAATAATAATAAAAAGTTAACAATAACAATGCACCTTTATCGGCCAGTCGTAACATTTAAAGACGTTGATTGATAGTATTTGAAGTCCATCCACAAAAGAAATGGTTCACTCCAGAGATCAGTTAGTAGCAAGACAGAGAGTAGAGCAAGAGCCAACTGGAAGAGAAGTGCTTTAAGCCTGGATTTGAAAATACTGAGTTCATTGGACAATCCGACAGACACTGGAATTTTAGGCCAACAACAAAAACACTTAGAATCATTCTGAATATTTTAATAACAGTAACAAGACTAACAATAATATTTTTATAAATATACTTGCGATTATTAATATCATATTTAGGGTAAAAATTGCTGCAATGCATTCGTCAGAATTCAAACGTACCCTTCTCTGAGCCAGCTCAACAGACGAAGGAACATCGGGAATTAAAACAGCAAGCACAAACTTCACACCAAAGACTATGTGCTGCACAAAACATTATCAAAATAATGCTTAAACTTTCTGCAAGAAACGGAACGAAAAGGCCGTAAATTGCAGCGTAAATACTGCAGTACATAGCTAATACGATTACATTCATACAGCTAATAGGATTAAGTTCAAACAGCATAACTGCTGGCAATGACATAAAAAAGTCAAAAGTCAAAGTCCTTCCCGAGCCTCACAGACTCATAGGGCGGCGCTGATCTCCATTTCTATAGCCTTCAGCCAGGCATGAAATGCCACAAATAAGGGGCTAGTGCGTTGTGTAGCGTACCTGTCTTACTTATTGCATCCTGTTACCACTGCTCCTCATTTTACCATCGCCCTCTAGTGAGTAAGACTGAGTCAACCTAAGGGTTCCTGTGGGCCTTGAACCCACGATCTTCAGCTCTATCATCTGGCATTGTTACCACTCTGCTAACTTTCTGCCCAGCAATGACATGATTAATAATAATGACATAATTAATCTAATAATTCACTATTTGGCTGCAAAGGTAGTTTTCTTTTGCATCGGAAAAATTACTTAAGCATATAATTCAATTGTAAAATCAACTTACCCAGTAACATTTTCAAACCTACTATTAATAAAAAAAACATAAAGACAGGAATTCATGAATAGACGGGAGTGAAGTTCTGAAGAAAGGAAAACATGAAACAAAGAAAAAGAGACTATCACTGAACGAGTATGATTACAAACAGGGTGCGATTTTTAGGAGGAAGGGGAAATCTTCCCCACTGCCCAACTACATCCCCCCTACTGCTACATCCCCCACAGCTACATCCCCCCACTGCTACATTTCCGCAACAACTACATCCCCCCAAGCTCGACATGTCCCCCCCCCCCACTGCTCCAGGTCACAAATCACACAATGATTACAAACAGAGCTAATAGACAGAATAATCTAAAATCTTCAGAGCTGAAATTAATTACCTCAAATCCAATAACAATTAGCAGCTGTCCAGTTAAATCATAAGTGCTACCCCACCATGAGGTGAATGCTATAAGGCATGCATTGCTGACAACACCAACAATGTTTAAAAAATTCAGAATTGTGTACCATGTACCTAAAAAAGAATACAGTTTATATTACACAGAATTTGAAACTAAATATAGGGGCATGTACCAAATCAAATCTTAATAAGAAATATAAAATAAATCTTGAACTTCCACATGTGTGTGAGCATGAGTTCATCTCAAAGTTTAACATAATATTTTAAATCTGTAATTACATGCATTAAACCCTGTCAAAATGACTTAAGGAAACCTACAAAGCTAGAGAGAAGCCTAGAGAAAATCATCATCATCAGTCGTGGGCTCATCGCCCGTTGGTGTATAAAGCCATCTCTAGAGTTTTCTGCCATTCTTTCCTGTCCGTTGCTCTGTGGTTAAGATCCTGTAAACTGCTTCCAGCTTTTAGCAACTGCTAGAGAGAAACCTAGAGTCTTGGCTGGTCTAAAAGTACAAGGGTTTGTCTTAACCAAGATTCCATGTTATATGGACCACAGCAGACCATGAGTGGCATAGTCAGGGCTCCGGAGTTGGGGGCATACTGACATTTTGAGTAAAATGTCTACAAGTATTGTATTGTATTGTATTGCATTGTATACTGTATAGTATACCCAGTACTATACCCACCCATAAACATGTCTAAACTCTAGTGATGATTGTTCTTTTTTGCCTGTCAGACTTTTTAGAATGTTAAAGAAACTCAGAAGCACAAAACATTGGGAGGTGGGGGGTGGGTGGGAATAAATGATACTATATCACTATATACTTCAGTAATTTTTTGGTGGGACCATCCCCCACAGCCCCCTCATGGTCTATGCCCCTGCCTGATCCCCTTGCCCCCTCATGGCTATGCCAATGGAGACCATGATTCTACCTCAGAGCAACTATCAGTCACTGCATATACTGTATAATACCACATTCATGTGCTATTACTCTCAGTAAATATGTTCAAGATAAAATTATCAGAAATTCCTTAAGAAGACACCATACAAGATCGAATTAATGGGGGGGCGGGGGCGGGAGGGGTTGGAAAATGTTTACCGATGTCCTGAGCTATGAAGGCCACTGGTCTCCTGTTCAACCACAGAAGGCGTTTGGCGTCGATTCGAATGTCGATGAGAAAAGTGAGCTGTGCAATCAGCGGGGCGATCGGCAGAGAAGCGGCAAACAGCTAAAATATCATTCGGCACACAGGGTTTAATCTAGGCCGTTTCCGGGGGAAGGGGGAATTGCTCTTTTTCCCCCAGAAATTTCAAATCCCCCCCGGAAATTTTGGCATACTACGTCCAACCAACAGCAACCACCTAACTGACTTCCCTCCGGCTTTGTCAGTTTCCCTCCCGGAGTCCAGAGACTAGATTATACACTGTTGGCGCAGGCGATGAAGAAAGCAAGGCATAAAGGCAAAATTGACCTTTTCTATGGCAAAAATAGTCAGAGCTAACGAATTGTTACACACAAAGAAATCTGACTTCAACGGTGTCCGTGTCCGTCTGTTTGAAACCAGCTAACAAATTTGTTTTGCTATAAGATCGCACGGAAATGACGGCATGACAATATTATATTAGCTGGAACTGCTTTCCATACTCAGAAATTCAAGTCCAGATGTCAGCAAATGGACTTAACCATAAGATATCCATATAGTATGATCTTCTCAGTATATTCGGTCATTGTAAAATCTCCGGTGTTTGGCTTGTTAAATTCTCTTTCGAGGAACGTCGGAATTCTGTGTATGAGCGGATCGTTTGACGAAATTTGATTCTTAGGAAAGTAACATTTTTGTAAGGTCCGTTTAATCTTGGTACGCCAAAGCCACTTCAAAACCCTTCAAAACAATCAGAAACCACTCATCAATAATTACCGGTATTTCTCGTTAGATAGCCTCTGAATGCTAACAATTCTCTAAAATGTTAAAAGATATACCGTAAATCTAATGTCATATTCTCAACCTATCTCTTAGTACCGTAGGTAAACAATGTCAACAGTTGACTAGTATGACAAAACTCTGCCGGTACGACTCATACAACATTTAAACTGCTGTGTGGAGTGGACTTCAATATGCTTTGCATAGCACTTCATTCAGGCTGATGATTTGAAGACTATCAAGGTGCTATATAAATTTTCTGCATTCACATAAACTTTCAGTTTGTACAGCCATTTTTGTCCCAAAGATAGTCATAACTATTCTATCACAATGCATGCTAAGTTATAAATAACTTTGGATATATTTGACTACATTGACTATCTAGCCACAACTGGTTAAAATTAATAAAGTTATGGTGCTATGGCCGTGAAACTAGGATTAACCCTTACACTTCTAGACCCTTTGGCCCAATGGGTTCCAAACCCTAGTCATTTTTATGACCCTTTGGGACACATATAACAACAATGCATGGCAGTACAGAATGCGGCAATGGTGATTAAATGTACTGATACACGGTTCTGTATTGTAAATTCACTTTACCTACGTCAGAACGGGGGGTGGGGGAGAGTTGCAATAGTAATTAAAGGGTCAATACACGGACAACAGAGCAAGATTACAACTTCAGTCCTTCAAACCTTCAGTGAGGGAAATCCCCCTCACTGAAGTTTGGAATCTGTTGAGCTGAGGGGAATGTCTAAGCTGAGGGGAAAGTCACCCCCACAAGCTGCACTGGCTGCGCATCCCTGAGCGCATCATCTACAAGAGATGCTGCCTGACATTCCGGGCCCTCAATGATCCTGCCTGCCCAGCATACTTAGCTGAACTTGTACATACGCCCCCCGCTTACTGATTGTCGGCGGCAGCTTCGTTCCTGTAATCGGGTCCAATTGGTCTATCTAATCTAATCTTAAACTTCTATAGCGCCACTTTCATAATGCACAGGAGCATCAACCGATGGCACACCAAATCCAAATCACTAAAGATCCAGGTCGTACCCCTCTGTCTAAGACAGTGAAATTTGAGGAGAGGTCTTTCACCCGGGGGAATCCCATCCTTTGGAACGAGCTGCCCGACTTTGTGACCAACGCGACTAGTCTTGAAATGTTCGCTACCAGACTAAAGACGCACTTGTTTAGCATCTCATTTAAGTGCAATGCGTAAAGCGATCTTGATCTTGGCCTGCTGTTACTATAGCGCTATATAAATTGGCTTATTAACTAACTAACTAAGCATTTCAAAAACCATACAATTTTCTGCTTTAAAGACTGTGTTCTGTCTGTTTTGGCTCTGTTGAATACAACTCATCCACCATGTAAAACCATTTAATAAATAATAGCAATTATTCTAACTATTTAGGCAAAACCTCACCATTCTGCAATCAACAATTATAATTTCCAAAAACTCCTATTGTTGTACCCCATGACAAAGCACAGGATTTCACCTAATTTTCTTTAAGGAAAGTATGTGATTTGAAAAAAATATGAAAAAGGTTTCAAATTTTTAAATTTAAAAGGTCGACTAGTACTGCAAGCTCAAATTCTGTTGTTCCTATTGAGCTCTGTTTCCAGCTTTCAACTTTAAAATTTACACTGCTGAAAAATCTCAATGAACCAATTATAGTTGCATATTTATCAAAGAAATCTGTAAAAATATAAAGCAAAATCAATAATATTTTGTACAGCAAGTATCAGGGGCATAGGCAGGAATTTGATTTGTGGGGTATAATGTGATTTGCAGAGAGGGGGGTATAAATCTTCAAACACTGTGAAAATCTTAAAAAACACATTAAAAATGTTAAGGTGCTGGTAGCCTGATTTTTAGGGGGTATATATACCGATATACCCCCGTCGATACGCCTCTGGCAAGTAAAACAACAGACCAGAATTACTATACTTACGGCCATAGCACATCCTTGAAAAGTTTCGGTAAAGGCTTCGTCAGCATCAGGACAAGAACTTGAAAGGACAACATGGACATGCACGCTGTAACGACCTCATCGCCACATGTGTCTCTGTACTGAGGACCAAGGCCAAATACTCCTTGTTGGAAAGCTCTCTAAAAAAAAATTAAGATGACACAATTCTTGCACCAACAGTCCGCTATTCAAAGTACTTTTCACACAGATAATGTTGAAAATTCTTTTGGACAGAGAAGAACTTGTTCATATGTCATTTACTGCAGCTTTGTCACAGCTTTGTCCAAGGCGCTATAGAAATCCACAAGATTTTACTTTACTTTACTAAAAAAGTTTTATAGACAGATTTTCACAGACAGAAAATTAATTTATTAATTCAGTTAAGCGGCACTAAAAGAGCAAAAAATTCTGAACAATGACAAATATTAATGCAGAGCAGAGAGTGACACTTACTCCTCTGAAAAATGCGATGTAATACAACGACGTGTATGAATTGGCAAATTGGAAAGCAAAGAGCTTCAAGATAAGAGAATCATCGTACTGAGTCTGCGTGCGGTGGTTCTCTATGGAAAATCACAAGCGGCATCACAATGAAATCACTTTAAACATGCTATTTAATTTTTAAATTTAAATTTTAATCTTGCTCTTTTATAGCACCATTTCTAATACTCTGAGGTATCAATTTTAACCTGCAAGAGACCTGATGTCAGAAAATGGGAAACAGCAAGGCAGACTGTGAAGTACAATTTACCAATAACACAATACATGCATTCAAATTTGCTGATAAATTTTTGGAAATTCTTTCATACATTTAAGCAATAAGCAATTCTGTTAGTGTTTTCACTCACTATATGGACTGATTTACAACGAAAGCCAAGCACATCCATTCAAAGCGCTATATAAATTTATGAGATTTTACTTTACTTACACTGATCCAAGATAAACATCATAGATGAAGAAAGCATAGAATGCATTTTCTTGCATTTAGGGCTGCTAGGGATGGTTTTGGAAAGCATTTTATGGAGTAGAATAAGCATATCTTACCCCAATCAGTCAGCTTAACAGCCAGCACTTCATAGATCTAGAACATCAAAAAATAAATTCATTAAATTGAAATGGCAATGTTATTAGGGCTAAATAAAAGCTCAAAACCATTGAAATATAAGTGAATAGGAAAGTAAATATATCAAAACTATTATGATGCGATGTTGATAGCAATGTGATTTAAAGTGGCTTAGGGGGCTAAGTAAGCCCGCATTTCACAGTGGAGCAAGCGATGAGACAAATTTCAAGAAGTCATGGGATTCAATCCTACAGTGGCGGTTCCAATAACTCTTGGAAGGGTGTGGGGGGGGGGTGCAATGAATTTCTAGGAAGATCCCACCAATTGTCAAAGGAATTATGCATTATATGTTAACGGTTTAGAAGAAATCTGTAGATTTGATTTCTAAAATATAACGTTCAGAATTGACAATGTATAAAGGCCATTCTAGTCTGGCTGTACAAAGTCATAGGGCAAAATCGAGTTTTCTCTTCCTGGAAGCGAATTTGTCGATGACATTGTCTATGGATATGTCTATATCTTTTGTGGATACACATCAAGACCAATCCGTTTAGACTATCATCTTCCATTGGAGATGCATTTTTGGTGGGCCGGTGGGGGTGGAAGACTTGCATCCCCCAGTCATCCCCAACGTGGAACCGCCCCTGGAATCCTACACAAGGATGTAAAATTCTACAAAGGCTTTTACACATGACCGAATCACTCAAACTCCGGTCAGATTATATTATTATTATTATTATTATTATTATTGTTCTTGATTGTTGGAATGCTCACCTTTCCAAGAACAAGTATGGCCAGTGCGTTGAGAAGAGAAGAACCAACAGCGGTGGCCAAAAGGCATTCGGATGGTGTCATGTCAACGCAATAATCGACAGTCAATACAATACGATAGACAATGATTGCAGCCGCTGCTATGAAAACTAGGCACACCTATGCAAAAATTGTACACATATATGCCTTGTGAATCAAGAACGCTGCGAGAGAATAATAGGCCACTATTAAGCATTGCATTACTGTGCATTAAAATGCCTATCGAGCTCAGCAGTGTGGAGACTAGGCTTTGCATAGAGCTGTTTTGATGGCCTGGGTTCAATTCTGGTTGGTGCTTCAGCAATACTGGTATTCTGATATTTTGGCATGCATGATATGGGACCTGAAACAAATTAAGTACACGAAAACAAATATTACATTTAGACTAAAGTAGATGGCATCTAGATTTACGACATAATTCAAGTGACTAGATTGCTACAGTTAAAAAGATGTCAACATACAAAGTCAACACAGTCACAGTACAAAATTCTCTTGCCATAAAGATTAGAGTGATTGCCGACATTCCGAATTTCAACATCTGCTTAATCTTTGGCGAGAATTTCACCATCTCCTTTGTAAAAGGATCCTAGAACATTAGCAAACAAATACACCTTCATTTTCATTGGCTAAATAACAAGTAATATCAAACAAATAAACAAATAATAGAATCGTAAAACTAATGCAGTGGATTCAAAGAATCAGTCCACAGTCGTTATATCAGTTCATATACGTAATCAAATTCTGCTTGAACAAGCAAAATTCTGCATTATTCTTACTACTTAAAGCATTCTTACTACTTAGAGTGCAAAAGTAGAATTCACTAAGGTCCCGCTAAGCCACTGTAGCACAAAAGTCAATCAACATTTCTTACATAAATCATAGTTGACGATTCGTAACCCGGACGATCGGGTTCGGTCATTTCAAACGAATTCACATCCCATTCATACGCCAAGGAGGCGCATTCTCTCTTCCAGAATTCCAAAAACACTGTCCCTATATTCAAAAAACAACAAAGGACGCCGTAAATGCTCACTGATATTTTGCTGCTTCGAATATCAACTGTTTCCACACTGTCTTATAGCAAGCATACAAATAGCCTACACGCCATGTTTAACATGCACAATTTCAAAAAATTGAGGCGAACATGATAGCATGATGGGCCCATAGCAGGGCACATTTGTTTGTAATCTTAAGAAAGTCAACAAAATAACCAATAATAATAATAATAATAATAATAATAATAATAATATCTGCAACGTTGAATTTTGTCGAAATGACCTATTGGATTTGACCACGGAGGACTTCAAAGTGACCACCGACTGATGAAAATAAGCATTATTTATAATAATGGCACTATAGAAGTTTTTGAGTTAGTCACATTAAAATTCAACATGTAAATATTAACATGCTAAAATGATACAGCAAAATCATAATGCTCATTGCCATGATACTTTTGCTGGATCATGCAAAATAATTCCAGGTGAGGATGACAGGTGAGGGATTACAGGTGAGGGATCACAAGTGAGGGGTTACAATATTACTGTACAGTTTACAAACATGAACAGAGCTGAAGTAATCAAATTAAACTTCTTTACATACAGGTATTCAGAAATACCATGAATACATTACAAGAATTTGTATTAAAAGACTGCACCTATGAATAAGCCTAAGCATTAACTTCATACACATTCTGCAACATGACATGAAACTACCATAAATCCTCTAATACAAACCTCCAGCTTCTATTAAAACAAATGACTCTTTCCTGGCTTGTATAGGAGACCTGCTTATTTTCAAGACATAACTTTTATTAGAGAGTTTACGGAAATATGTGACTAAAGAAGCACAAATGTCTGTCATAAATAGCAGTAAGTTAGTTGGCTCATATATATGCTAACCCCAAAGCGAGATTGCAATAGCAAAATATGGAGTGACTTTGTTATCAAACGACTCTTTCACAATTGCGATGGACTGCTCCACAATACTCTCAGCTCTAAATAGAAACAATTTCTATTAAAAATTGTGACAAGATTCATTTCATCATGAAAACCTCATAATCTCTTAGTCCATAGAAAAGTGTTTCTAGGGGGCCGTACATAAAGTACGTCACGTTTGAGAGGGGATTGGGGGTCTAAGAAAGTGTGACAGTTTGTGACGAGGAGATGGGGTGTGACATCACTGTGATGTCACGCTTTCCGTACATACAAGACCTGTACATACAAGACCTGAAATATACAGCAATATTTAACTTACTCATCTGATGAATGTATTCTTACAGAAGATGTCTACGGTGTAGAGCAAATATATTATGCTATGTATGATACGTGGAATTTCAAATCTCAATTGCATTCATCATCATTGCCGGAAGTTGAATATCTCTATGTTTTGCTGCTGAAAATTGAACGAGAAACTCAAATTTATTAAATAAAATAATCTGTGTGACGTAATTTATGGACAATGCGTCCGAGATTTGTGATGAACTTTAAGTTTAGGGGTCTAAGATTTTTGATAGGTTGTGACAAGGGGAAGGGGTAAAAACTGTCAAAAAGGTTCAACGTACTTTATGGACGGCACCTAAGAATTGACAACACTCATTAACACAACAGCCTAAATTGATGCCAAGCGACAGAGGCATACCGGACCCAAACCATGTAAATATCACTGTTTTAGCAGCTTGTTGTGATAGTCTTTATAATGAAATGTATGAAAACTTGAATACAGCTTAGAAATTAATGAACTTGAGACTAGAAATACAACTGCAAATACATTTTACATTTTGTCAAGAAATCATTGAAGTCAGTCACTTTCTTTAACGGACAACATACTAACAATTCTGAGAAGCTGCACTAACTTATCTGTAGTGTTTGTCCATTGTTCGTTAGCATAATTTCTTCTTGTTGCGCTAAAAATAGATAAACATACAAAACATAATGAGAGTATTATACAAGAACAATGTATTTCACTACATTATAATACTTGTGTCTCTCTTTTGATGTTTTCCAAACAATGCAAACAACGACAACAAAATCACCAACAGATTTTAATCACTTTTACCTACGCAGAAAAAACATCTGGAATAGGATGAATGACAAACGCTATTAATTTTAAAAAAAGTAAAGCATAAATTCACTAGACACAAAGTGACTGACAACGTCAAGATGAGTTCCTGTTGTTAAACAAACCTGAAGAAAAGACCATAGCCGAATACTGCAAGACCAAACAGCATCGGCAGCCATAGAGTAGCGATAAATGTTCCACACCACGCGAAATATAAACTGATTTTTTCCCCAAAATAGTCGCGAATCATCCAAATCGGTTGACACTTGTAGAATTTCACCCAGGCATCGTTCATCTGACGTCGGGTATCTTGAGCTTCCGCATTTGCCACTTCCATCGGGTCTCTAATGTTGGCCTTGCTTCCGTACATGGCTACAAGTCTGATCTTTTCATCATCAATTGAAGGATCATTCTTCGCTTCATCGTGAACAGGGAATGCGTCCGAATAGTACTTTTTATGAAGCATGTACAACAACCCTACAATTAACATCATCATCATCACCACCACCATCACCTTGTTCCATCATGCATGGACTTCTGCTTATGATTAGGGCTGTACCAAACATCTGATTCATATTCATTTAGGTGGTGAATAATGCGCAAAATCAATTATTCATATTCGTCCGAATAATATCATCCAAAATATGAATTGTGTTCACGTGATGATGAGAAGAAAGTAACGTGTCATTTCCGGATTGTGTCCAGCACATGTTTGTGAAGCACATATGTTAATCAAATAAGTCATTTGAATTGAAAAATTCAAACAGTCAAATTAGATGTATCATTTAATATTTATGTTAATTTTAGATTAAGTAAAATTGTTTAGCTAAGACTTTTAAATATTTTGAATAAGCACTATGATGCACTCCCCTAACTGTCACTTCGAAAAAGAAAAAGGTACATTTTCAGGCATTTGAATAACAGCATCATTAAGAATAAAATAATAATAATAATAATAATAATATAATAATAATAATAATAATAATAATATATAACAAGGTTTAAAGTAGTTCAATAGGGACTGCCCTGTGTGAAAACCACTGCATTAAGAATAAACAGAATTCACGAACTTGCAAAATATAATTACAGTACACAAAGGTCCAATACAATTAATTAGTAGAATCAGGCAATACTGAGGAGATATCAAAGGTGAAAAGCAAGAAAGAATAATGAATCTCTGGGTAGATACTGTTTATCCACTTGGAAATTATTAATTTTCCAATTAATAGGCAGAATAGAATATAGAGTTAGAACATAGAGTATAGTTAGAATATAGAATAGGATCCATGGATAAAACTGTAAATCACTAAAAACAATAAAAAAATATTCATCTTTCTGTTATCTTATGTAATTTTCATACAACAATTGCATTCACCTTGCTTGACAAGTGCATCTTTTTCCTTTTCGTTGTACAAAGAAGTTTTATGTTCATCTTCCATCTTTGCAATGTCTATGTTAACTAGTATCCAGTAGGTCTACAAAAAAGAGAAACACAGTGCTAAAAAATATCTCTGCAATGAATCACCATTAAACCAATATTTATATATTTAAAATAAATTCATCATCTACATCACATTGCTATTATTATTATTATTATTATTATTATTATTATTATTATTATTATTATTATTATTATTAATTATTGTTAATAATATTATTAAATGGTTGTTGACACACTTTTCATTCACAAAGTGAAAAATCATAGGTGTGGAGCAAGTCAAGGGGAGCAGCTCATCCTATTGTCACTGCAATGGCTAGGGTCAGATGATGGCTAGGGTCAGATGATGGCTAGGGTCAGATTCAAAACCACTACACTTCAGTTACGTGGCAAGAATCTTTTCACTACCCAACTGCACTCCACCCCCCAAAAAATTTGATTATAATGAGATGGGCAGGCGTGAGCTGAGCCTTCATTCTCTTTCCTTGGAAGACTTCCTTCGGACTAAGCTAACTTCATGAATGCAAGTATCAGCTCCATCAAAAAAGAAGGAAAACACAAGTGGTGGAATTGACAGAAATGGTACCTGAATACGATCTAAGTTTACTGAGGATACAGCACCTGTTTGACTGCACAGCATCGCTACTGCTGCTCGCTTTATCACTGCCCTCTGTGACGAATGAAGGCTGAGTCAACCTTAGGGTGGTCCCTGCGGGTGTAGAGGCCACAACCTTTGGTTCTCCACAATAACATTGTTCCCGTCCAATTAAAAGCAAACGTTGATATAATAAAATTGTGACTCAATGCAGTCGATCTTAGCTGTACTGGGGTCTGTAGATTTAGGCATCACCCACTCTCTGGAGGTATTAGTAGCATATGTTTTTTCGTCCCACCCTTCACAGCACTCGTGAAACTTCCGTTCCAACAGCCAACCTAAATTTCAGAACTCAAAAATGCTAACCAAAAGTGAGCGCAAAGCTGAACGAAAGAATATGTTGGCATCATCACCATCCTTGAAGACGTCAAGTTTGTCTGTCTTGAAAGGACCCGATATGAAATCATCTGCATCAAATGTTAAACATTTTGATAGAATAATAATAATAATAAATATAATAATATATCATAAAATGGTTCAAAGTGGTTCGGGAGGGTTTGCCCTGTGTGAGAACCATTGAAATAAACTTTGCTCAAGTATCATTTCCAGGATATAATAACTAATAAATAACATAATAAAAATGATACTATAACTGGAGAATGGAAGCTGTCTCTGGACAGAACACCTGATGATGATGATGGTGATGATTATGGTGATGATGACAACGATGATGACACATTACTAAATTACACAAGACTAGAAGATATTTTGAAAATAAGAAAGAACTTAAATATTTCATACATACCTTTCATGTCGGTCTGTAGGTATTTTCTTTCAAATGATGACCAACAGCCGCAGGTTATATGTTCACTTTCGCTGTCACTTTTCATCTGGACAAAATCAAATTTAATTGCAAAACATTCAATATTGAGAAATCTCAGCATTATTACCTTGCCTTTTATGTCTATCTGGGATTCTTTCAACAATGCATTGGAACCTTGAAAACCTTGTCAACTATTTATCAGATATTTAAGAAATTTTGAAGCAAAACTTTGGAAACTTCACATCACATCAAAACAGAGAGAATGAAATGAAGAAAGATCTGAAGACCATTAATTCCCATAATCATGAATGAATAAACTGCTCAAAAGAGAAAAAAGAAAAACTATGTGAAAACACAAAAGAACTGTTTACTTACGTCCTTAATGGGCATCTTCAAACCTTCCCTTTCTGCCTCTTTGCAGAGTCGCCAGAAAGGTGTATGGATCTTGAGATAAACGTTGTCTCCAATTTCCTCTTTCAGCACATCGAATCCTTCATCTTCCAAGGCATCCATGAACTTCTCTCTTGCTACATGTGCTGAGTCATCGTTATGTAATCCAGCAGGGTCCTGACCATCAGATTTCTTTTTGTATACCAAGATGTAATCCATTCTCTGTTCGGCTTCCTGGGGAAGCCTAGAGCCAAAAGTCTTCAGCCATTCAGAATTAGTTCTTGTCTTGTATCTTTTAACTGGAAACTTTTGTCCATTATTGGCTTTGGCTAGTTCGATGTCTAATCTATTTGCCAAATCGTCTCTCACAGAGGCTGCAGAATGACTGTTCCCATTCGCAAAGTTTTCTGGATACCTTTTTATCACCGAGACGGCCATATTTTTACTTGATCTATCCTCATACCACATCACAGAGCTACTAAAAAAATTAACCACACTGACAATGTCATTCAACTCAGATCAGCTAGGAGCATTTTATGTGCAAATATTGCTGTACTAAAAGGACAAAAACGAAAAGCATCTGTCAAACAAATATCCTAAACTATTCTATACTTTATCGTTTACTAAATCCCTAAGTATATTTTCATCGGCACACATTTTAAACTCAATAAAGTTGTTAACACTCAATTCATTAAAATATTCTATCCATAAATTTCATCTCACTTTTTGATAAATTATTGTGCTGCTTACTGGAGACAAAGCGCTAAAGCAACAAGCAGCTACGGCGGTACTAGTTCCTAAAGCACTAAATAAATTCATGGGCTGCATCTCTGACGGTATAAAGTCACATATCCATTGCTAAAATGTGTCGCAATGCACTCAGGTTTTCACAAATAGAGCTGGCAGCCGCTATTAGTCCATTAATAATAGTACGATAATTTAACATTACTTAATCGCTTACTAGTAATTATTTATATTTATTAAAAACCTACAACGGAATGTTTCCACCGTTGCCATACCGCCAAAGAGTCACGTGATAGCAGCACGTGGTTAATAAATATTCATAAGACGCTCTCTACCTTTGCGCTGTTTTACGCCTGGTCATTCATTCCATAGCATGACGTCGATGACGTTTGACATTACACGGATGACGCGGCATGACACCGGAGCCGTTCGATTACAATATATCGAGCGATCTTTTAAAACAGAACATATTTTCGTCACAAATTCATTAATTATAATCGCAATCAGAAGTAACGGTCTCTATAATGGTCTGACCGCAGTTCAAATCGATGACCAAATAAACTTAGTAGAATCCAAAGCATTGGTGTAGCCACGAGGGGCTGGGCGGACCTCCCGCCCCCACCCCATTCGGGCTTGGATCAGTAGTGGGATTTGCGCAGAACCGCGACGCCAGCGATGCATAGTAGACTTACCGATGGATGGTAATATTAATATGCACTGCGATCAGCCGATCAATATGTTGCACCTGCTGGATGCTGGAGAACAGGATGACACGAGTCAACGGAGGCACAGTATTTCATATATATATATATATATATATATATATATATATATATATATATATATATATATATATATATATATATATATATATATATATATATATATATAGTGGCGGTTCTAGGATTTGGCAAGTGGGGGCCGTTGGGGTGGCAACTTCTATTCATGGGGCCAACCATTTGTTGTTTAATGTATGTAGCATCAAGTATAGGGTCCCAACAGGGGCCACTGGGGCCAGGCACTCAATAGGGGCACGGACCCTCTGGCCCCTGGTGGAGCTGCCACTATATATATATATATATATATATATATATATATATATATATATATATATATATATATATACACTACAGTCAACTGATAGCCTAGCTAATGTCATTGGTTTATCGTTTACCAATGCAATAAATGTTTATTGGTATAGGCCAAATTGTTATTGTTTAAAAAACTTGTGATGCAGTGAGACTGTCACAATTACTTTGGTTAATGAGATAACAATAGCTTAATAGTACTGTAGTTTTCATACGCGGCTCTTCCCTCGAGGACACCCGGCGCCCGGGGCGAAAACATACTGATGGATCCCCTTCATTCAATTTCCGAAAAATCCTGACAAAAATGGTCGTCACTTATTTCGCTTATGCGAAACTTGACTTCGAGTATAATTATTACGTACTGACCGACTGACCTTTATCTGTTTCATTCTTTTTTAGTTTTTTAAAACCGAAAATGCCGCACCAGGGCTCTATAGTGCCGCTTCTGGCGGTTTGCCCACTGCCCCTCACTACGCTACTGGATCGATCTACAAGATATTCGGCAGGACTTTCACTTGGTTGATTTCCCTCGTCCTCGTACAGTCTCTGGCGCTAGTAGGCCTACAGCCCTACACAGATGTAGTATGAAATGGCGAGGAGGTGCTTTATTTTGAACCCTGTAGATCGAAATGGATAATGATATAACTGAGTAAACTGACCATTCCTGCACGACTTGAAGCAATGAGGATGTTTGCACAAGAAAATGTGAGATTTGTCGGAGAATTTCTTCAAAATGGCTGAGATTTTACACATCTATACACTCACTGTTCCTGTTAAACGGGGTTTCCATTGGCTTCTCTCACACAGCGAATTAATTATAAAACGTGTTTTTGTTGTCTATAAAATCCTGTGGCTGTTGTAGAATGAACCAGATATCTTAGTACGCGGCTCTTCCCTCGATCGCCCTACGAGCCATTCCACAGGATAAGATAATAGACGGAGTGGCAGCGATCTTCCAAGATCTCGACGCACTCTTTGCGCCTCTTAATTTCGTCGTCGTCGTCGTCATCATCATCGCTGACCTTGAAACAGTCATGAGCGTTAGAAGGACAAAGACAAAGATTCACAGCAAGACCATAACGTGAATGAATGACCGGATGGAACATAGTGGTTCTCACACAAGGCAACTCCTACTAGGTAAACCCTGTTATTATTAGAATTATTATTAAAATTATTAAAATTATTATCAAAATAATAATAATAATAATAATATTATTATTATTATTATTATTATTATTATTATTATTATTATTATTATTATTATTATTATTATTATTATTATTGTTACGAGATCGGGTAGGGTAAGGTAGGGGTGGGATGGGAGTGTGGAAATCAGGATGGCCAGTTTACAAACCCCTCAAATCCTACTTCTTACGGCGATGGCTGAGTGGAAGGCTGGGTAAGGTTCCGTTGAGGCAAGTTGACAGGGGCAAGGAAGAGTGATTATGGGGAAAACTCCACGACTCCTAGCTAGAGAAAACAAAGATCTTCCACAAATAGATTTTATTGTAAATGATAAGCTAAAATAGGGCTACAGAATAGATAATGCTGAATGCGGGCTCAGGATAGTCTTGGGGACAAACGGGGCAATGAAAATAGCAACTTACTGCAAAGCGTTAGGGCGCAGGACCCAACGAAGGCGACTCCCAGAAGAGGATCAGCAGACTCACGAAACCCGTCGAAAAAGCCTTGAATGTCGTCTGTTTGGGGTTTTTATAGGGGCCGGCCGCTAGGTGGCGCATTTCTCCCTGGGCCCACGGGCAAGCGCTCCACAGGGCCAAGAGCCGCCGTTCGGCCAACTGGAGGAAGCAGCTGGGGAATGGGCAGCGGGGCAAAGGGGAATTCTAAAACCGTAACATTATTATTATTTATTATTATTATTATTATTATTATTATTATTATTATTATTATTATTATTATTATTATTATTATTATTATTATCATCATCATCATCATCATCATCGTCGTCGTCGTCGTCGTCGTCATCGTCGTCGTTAACTGATGCAAATATGAAATGATTGAGTTGAGTATAGAAGAAAGTCACGTAGCTTGGGGGTCTTAACCCTAGTTAGATCCACATTGCGTTTTCTATTAAAAAACCCACAAACATTCGGTTTTAGTATATTTAAATAGCTGGTCTTTCGCATTGCAGTTTGTTATTATGACAGTCGGACTCTGATGCTGCTCCATTGAATGTCATTTCACAAACCGCGGCCAAATATTTTTTCATTGACTCTGCGTTTACAAGTTGGCCCCCGGGTCTTCGACGCTGTAAGCGCGCAGACACGTCGTTAAAGCCCGCGTCGTTTGAGCGACGAAAGTCTATGCAGTGCGTGATATGTCATACCATAACGATTGACGACTCTTGGCTGCTTGGTGTCTAGGTCACCGCACAGAGATGGTCTTTTGTTCGCCTCGTGCTGTAGACCAATCGGACAATAATACTGACTTCAATTGGAGAGAGAGAGAGAGAGAGAGAGAGAGAGAGAGAGAGAGAGAGAGTCGGCAAGGAGCCATTCTCGAGGGACGGATTTTCTTGTTCGGTAGCCGCAAATCGATTCAAAAACCTCGGCAGCTTGGACGAACTTGGCACTGCTAGAGAAAAAATCCTCAGGCGCTATCAAGAAATATTGAAGCAGAGGTAGGCCGACGTCAAGTTGATCTTTTAAATGGTGCTAACTAAATTGATTTAACCTATTAAACTTATGTAGCTCCGTATTTTCATCATCAATCGACGGTGTCTGCAATGCGATTTTGCCGCCAACCGACGTTTAGAGAGTGATGGTGGTGACGATGATGCAGGTGTTGTTATGTTGTTGTTATTGATGATGACAGCGACAATAATGATGATAGCCTCATTTCTACGTCTAGACTCTAGATGCAGTGTGGATTCACGCTTCCAGTTAAGCCGACGGAAGAAGCCGGGCTTAGCCGGGTTTTAAAATTCACATTCTTTATTAGGCCTTATTAGCTTTCTTTACTAAGTTTTATAAGGCCTATCACAATATTTTATTACGTCGTTATTTTGGTGGATACACTGTCCACCTAATTTGGGATAAAGGCTTCTGAGGGGCTAGAAGGAAATCTTTGGGGGAAGAGAATTCGAGCAATGCATTGCGTAGCTTATGCGCGAATGAAAAAACCGTCTCCATATTGCACACTTGCTCCTGACATTCGGTAATATGGCGCACAGGCAAAATTGTCGGTTTAATAACAGTAATATTACAGTATTTAAAATTTCTAATAATAATAATTTAACAGTTAATGAAGCAATTTCTGTGGAATGAAATCCGAAGCCCCAATTCTTCACGAGGTGGACATCTGAGGAACCCGTTAATAGGTCATATCGATGTAGTTTTAGAATTTAGTTAGGCCTAAGAGATGATTCGATAACGCAGTCGAACCGATTGTCAATTTAACGAATGGATAAAAAGAAGTGGACCAAGCAGATTCCATCGCTCTGACCGTAGAATAGACCGAAGTCTAAGAATTTTAATGATACTGTCGAATGTGCCCGGATTTTGTTGTATGCAGTACTGGTCTATATAATTCAATAATAAATAAACAAACGATTGTGCGCTTTTACAGCACCACCCATAATACTCGATGTACTTGAGTTTTAGGAATAGATGGTACTCAAATCCATCCGTAAAAGACAGGGGCGTAGCCAGGAATTTGATTTGGGAGGGTATAAATATTTTGGGTGGGTATAAATCTTAACTATAAACCACATAAACCATGTAAACCACATATATATAACCACATGTAAATCACATAAAAAACTTTAAGGCAGACTGATTTTGGGAGGGTATATATACCGATATACCCCTCGTCGCTACGTCCCTGGTAAAAGACCAGGTCATTCCAGAGATCAGTCAGTGAGAAACGGCGAGGCAGAGATATATGGAGGAAATGCTTACTGGAAGAGATAAAACCAACGGTTCTAAGTTAGGAAAATGGCAGTCTAAATAACCGATTAATCGTGATAGGCCTATCTATCTCTTCTTTGCTGTATTATGACACACCAGTTCAGCAAATATTTAGCCATCTAGATTTTTCGACATTTGGAGATAACTTCTGCACATACCCTTGGTGTAATTTTAGATCTATCTCTTCTTCTCACCAATCCAATTTTCTTAATCTTTTAAATGGGACCTAAATCAGCTTACAACTGTATTAGCACAAGTCATTTTGACTACTGGCAAGCTAGTTTTCTACGTCCACAAATCGATTACGTAGAAACCTGGTAGGTTCAGAATTCATTAGTAAAAAAGATTCGTCCCGTTCGAACTTAAAAATATAATGAACTTTTGTTCTACTTGAAAACAAGTAGCGTCTAATTTGCACCAGCCCAAAGACAAGCCCCGAATCTCCTTTATTTAGTTTCAGCCTTCTTGTTTAAAAAATTGGCAAAATTTAAGCCCAATTAAGTGTGCACAAGAAGTTATCTACTGCTGTCAAAATAGCTGGCACACCAATAATAATAGTAACAAGAATTATTATTATTATGTCTGCATTTTACCATACAGACCCACGGCATAGCTCTGGAATGACCTGGTATTGTGCGGATGGATTTGAAGTACCATCGATTGATACTCTTGGGTATTAAAAATGGTGCTATAGAAGTGCATTATTATTATTATTATTATTATTATTATTATTATTATTATTATTATTATTATTATTATTATTATTATTAGTATTATTATTATTATTATTATTAAGTAGCTAGTTTGCACATGTAACGTTAAAGCGAAAGTGTTATTATGGCAGCAGTAGACGTTGGCAGATTAGTCCTGTTGTTTGCTGTATTAGCCTAAGTATCATCGGAAAATATCAAGTAATCTTATTATATAATTCTCGATGTCCGTCTGTCGCGTCTGTCGCGTCTGTCCGTCCGCAACACGGCGGGTATTGCAAGACGCTGTTGTCATTGACAACCAAATATTGTTTAATCAAAACGGAGCGTTTAACGAAGCGTCTTAATTGCAGCTTAAACCCCCGTCCCTCCTTCCCTCACCCCATCCCTTTCCCAATCGCCCAGGCCCAACCCATTCCGACCCGGCCCCAAACCCCCTTTTCCCTTCACTATCCCCATCTCCTTCCCTCTCCCAATCCCCTCCCAATCGCCCCCAAACCCCGTTCTCCTTCCGTCTCCCCAACCCTTTTTCTCCCCATCCCTCTCCCAATCGTCCCCCCCAAACCCCCGTTCCCCTTCCGTCTCCCCAACCCTTTTCCCTCTCCCCATCCCTCTCCCAATCGCCCCGGCCCCAACCCATTCCGGCCCAGGCCCCAAACCCCCGTTCACCTTTCCTCTCCCCATCTCTTTTCCCTCTCCTCATCCCTCTCCCAATCACCCTGGCCCCAACACATTCCGGGCCCTGGTCCCAAACCCCCGTTTCCCTCCCTCTCCCCATCCCTTTTCCCTCTCCCCATCCCTCTCCCAATCGCCTCGGGCCCAACCCATTCCAGCCCCAACCCATTCCCGCCCCGGCCCTAAACCCCGTTCCCCTTCCCTCTCCTTATCCCCTTCCAACTACCCATCCCTCTCCCAATCGCCCCGGCCCCAACCCATCAGCGCTCCGCCCTACCCCACCGGCCCCAAACCCCGTTTCCAAACCTACACAACGCTGCTCCGAAAACCCGTACAACCCACCTTCCTCCTCCCAAACCTCCCTTATCTCTCCCAATGCCCTGCTCCCCGTTATTATATATATATTTATTCATTCCTAGCCTCAATACCTATTTTTTATATTTAACCCCTCAAGTGGGGATTAAATTTTCAGACGTCGTCACCGTACTGGGGATTTAATTTTTGGAAAAGCGTTCTTCAGAAATGATTGCTGTAACGTTTTAAATTTGCTATATCTCAGGCTATATAGGAGCTAAAAAGATGAGGTTTGCACCATTGTTTAGATTGTTTATTCCTCTTTCTAACCGTCCGTGCAAAACAAAAAAATTTGGGGGTAGAGCCCACTTTACGGCCTAAAATTTCACCCTCTCCCCCGAAAATTGTGTAAAGCCCCCTAGCAAAATATTTTCAGCGGTAACCCCACTTTGGTCAGCGGCAAAGTTGTAAAGGAATGTCAGAGGAACAAAATAAACCAAAAATTGTGAAAATCGGTTGACATTTGGCAAAGATCTATCCATTCTAACCCGATGACCCCAATGTTTGAACATAAGTATTATCGGTGAATTTCGCGAAAGTTTTGTATTCCGAGAAAGTTTCCAATTTTTTTGAATTTTCTATATCTCAGGCTATATAAGAGCTAAGAAGATGAGGTTTGCACCATTGTTTAGATTTTTTATTCCTCTTTCTAACCGTCCGTGCAAAACAAAAAAGTCCAGCGTTCACGAGCTTTTCGACAATCAAGTGAGAATGAGGAGCAGGCTGTTGCTCGGGGTGAAAAGCAGCACAGCAAATAAGAGAATCAAGCAGCATGTCGTTCGACACTGCCAAATCATTACACTTACGTTGACTATCAAGTTTCAGAAAATTCCCGCGAATGGGCGTTAACTCGGTTGAAGGAAAAGGCGGCGAGTTAAGGGCAATTAATTGCGCAAAATGCTATTGCATTTGCGCAAAATCGGGTGGTAAAACAGCCAATCTCCCCCCGTCGTAAAATGCTATTGCATTTGCGCAAAATTAATCTCCCCGTCATTTTTGACGGGTAAACACCTAGTTAATAATAAACATCATTTCCATTAATTTATCGATGTGTGTCTTACTGTTACTAGCACAAAGCCAATAGCCTACTTTTTTCTTTCGCAAAGTTCACGTTCCTACTTAAGCGGTATAGGCGGACGTGTGCGTATTCCTCTATACTGATCGGTAGTTGACAGTGACTTGAATGCGGGTGTACAGCAGGGGCGTAGCGAAATCAGTCTACCTTACAGTTTTTTATGTGGTTATAATTATGTGGTTTCATATGGTTTATGCGGTTTATAGTTAAGATTTGTACCCACCCAAAATTTTTATACCCTCCCAAATAAAATTCCTGGCTACGCCCCTGGTGTACAGTACTCGGACTTGTCGGTTGTGGTGCGGTCGATGGAATATAAAGCTAATAAGGCGTAGGCCTACGTGCCGTTACCACGTTTCGGAAAGATCTGTCGAATTTTAAGGGGCGTCAAAGACTCAAAGCAAGTCGAACGATGTCAGAATTTATTAAAAAGTCCGGCGCAAAAATACGCAAAGCCCAGACGACGAATCCCTTTATAGCCTGTAATTATATGGTCAGGAAATCAGCGGTCAAGAGTAGTAGAGATTCTATTGAGTGGCAGACAGAATAGTAGTAGATCTATAAAGTAGTGTACTTACAGAGTATAGTAGGAATGGAGAAGTGCAGACTGGTGAGTGACGGTTAAGATTTTTGAGTCAACCAATTCAGATCCACTATTTGTAGTGATCGTTGAAGAGTGGTATAAGACAGGCGCGGTCTTCTTGCCTAGTTCTATATAGCTCACGGTACTCACCGTATGCATTTCAGACTTGTTTGAACTAGTTTTTGATGGTTGAACTGCCGAGAAGTGAAGAGAATTTAGGAGAATCTGATAACGATCGATGTTAGAAAATGAAAGCGCTTGAATTTTGTCATCAGGAAGAACTTCAACGCGACTTCCTTCTTTAAAAACCCCGTTCTTTCACCAATGGCTTTGTTATCGCGTCCAATGTTCCGATATGCTGTACAGTAGGCTATGCATTCCGTACATCCTATTTGAAAATGCTTCTAGAAAGCAACATACTAATAACCAATACTGCAACATACTAATAATCAATACTTAGCCTATACTGTTGCTTATAATGTTTGACTCTGATTGCCTGTTTTTTTATTAATAGGGCGAGCGTATATTAATAGCAGTAAAATGGTATTTTAAAGAAGGAAGTTTCTCCAACAATTCAAAATAGGCTATATTAAGATTTTCAAGCAAGCGTTTTGCCAGGGCCGCCGAGAGGGGGCAGAGGTAAATCCCAGGGGCCCCGACGATCTGTAGGGAGCCCGGGCGGGTCGGCAATAAAGTTATCCCGTGCAATATTATTTATTATTACTTATTATTACGAAAGCTGTAGTTGCATTGGGGGCCCCCAGCCCGGGTGCCCGTAAAGGCAATGCGTGTTGTTTGCTTAACGTCCGGAAAAGTCTGACAGGCAAAAAAATGGTCGTTACCACTTCTGTACACCTGTGTCCTATATTCTCGGAAAAATTTCGAAAGTCGCTGAACTTTTTACTTTTTCAGGTTTCTGAGGACCTTACAACCATTTCTCAAACTTTCAAAAACATTTAAGGGCCCGCGACTGCTCTCCCCAGAGACCCGGAATTTCTCTCGACGGGCCTGCATTTTAATAATGGCGTTTAAACGGTGGTCCATGAGAAATAAGACTAACTGGTTTGAGAGGCCAGCACGTCCAGCAGTGTAGGCTATATTATAGATAAGAATTGGACCAGATTAATCCAGAATAGTAACAGGAACATAGTGGTTCTTGCACAGGGCAGATCCTAGAGAATCACCATAAACCCCTTCTGCTGCGGGTCATTTGCAGTGTCAGGGCCGAAGACATGTTATGTCATCCTGTTCTCTCTCTGTCATCCTTCAAGAACAACCTAATCTGTTTCGAAAATCTTATTCTCCTCTGCCTTAGAATGTTTTCCATTCATTTCTTGTTTTTGATGACTGTTATTTTATTTATTTTTATAGCTGGAATGCACAATGTGCCTTTTCTCTTGGAATTTTATAATAATAATAATAATAATAATAATAATAATAATAATAATAATAATAATAATCGGTTGATTAGGCCTAACACTGCGTCTATGACAGATCACCACTAGAAAATCTTCAAACGTTTGAAAGGGAAAAGCGTCAATGATAAGAGAGATGAAGGAGCTCAAAATCCGAGGTTTTGCCTCTACCATACCAGAGGACGAAGTTTTGCCTGTGAAAGTTTGCCGGAGAGAGAGAGAGAGAGAGAGAGAGAGAGAGAGAGAGAGAGAGAGAGAGACAGAGAGACAGAGACAGAGACAGAGACAGAGACAGAGACAGAGACAGACAGAGACAGAGACAGAGACAGACAGAGACAGACAGACAGCAGTGTTTAATCTAGACTCCTGGACTCCGGGGGGAACTGACAAAGCCGGGGGGAAACTGAAAAAGCCGTGGGTGGAATTCAGCTATGGGGCTGCTGTTAGTTGTTGTAGTATGCCAAAATTTTCTGGGGGGAATTTGAAATTTCCGGGGGAAAGGCAATTTGCCCCCGGAAACGGCCTAGATTAAATCCTGACAGACAGACAGACAGACAGGGAGGAGGCAGACAGACAGACAGACAGACAGAGAAGAACTGATCGGTGACAAAGATATGAAGGCGACTCAGATTCATTGTGTGTCCACTGAATGCATGACGAATGACGCCAGATTGAATGACTTCATATGAATACAATTGCAGAAGGTCTCCCGCTGTTAGTTTGGACATGAATCCTAAATCATCATTTTGCTACAGAACACCTAAAAGCATGACAAACATGATATTCGTGATAGCGTGGACACGCGAGTGAGATCGTGCATGTAGGAACCACGGACGCAGGTGTAATGCAGAAAATATCAATCAAATTCACGGCAAGCATTTCTTCTTCCGTAACACTGTAATTGTACTGTCAAAACTCTTTCTGTCTCTTAGCATTTCCACGTAGGCCCTATCAGAGGCGTAAACATTGAAAGGGATTACAATTTGACGATTCTTATGCCCACCGCTAAGTCACGTGACAGTGAAAATTTTTCTCCATCGGATATATTAGCGTCGCCACGGGGCAAATGGGGCAACTGTCCCCCAATCTGCCCCAGACCACCTACCAGATTCGAGCAAATCCGGTGAGAAAGTTTTTTGTGGAGGGGTGGAGGGGTAAGGAATCTGACACGTTAGCCCCCTTTTGCCCCTCCCCAACCAAAAATTCCTGGCGATGCCACTGCCATCGGACACACAATTTCGTTGGCAAATTATATATATACAGGGTGGCGCAAAAAACCGGACTATATTAATGCAAACCTAAATGTGACTAGTCCGGTTTTTGCGCCACCCTGTATATATAATTATTTTCGACGGGCACTAGAAGAGTTGTTTCCAAAAAGACTTTCTCATTTCTTTAGCGCCTTTGCCTTGAGCTTGCCAATGAATCCGACACTACTGATGGAAATATAAATTTTCTATGCGGTGGTAGGTACGGTGATTAGAAGTTGGAACAGAATAGATGCGCCATGAACTCCTTGATGACGTCTGCTGCTTGTCGTTCTATTTTAAACAAGTAAATGTCGATGTGCCCCCTATTCCGAAACCATGACTACGCCACTGATTGATATACAGTATCATAGTGAGTAATTGGTATTAATCAGACATCTGAACTGCCTGCCTGTCTGTCTGTCTGTGACTGTCTGTCTCTGACTGTCTGTCTGTCTGTCGAGTCATGTTTTACCGAACGACTCCCACGAATATCCGGTTCGATACAGAGAAACGTCTGGACAAAAAAATAATTTTTGTTGTCTACCTATTTTGTCACGTATCGTCTAAAATCAACCCCCTCGACACACAAAGGCGGCTTCAAAGACTCAATAACAGAAAAGAGAGCAGCGAGAGAGACAGACACAGAGAGAGAGAGAGAGAGAGAGAGAGAGAGAGAGAGAGAGAGAGAGAGAGAGAGAGAGAGAGAGAGAGAGAGAGAGAGAGAGAGACTGAATAAGAGAGAGAGAGAGAGGAGAGAGAGAGACAGACAGACAGACAGACAGACAGACAGACATACAGACATAGAGAGAAAAAGAGAGTGAGATAGATACTGAATAGCAGAAAAGAGGTGAGCGAGAGAGACAGACAGATAAACAAAGACGAGAGTGACACTTAGACATGGCGGTAGACAGACATTCAGGAAGATCATTAGTCAAGCAAGGCTGCATTCGACTGACATACATTATTTTGGCAAATGCAGTGTGATATTCAAAAGCGCAGATTCTTCGTGAAGACATCGACACTCGACAGGCCTCTGCCGTACACGAACAATATTGGCGAACGAAGAGCGAAGCGGAGGGAAAGTTTTTTTAAAACGGTTCTCAATGCGGAATGACGGACGGTTTTTTGTCTCTTGAATTTACTCATTGGTAGTTACTAGTTGTTTTACTATAATTGTCATTCATGAGGATAGACATTGGAGATGAAAAAATGTTTGCATTTAAATTTTTTAGCAATTTGCATTATGAACGAAAAATTTTTTTGGTCGCATCACGCATGGTCGGTGATGCGTTTTTAGACGAAACTTTCTTAGATAAAAAATGTTTGCCATTTTGTCGTTTGTCCATGGTCGGTGATCGACCAACTAACTCGCGACCACGGTCGACCAATTCGCGTACCAGTTATCGGTTTTAGAGAGGTCTTCGATTGGGTCTACAAATGATTTCGAAGTAGTTCGTGGCATCGGTATTACTCTACAGTAGTAGCCTACTTGTAGAGTCGACCTTCTCCGTTACTTAGGCGACTCACTGAGCACTCAGATACATGCTGCAAAGAACTAGTTTGCACTGCAACGCTGTATCTGCACAAAGAATATGCCAAATGCATGCCACCATTGTAGGTAACTTAACAGAATGTCGCAATCTGGTAGACCTACTTCGTCATAGTCAAATCAGCTGTTACTTGAAAATATCTAGCATTTTAAAAATAAATTGTCGACGGGCATAAGACATTACCCCTTTGCATGGGCGTCCACAGAAATTTCTCTAGGGGTGCAAAACAGGGTCATGCGACAAAAGAAACAAAAAAGTACTGTACAAGACTGTCAAGATCTATTGGACTAATTACGAATTATTTAGCGCTACTAGAAAGTTCATTGGGTTCTTATATAAAGTCATATTTTAACTGGTTACTTTTTAAAAGTAATTTTATTTTTTCATAACTTCGCAATTTTTCCGAGGGGCGCAATTGCACTCCCTTGCACCCACTCCGGACGCCCATGCCCCTTTGAGAGAAACTATTTCTCCAAGAGGTCAAACTGAACTGTAGTTTTCGTTATACAATTAGGCCTACTATATTAGTGATCACTAATTTCTTTTGCACTAAAGCCTACTGATGAATTATAATGATGTTGCATAATAATGATGTGTTGTATAATAATGCATGTATGAGTTGAAGCTTTTAAGACGTATATAATATTCTCATTATTACAGTAATTCGATTGTGCAAAATGATTGCAGATAGGCTCAGCATGTTATTTATACAAGTTCTCCAATGTATCCATTCTTGACGTATGCATATAATATTAATCTCAAAAGTAACTGAGTCAGTCTGTCTGTCAAAAGAGAAGTGAGTGACTTTAACCAGAAAGAGTCAAAGATGTTTTTTTAAATCCTCGGTTCTGTCTATTGTAGCTGAAATATATTGTTATTCAAAAGCTAAACTTTAATCCTCGTTGTGATGATAATGAATTTCGTGACAGCCGAGACTTCAAAGAGACTGACCTGACACTCATGACTCATCTTCAGGGCACAGACCCCGTTCTTAAAAAAACTTCTTCCACAGCGTCATCGCCCTTTCATTCGGAAAATAATCTGGCGGATAGACGTTGTCCATGGGTCCATTAGCAAAATAAAGTCGGTAATAGTGTTCCAACCCAAACCACATCCAGATTACAACCCATCATTTCGACCGAAACCCATGGTATCAGTCTCTACACATGACTGCATTTCGACCGACAGCGTATCACTTGACTGTAATTTGTGTGTGGATGCATGAAAAAATTTGATTAAGCAACACACGATGCCAGTGGCGTAGCCAAGATTTCCCGAATGGGGTGGGTTTGATCATAACCCCAACTTCGAAAAATCTTGACAGGCAAAAATAGAGGTCATACTCATCTTTTCGCTTGTAATTTTTTCCTTTGCAGATGTGGTGACAAGAAAAACAAAAAAGGGCAAAACAAAAAAGGGCAAAACAAAAAAGGTCGTCACCTTACATCTTTACATTCTATTGCACTTACAAATTATTTTGGGTCGGCAACCAAGGGGATTGACCCCCAAAACCGCGTCCGAAAATAAAAATGTATGAAAATACATTTAATTTTTTTTCGTCGGCAGCCGAGGGGGGTTTTAACCCTCCTCCCAAACCCTCCCCCTTAGCTACACCACTGCACGATGTTTCAGCTGAATGGTATAACGTTGACAGGCGTAAAGAAAAGTCAATGTTCCGAAGACGTGGTCATTGAGGGACGAGGAGAAACCGTTGGAGGAGGAGGATCATCAATCACATCGAGTGAAAATGCAAGCGATGATCTCCTCTGCTTCTTCTTCTTCTACTTCACCTCTTTCACATTCTGACAGCCAGTTCTGTATGACAGGTAGGCAGATTTCTGTCTTTAAAGGCGCTATAGAAAAAAATCTCATGAAACTTTTGCACGTAGACTTCAATAGGTCAGAGTTTGAAACGATGAACAAAATGTTTCGGTAAATCAGATCTTTAGCAAGTAATTAAGTAAGCAGGCAAGTAAGTAAGTAAGTAAATAAGTAAGTAAGTAAGTAGGTAGATAACATCTCGTGAACTTATATAGCGCTTTTAAAACTAATACCGCAGTGGCTGCTTATTCTTAGGAGTCTAATCTAATCTTGAAATAGTCGTAGGCAAAAGGTGACGGGATCAGTTGGGCAGGGTCATTTTATCCAAAGGGTCCTAATGGTAATAGAAGATTATGCCTAAAGATTGCGACTGATATCGGAACAAGAAAATGCGCGTAGGACTACACTTTGAACTCATTAAAATGTCTAATGGAAACTATTTCGATTACTTCGTGAAGATGCTGCTTCACCTTCTTGACAATCTCTAAATCTGACCAAACGTGAATAATGTAATTTGCCGTTGTACAACGTTTACGCGAATGTTAAGATTTATTGTCCTTTCGTGCCTTTGGTGAACCTTAGCGCTGTGCATTTTATGCACACCTATATTGTCAGTAAGTAAATAAATAATCAAGTAGGAAACATTCGTGGATTTATGTGGCGCTCTTGGAGCAGTACCGTAGTAGCAGGCCTATAGAGCGTCTACATTTTTGTAATAGTGCATTACGGACAGTTTGTAAGCGTTCTGTACTAGAAAACTTAATTAAAAATGATTTTGTTAGCGAGAAACCGGTTATCATTCACAGCGTGGAACGACTTCGGTTTGAAAGGCGGTTTTATTTGCCTTTAGTCGGCTTCTATTTATTTATCTTTCGATCCTCATTTTTTTAAAAATGAGAATTGCCAAATCTCCTCGCGCGTTTCATTCTGTCGAAATCCTTAGTAAGATTCTCGACCCGGACAACAGTGGCTATCGTCGTTCTAAGAACGAAGCCGTGAAACATTGTTATTTATGTCTGAAAATAATGCCACATCGCATCGTAGGCGTAATAGAGACAGCGTAGGCCTACGTCAAAGATTCATTGTGCGGAGCAGAGGCGTAGCGAGGGGGCCAGAGGGGGGCATATGCCCCCGGGCGCCGAGGGGTGGGTGGGGCGCCAAAATTGGGTATTTGGGTAAGCGAAATGCATAATAAAGAAGAAGAAACATGTGCGACGACCTTTTTGCTCGTCAGCAGTGTTGGGGCCAGTGGCGTCATTTCAACGAGAAATTTTGTAAAATTTTCTTTCTAAATTTTTAATATTTTTAGAAAATTTATCCGACTAAGTTTGAGTTTCAAAAAAGCTGACGCGCTCGCCAATTTTTTATGTTTACAAAGATATAAAAATAAAAATAGTTGACGACCTTTTTTTTTTTTTTTTTTTTTTAGTGACGTCCCTGTTTTTCTTTTTGCACATTAATACGTTATTAATACATTATATATTAATATTTTCATTTCCTTGGGGGCCACGGACCCTGTTTTTGTTTTTGTTGCACATTAATACATTATGAATTAATATTTTATTTTCTTGGGGCCGTGCCCCCAGCCCCCAATGACGCCTCTGTTGGGGGCTTCTTTGTCGGTTTCTACGCCTCTGGTGCGGAGTATTATTATTATTATTTCTTCTTCTTCTCCTCCTCTTCTTCTTCTTCTTCTCCTCCTCCTTCTCCTTCTTCTTCTTCTTCTTCTTCTTCTTCTTCTTCTTCTTCTTCGAATTGAATGTTGACACTTCTTTTTTTCATTCGTCTATAGAATTAGAATACACTCATAAGCTACTGTTACCATGAGCGGTTGTCAAACGCTGCAGTTTTCTCGATGTCTTTTTGATAATAAAGAAATGACAAGCATTAGAGGTCTATGAATGGATTAGATGCATGAGTAACCACCTCTCAACTGAATAGAAGTCGGCAAACAACTGAAGAAGCTCTATTCTCCTATATGCAAACACATACTCTATTATATATGTATACTACTGTATATGGATATTCTAGTATTATATATATATATATATATATATATATATATACAAACATATATATATATCCGGTCTATGATACAGTTTTATATATATATATATATATATATATATTATATATATAAATATATAATATAAATAGAGTATTCATTCCTTGGTATTGGTAATTTTCCGATGATGTGTTTAGTCAGACATTCAGTGAATTTTTCTTCTCTAAACGAATCCATACAGAAATATGTGTACATAATAGGCGACAAATTACTAGTCTATAAAGTAAAAACAGTTTTAAAAAACAGCCGTTCTAGAGATGTAAGAACAGTGGGGAAAAGGTTAAAACAGCAAAAACAGTAAGAAAAATCTAGCAAAACAGTAGAAAACCAGTAGAAACAGTAAAATCAAAATCTAAAAGGCCAAAACAGCATGAAACAGTAAATAGTAAAAAAAATCAGCGCTTAAAGGTAAAGACAGCATAAACCAGTAAAAAACAGTAAGAAACCCAGCCCAATGACCTCTTATACGTGTACTTATGCTATTTCCTCTCTTTCGCATTTTCACAGCTCGACATTTGATAGGCATCAACCAAAGACAAGCAGTCGCGCCTTGTTTGAAATGGTAAACTAATTGTAAGCCAATATTACAGCAGAACTTCGTTATTACGGGTTCGGTTATAACGTATACTCGGTTATATCGTACCGCAATGTACGGTCCCGTGTGAAGCGCTACTGTATTGGATGGTATTGGATATAACATACCTTGGATATAGTAAAAAAAAGTAAATTTTCACCCTAGGCTCAATGCCCATATAGGTGCGGTGCTGATCCCCGTTTGTTGCCATCAGCCCATAGGTGGCTAAGCCATACATCGGCGGACGGTGGCCAGTCTCTTCCGCCGAACCTATGGTTACTATCGCAATGTTGCCATTGCTACTAATTTGATGTTACTATCGCCCTCTAGCGATTAAGGCTGAGTCGACCTTAGGGGCTCCTACGGGATTGAACCCGTGTCGTCGGCGTGCCTGCCCACTCATCTATCTTCCCGCCCCCACCTTGGATATAACGTACTGAATTTTACAGACCCGCTAAGTACGTTATAACGAAGTTCCACTGTACTTGTAATTCATCTGTTTTGTTGGGCTATAGAGAGCGTCGCGATTGGGCGACCGAGAAGAACGCTTGGAGCGTTGGAGAAAACGATGGTAGAAAGACAATGCGCCGAAGTTGAAAGTGACAGCGATTCTGGAAAAGGAACGATCTTATCGGACAACCTGGAGTCACCGATACGCGACTCTCCGCCGCTTTTCCACGCATCCGTCCACAACTGGAACGGCTCGCCGCGGTTTCCGGCGCAGAGAAATCCGAACGGACGTACAAATATAACCGCAAATATATCCGCAGATCACGAGGAGCTCTATGGATTGGAATACGGGAAAGAGGACACCATAGCGGATGCGTACGATAGCTGCCCGGTCTCACCAGCATCTGGAATCGGTTTCGGCCTGGAAAGTCCGTCCGCAGTCGCCCGCTTGTCCGGGATATCCCGTCATCGAGGAATTTCTGGATCCGTGGAAGAAAACTCGCATCGTGTCCAATCGGCGGAAGCGGAAATCGCCAATTATTCTGCAGAGGAATTATTGACGTCGCGATTTTCCTTCGTCGATCCAGGCTTTCCAGGTGTTTCGGATAAAAATAACAACTACTTACCCGTTCGCTTGTCTCCCGGTCGCAAAGCTGTGACAGCGATGACTCATCAACGTCTTGCAATTGTTAGTAACGACTCTGACCAGAGACATTTGTCTTACAACAAAGACGGAGGTTATCTTAATGACTCAAAGGAAACCATTTCGACCTTCTACAAAAAAGAACAACGACGACGGCGATGATGATGATGATGATGATGATGCGCCAACAGCTGAAGGCAAGGTGTCAATATCTCTTCGGAAGTAGAAGCGGTGATTTCGGAAGTAGGGAAATGAACAACTCTCGATTTGGAAGCGGACAGGAAGACGTTGGCGTTGGCTACTCAGATTACGAGCACGCTACGACGGCGACGTCCCACAATGCACCGCGGCGACAGTAGGCGCAACTGTACGTCGATCTTTGCCGGAAATGCAACACGTGACCTCTTCCGCTCGAACGACGACGATGACGTAACAGGCGCGTCGTCATGCCGACGCGGATATCACGACACGGTCGGCGGTTACCGTGACAACCGTCGCCAGAGCAACAACGTCCGCCGTCCGAGTTTGAACGACCCGCTGTCATGCACCACTCTGTCCACCACCGTCGTCCGGAAAGACTGGTGCCCTGCGTCGAATCCGAGCGAATATCGTGGAAATACCGGGCACCAGATGGCCGCCGGCTTCGAGCGGTGCGAGAGTGCGTCGAATCGACTTGTCAGGGCTAGACGACGCTGGCAAGAGACATCCTTTAATTCGACGATAGAAACGGATCCGGAGGTGGAGGAGGCAGCCGCTTTCCCCAACGGTCTTCCTCCTCCTTCCCCCCGGGCGGCGGAGTACCTTCGCTCCAGGTCCGTTCCGTACGGACGCGAACCCGCCGAACTACCGTGGAAATGCGAACGCGCAAAAATCTCGCCGGCGGTCTCCGGCTTCGAGGCTTCTTGGGCGACGCTGCCCCCTCGCCCCAGCAAGGCCCCCTGGGGCGCCCGGGGAGGAGGAGAGGAGCCGGCCGTGGTCCAGACGACCCCCTTCCACCGGGAAAGGACCGGCGCCGTCACCACACGGTCCGCCGCTGGACGAATCCGGGTCCCGAGGAGGAGGAGGAGGAGGAGATGGATCATCCTGCTCCGTCGAATCCGAATCCAAAGTCGACTCGAAGAACGGAATTCGATTTTTCTATTTCGAAGAGACAGCCGCGGTCGACGACTTCTATAGCACCCGAAGACGGGCCGTGGTGCGAAGGAGGGACAAGAAGACCGACGAGGTCCGACCTTGAGATGGTCGACTTCGACCCGTCGTCGAAATCGGGGTCGTCCGTCCCCAGCACTCCCTCCACCCGGACAGACGGATCGCTATCACGTGGTTCCAGTTTTCCAGGTCCGGACGGAAGATCCAAACCAGCATCGTCGTCCGGGATCTCGCTTTTCCAGAAGATTCGATCCAAATTAACGGGAAGGAGGAGAGACGATTCTCTCCCGACGACATCTGGCACAATCGTCAGCACCGACCAGCAGCACTTCGGTGCTAGAGCACGGCACCATGACGCCGCCTACGAAAAGCAGCAGCAGCATCAGGGAACCAGTGCACAGGACGACCGCCCACGCATCGGTTGCGACGGAGTGCCGGGTGATGACGCGGGTCCTGTTGTCAAGGCAACGGGAATGCTGTTAAGGTTCAATTCGCTGCAAGAAGAATCTGCCGACGACAAAGAATCCACAGAACGTGCGAAGAAGAAGAATTTCTCGACTCTTCAACATCAAAAATCGAACGCAGAAGTACAGGTGAGCGTTGTCGGGCAATCTTCGTTTGGCGCCGGGCAAAGGAACCGAGGATAAATATATAAGTGATTCTCACACAGGGGCAAACCCTCCTGAGCCACTTTAGACCTTGTTATTATTATTATTATTATTATTATTATTATTATTATTATTATTATTATTATTATTATCATCATCATCATCATCACCACCATCATCATCATCATCATCATCATCATCATCATCATCATCATCATCATCATCATCATCATCATCATCATTAGTCGGACTTGCTCTTTCCTCTGACTGATCTCTGGAATGACCTGGTCTTTTGCGGATGGATTTGAAGTACCATCGATTGATACCCTTGGGTATTAGAACTGGTGCTATAGAAGTGCATTATTATTATTATTATTATTATTATTATTATTATTATTATTATTATTATTATTATTATTATTAAAAGGCATTGGGTGAAACAAAATCAGGTTTGTGTCTTGTTACAAACAACTGACGCTACAAATGGAGTCGCTGACATTGGCGCAGCCACAGGGAGAAACGGGGGGAGGGGCTCGAACTCATATTACGGCTGGAACCGGTTGTGGAGTTTTCCCAAAACCGTTGAGATATTTGAGAGGAGGTGTAGATAGTACAATCGATAATGTCGTTGTGCCCCCCCTCCATTCCGGAACCTCGGCTACGCCACTGGTCACTGATGCAGAAGACTGTCGTCTTAAGGGCGTCGAGATAACGAAGCACTACTGTAGAAAAAAATAATTTCCAAACGAAGTCTTAGAATCAACCTTGGGGAAGAGTTTTAGCAATGCGGTGGGGAGGGGGGGGTTAGGCAAAATCTTTTTCAATTAGTTATTCGAACAGTTTCTCTTCCATTAAAACCAAATTGATCGCATCTATTCTACACGGTGGCACAAAAAACCGGCCCATATTAAATGCAAACCTAAATGATAATATTCCGGGTTTTTTGCGCCACCCTATATAATTGACTTCATTGCTCGAAACACCGTCTTTTGACCACTTATAAAACTAACATCCTAAATAATTATTTTTGATTTATATCAGACAAAATCGTGGACCGACGGACACAATACGGCAAAACGAATGCCGACATCAATTTCGCACGTAAATACAGCAGCAACAGCAGCAGCAGAAAGCAACAACAACAACAACAACAACAACAGCAGCAACAGCAGCAGCATCGGATTCCATCGTACGATGTCAACCAGCTGGAGGACAGATCGCAGCGTCGTCTGGCGAAGTGGCGGTCACACTGTCCGAATTGGACGAACTCGTCTCGCTGGTCGACGCCCACGCCGCCCGCGTTCCGGAAACCGGCGTCGACAGGACCATCTCGGAAGAGGAATTCGACGAATACAGACGCGCCATGATCGACGCTCTGAAGGACTTCATCGAAAACTGCAAACTCATGGTCATCCGAACTCCCGCGTCTTCTTCGGCCGCCGTCTTCGCAGACGACATCGGGCGCTGCAGTCGTCTGCTCGGCGTCGTCGTCGACCGCTTCGGGCCCCTGGTCGACTGCAGCTCTCTGCCGGCGGACCGGGCGCGATTCGCCGGCGGGGTCGGCGCCGTCGCGACGTCGTACCGGGGCACGGTCGTGGCGGCGTCGGCCGCGGTCGGGCTCACGGCCAAGCACCCGGCGGTCAGGGCGCTCCGTGCCCGGTCCGGTCGGCTCGTCGTCGACCTGACGGACCTCATGAGGATGGTCAGAGGTATGAATTACAACGGCATCAGTAGACGATTCTGAAGAGGAGAGGAAAGAAAGAGAGTGAGAGAGAGAAAGACAGAGAGAGAAAGAGAGAAAAAGAGAGAGAGAGAGAGAGACAGAGAGAGACAGAGAGAGACAGAGAGAGACAGAGAGAGACAGAGAGAAAAAGAGAGAGAGAGAGAGAGACAGAGAGAGAGAGAGAGAGAGAGAAAGGAAAGAGAGAAAAAGAGAGAGAGGAGAGAGAGAAATAGAGAGAAAGAGAAAGAGAGAGCGAAAGGTGAGACAGGGTGAGAGAGGGAGGAGAGAGAGAGAGGAGAGAGACAGAGAAAGAGGAGATAGAGAGAAAGGAGAGAAAAGTGGAAAGACCAGGCAGGTTATCCTGTGGGGAGGAGGGATCGAGGCCATGCATGTGCTGCTGGGGCCCCCTGCAGAATTAATATTCGGGCCTCCAGCGGCGGAATATGTGAGGTTTTTGGCTGTGAATGCAAAAGAAATTTTTCCTGTCGATAGGCTTCTGTTAAAGCCTCCCACCCCGCATTTTCGGAATTTTCGGGGGCCTGGCGCCACCGGCTCTGCTAACAGCTTAGCGCTGGCCAAAGACATTTCGTGTCTTCGACGGACAAACAGTTTCACTGGCAGATTACTTTCTTCTTCGTTCAAACCTTCTGCAGCATTTTGGCGTTAGTTCTTTAGCGTTCGCCATCAACAAACGTGTCACGTGTCAGAAGGAAACATTACGTTACAATGTGGTTACATCCAGCGGCGAGAGAAAGGTTTTAGCGCCAGGGGAGCGGCGTGCATATTAAAAAGGTTTAGAGGCGCCACCTCCTTTTCAACTGACATTAAAAGGCTCCACCACATCGAATTTTTCCCGACAGTTCAAAAAGTCTTGACGAGAAAAAAGGTCCCTGTGGGTAATAGTTTGTTGTTGCTTTTTCTTTAATGTTAATTTTTAATTTTTAATTTATTACATTTCCGAGAAAAGAAAAGGGTGCCACTTTTCGTAAAATTTCCTCTCTCTGCACCCCTCCTAACTACGCCACCGGGTACATCCTTCGGGTAGCACAGATGCGAACTCGTGAAAGCCAGTAAAATATTAGCGACGTAAAGTAAAATTTTGTAACCGAAGCGTCTACGAATGACCGAATTAAATCAAAGATGCTGTATTACAATCAAACGATTCTGCGCTCGGTGTGTACAGTATACATGTACAGTTGTACACCTGTGTCGTTGTACTGTAATAAGCAGTTATTGAGTTGATAGGAGCTTTTTCAAGGCAGTGAAATTGATTAATTTGAAGTTTCCTTTTAATGACATAAGCCATGCGCCAAAGTTAGGCATATGAGAAGTTGCAGAAGAGAGCCACTCGTCGAATATCCTCGTGTATATATCTTGTTTGAGTGCAATATGGCAGCTGTTTCTGTGCTTCTGTTTCTGTGCTTAGAATTAAACTGCCGAAAATTATTACGTACAGATATTTAATTCTGAATGTCAGTAGAAAACGCTGGACCAGCTACCAATATATTCATCTAGGTGTTTCATATTTTCTAGCAGTTTTTAAAAAAACATGGTTCATATAAAGGAGAGAATCGGAATTGCGCAGTATAGTTGATTTCTGTCAAAACATTGTGACCATTTGAAATTTTACACGATGAACAGTCCCGGGATGAATAAGTCCTCTCTTGGTGGGCAGCTAGGGAGGAAGCAGGCTTCTGTTCTGGAGTAGTATTACTAGTCACTGTCTTCATCTTCTCTTCGCTGCTTCAATCGGATCTTCTGTAGCGACGCGTCTGTGAAGTCTTCTTCTGTTTAGTTAGTCTGCCATTTCGACTCTCACAGTTCAGGCAACGATGCTATATAGGCCTACACTGTAGGTCCGTGGGCTGTTGTATACTGCGAGGCGTAGGTTGTCACGATGGTCTCATAAAACGAGGATCAGGGGGTTTTATGTGAATAAAATACAATGGGAGAAGAAGGGAGGGAAGGATGGAAAGAGGGAGCGAGAGACGGCGGGAGGGAGAGAGAGGTACGGAGGGAAAGGGAGGAGAGGGATTGATGGAAAGGAAGAGGAAATCTTATAATCCTGTTTTAAATTACGGTCGGAATGGCATTAGTTTCTTGAAGCGAATAAGATATAACGGTAGGACCATTCGAAGAACCGCAACGTAAAAATGAAACGATAAAGAAATATGAGAGAGAGAGACAGACAGACAGACAGACAGACATAGACAGAGGACGAGAGTAAGGGAGAAGCATCTGGCGAGGGAAGCTGACAAGATAAGCCGGATGTTTACGGTAATTTGATTGACAGGTAGATAAAACCGAGACGACCGATAATGAAAAATGGAGTCGCGAATGCGGGGGGACGTATTTATTACCACCACCACCACCCAACCCCCAAGAAAAAAATCGATCTTTCTCACTCTCACTCTCTTTATCCATCCCACATTCTTCCCATTTCTCCCGACTCCTCTACTTCCCTGAATAATTAAATGGAAGTAGGCCTACTTTACGAGTCACTAAAATCTTGACTGAGAGATGCGACTTTATGCTTTGTATAGGCCGTATGGTGTTTCTGGTAGGCCTATAGGCCTCGCGCTTTGCTGTACAGGCCGCATGATGTATGATGTTGAAGAAGAAATGGAGAAAAACGACAGCAAAGTGGATTATGTGACCGAATAAATGGAAGATAATTGTCGCCGCCATTTCTGTTCTAAGGCAGATTTCTCAATGGTGATACTTCGATACTTGAATTTCTATTTGATTTCTAGTTTCTTTCTTGACCGCCAAAAATAATTGTCTTTGATTTCCCACACCCTGAAACATTATCACCCTCACTTCCCGGCGGCGCACAAAGTCTTTCGAAGTTGTTTAATTCGAGACTCGCCTAAATAAAAAAACTAGTTTTGAGAACCCGCTGACCAAGTTTTTCTAATCGTTCCGATTTGAACCGCAAACTGATCGAAAACGATATTAGAGCTTTCTGACACTCCATTTCACATTGCTGATTACTTTCCACCTAACTGCGCCAACAGTTATCAGTCCCTTGAATTTAAGGCGAAAATTAATTCTAGTCAGAGTTCCATGTTTTTGTGCCATAAATAAAGATAAAATAAGAAATAGAAATAAAATTGTGCCATTTAATGGCACGGAAAATCGAGGCAGGTGAGAACAGATTGGGTTAGTAAGCCGCCTCCCCCGGTGACATTTTGCCGACATCTTATTAACCCCCAGCGGCATGAAAAACGGATAATTTAGTCGACGGGCCGGTCACACAACAGCTGATGTTGGCGTTTGGCAAATGAACCAGGTCTGAATACGAAATAAGAGGAGTCGTGTTAATCTTCGCAGTATCCTAGAGCGATCGATTCTATTGCCGTATATATATATATATATATGCAACATTGGTGCCAGCTCGCTTGCTTCATTTTGCAGCAGCAGCAGCAGCAGCAGTGTTTAATCTAGGCCGTTTCCGGGGGGAATTGCCCTTCCCCCCGGAAATTTCAAATTCCCTCCACGGAAATTTTGGAATACTACATGGACTAACAGCGGACCCTAGCTAGCAGAATTCCCCCGGCTTTTTCAGTCCCCCCCGGAGTCCAGGAGTCTAGATTAAACACTGAGCAGCAGCAGCAGCAGCAGCAAGCAAGCAAACATCTGACCCGAGAAAATTAACAACAATTTATTTATAAGACTCAGAGATGGGAAACGGGTCAGTGACCTTATATAGATGCGCTATAGCAATCTGTTGGCAATAGTCTGCTTTCTCGCGCTTGTTAAATATTAACGTGGTTCCGGCTCTGTATTTTCCGTTAATACGCACGATAGGCCTAATGAATATGAGTCAGGATCACAGTCACATTATCAGTAGTCGTGGTTATCATCGTCGTCGTCTTCATCGTTCTCATTATCGTCTTCTTCTTCTTCTTCGTCATCGTCGTCATCATCTTTAATGCTGATTATCTGGTTTGCATAGGTAAGCTTTTCAATCGTAGTAATTAGCATCGGTCGTTTTAATCAACAGAATGTGATCATCATCATCGTCATCATCATCATGACATCATCATCATCATCATCACCACAACTACCATGAACATCATCATCATCGACACATTACTTATTCAGTCATCTTCGCTTAGAAAAGCGACGGATCCTTCGAGCCCTTCTCTTTCAAATAAATTTCTTTTCCTTTCACTCTCTCTCCAATTCTCTTTCGTCTCCTTCCTCTCCCTCTCCCTCCTCTTCATCCTCCCCTTCCTCCATCATCACCCGCTGGTATCCCTTCTGCCGTGGGAAGCAGCCCGTCAGATGGATCGCTTCTCTGAACCTCTGATCCGCCTCCACCGGGTTTTCCACCACCGTCAGTTGACGATCGCGGTGATCGAGGCCAAGGTTGGGAATTATTCCGAGGGTTCGACTTAAGCCCTCCTCCTCTCGGTCGATCGGGCGATCCAGACTGTCCGTTCCCTGAAGAACCCGGCGGGTCTTGGCGGCGACCGTCTCTTGTCCAGAACAGGTCCGTTCGAGGACGTCCCCTCTCAGCGGCCGGTAGACGTGCGCTCTTGCGGCAAATAGATCCCCTCCGTACCCTCCTCCGAGGGGAAACAGCGGCTCGATGTCCTCGTAGTCCCCATCGCTGCTGACGGCGGCGGCGGCGACGGCGGCGGCGGCAGCGGCGACGGTAGAGCCGGGGTCCAGGTCGTCCATCTGGCAGACGACGTCGTTCTCCCGTTCATCTTCGCGGTCGTCGCCGCCGTCGTCGTCGTCGTCGTCGTCGTCGAAGGCGAAAACGAGGTTCCGTTTGCAGCAGAAAAGGGCGACGAATATAGTCGCTCCGACGGTCAACAGGACGAATATTCCCGTCAGGACGGCGATCGTCGCCGCCGCCGATTGGACGTATCGATGCGGCGATTGGCGGATGACGTCATCGAACACGTGACGCTGGAAACCGAAGTGGACCGACCGGTTGACTGCTGCTGCTGCTGCTGCTGCTGATGCTGAGCTGCAGACGACGGCGATGCTCTGGAGGAGGTCGCCATCATCATCATCGGAGAATGATGACTTCTGCTGTGCAGAAGAAAACCGATGTTGAAGTTGGGTTTTGCGGCGGCGGCGGCGGCGGCGGCCGTGCCGCGGCGGCTGGCCTGGCCGCGCAGTGGCGGAGGGACTGTGGCGACCGGGCGAGACGAAGGACGGTGTCCATCTCTGACGGACGACGACGATGGATTCACAGAGGAGGAGGAGGAGGAGGAGGAGGAGGACGAGGAAGAAGAAGAGGAATTATTCACTGGTCGATGGTTGCTTTTCGACGCTCTCCGGTGTGGCGAATTCGCCCCATCTTGCCTCCGAAGGAACGATTTGGGGTTCATGGTCACGCCTTTCGAAGGTAAAAATGGCGCAGTTGGTCGTTTCAGAAGACAAAAAGATATTAATTCCGGAGTCTGTTTTCTGCCCTGGAAATGCATAACCTGTGATCACTCGTCACTGACAATCTCGTTACCAATACATTCGGTAAAAAATTTTAGATGTTAGAATACTTAGCGTGTGTTTGGCCAATTTGGGCCAAAAATTTTCGACCAACGCAGGAGGTCACCCTGGAGAAATAACGAGAAATAGAACCCGAATAAACACAGTTACCCAACCAAACGCCAAATCTATAGAATTGTTTTACGGTCCAAAGATGGCGAAAATATATTAAGAAGTTACAAGTTGAAATAACTATTGCTTCACAAAAAGACCAGTTGCAAATACTTAGCCAAATAGTAAATCAAATGCACATGAGATTGAAAGATCATCAGGTTGGATCAGAAACCCGTCAATTTATTTAAACGGCTTACAGTTTTAGCACTGCTCTTCAGAGCTGCAGCACTTTGCTTGATTAGGCTGCAAAAGCTCAAACCGATTAGGCTAATGTTCAGAAGGAAGTCTCAAAAGATATCAAATTCGTATAATTGCCATCATATGTCTAACTTCCAGGAAACAACAAAGTCCTCTTACTGTATGTATATATTCCTTGTAATGGGCAGACTTCCAACGATATCTTCTTACAAATTTACAGTAATACTGTCAATTTACTGTCAATTTACAAATTGCTTCTCAATCCCTCTCTCAATCTCTCTCTCTCTCTCTCTCTCTCTCTCTCTCTCTCTCTCTCTCTCTCTCTCTCTCAACTTTCAAACGGAAGTCTTATTTTACTTCGGTCTTACGTTAAGTTAAAATGGTTAAAATGTTGGGGGCGATTTATGTGCGGAATGAAGGGAAAATGCAATATATGCTAAAACGACGGCGGCTGTAATATAGGCATATATATATATATAATTATATATATATGTGTGTGTCTGTGTGTGTCTGCGTGTCTGTGTGTTCTCCATTCTCCCTTCCCCGCTCTCCGTCAAATTACAGATTCCTCTCGTTGACTTCTCGCTCTTCCCTTCCCTTCCCTCTCCGACCGACCATCTCAGTCCTTTTGATTCTCTGCCGTCGCTTTTATCGATGGCAGAAACTAAGACACTCGTTCTGTATATGACATCGTCTGCTCTTACACTGTCAATCATCAACACCTGCTTCGTCTGCGTGTCTTCGTTCTATCGTCTGCAGTTCGTTAGTCAGTCACGTGTTTCAGATTTTCTCACTTTTAATCGAATACGGACAGCTTCGTTTGGACTCTGTCTTGTTGTGATACGATTGCAACGGATACTCTACAGTTTCAGTAAATTCGCGATTCTCGTTTTTCATCTTGTCTTAAAGGCGTTGCAATCAGGGACGTCATTTGGGGAGTGCAGAGGGCCGTTGCCCCCTGATTTTTAGAAGAAAGAAATTTTCGCGGTTTTGTGTTTTTAAATTCATTGTGTTCTCAGTCGTTTTTATAATTTTATTGCAATCACTAGTATGCACTATGTAGTATCGTATGCAGCATGTACTATGGACAAAACCAATTTGCATACTGCATAGGTGTTTTTAATAATACTGCCTGCCTTGCAGTCGAAAGTCTTGTCCCCTAGAAAATAATAAAATGACCGCCCTGCTTGCAATCTTTGTTGACATTTTCGAATATAGCAGTGAAAAGTGTGTAACTCATTTCGCCTTTCGTCTCAGTATAGTAGCAGTAGCTTAGATAGGTTCGCACAGTCTAAACCAGAAATGGATATGAGTCCGTTTTTAAAAAACCCAACACAACCCAAGACGGCAGAGTGGGTTACGCGCTGGAGCGTCAGGCTTATTATTATTATTATTATTATTATTATTATTATTATTATTATTATTATTATTATTATAAATGTCAATTTGTATAGCGCTCTGTGCCTGGCTAAGGCCATAGTCAAGAGCGCTTTACAGAAGCCTCTGATATGAAATGCTAAAACGATGCGTCTTGAGTTTCATTGCAAATTTGTCGGGAGTGGTTTCGCTAGTTATTTCCTCGGGGAGGGAGTTCCAGAGTCTAGGGTTCCCCCTCGAGACAGATCTATCCCCGAATTTGGCTGTCTTAGACGGGGGAGGGACAACAAGCTGGAATCGGAGACATGATCGTAGCTGCGAGCGTCTGTCAGCTGGAGAGGGTCGGTGCACAAGTGTCGATAGATACTCCGGACAGCATGGGTCGTATAAAGCTCTGAACGTCAACCAACAACGGGGCGGGGGGGGTGGCTTACCGCTTACGGAGCGCGGTTCAAGCCCCGTTAGCTCCCATAGTGGCTTTCACACAGGCAGCGATGCCTCCTAAGCCAATTTAAATCAAGTATGGTCAAATTAACTGCCTTAATGGAATCTATCGAACTGGTTTCAGGCTATGGGGTTTAGATATCTTTACTACGACGAACAGAGGCGTAGCCAGGATTCCAGAAAGGGGGGTCACATCGACATTTTCTGACCAAACGTCTTGGCAAACAAAAAAGGTCGTCGTTTCAATCGCTCTGAGGTTTCGTGATCTCATACTACCCCCACCCCGACCAGCTACTCACCGGTTTTGCGCGATTCTCACGCGCCGGTTCATGTCCGAATAGCGATTATAAAAGTCCTTTCTGATATTGCTGGAAATTACACTGATAATTTTTCTCAACTTTCTTACCCGTTTCGTGATGAATTCTGAGTTAGGATACGTGCCAAGACACCGTCAGTTTCGGTCACTTTAAGCCACTGCTAAAAGAATTCTGCTGCTGATAGAATGCTGACATTATCAAATTTTCGGACGGAAAGGACGCGGCCGATTGTGATAAAAGACCGGGAAGAAAATTAATCGAGAAGTCAAGAAATTCGCCGGAATTCAGATCGTATTTCGTCCACATCTTCTTCCTTCCACCTGTTGCGTCGGATCTTGATCCTGTTATCCCGCGATCCTGTCGCTGGATTCGCGATCCGTGAATGCAATCCGAAGAGGAGAACCGAGGCCGAACAAACCGACCGCGTCTCTCGCCGGCGACACAGCATGCAGCGAAACCGCCCTGTGCGTCGTCTCGACGCAGGATCTTTGCAGACGTCATTAACGCAGCCTCGTGTTCTCTGCTGACGTCATTAACGCAGCCTCCTGATTGCGACTCTTCGTTTTTGCTGCTCATCCCAGATATGTCCATGGGTCCATTTTTTATAACCCAATACGACCCACTCCATCAAATCTCCAACCCAACCCATGCCGGTAATAGGGTCACTTGATCCAACCCAACCCACCATAATACATTACAATTTTTTAAACAACGACTCACTTTCTGACCCAATCCAACCCACGATTAATATGAAAACGTCCGACCCAACCAAACTCAACCCGTCCCGTGGGTTAACCCAACGCATGGACAACCTTGGCTCATCCCACTAGTCCACGACGCCTGCGGTCTGTTTCCACCCCTTATTTGTTTGTTTGTTTGTTTATTTATTTATTTATTTATCTATTTATTTATTATCCGCTAGAACGAAAGATGCGATCAACTCAGGTTCTGATGACTAGGGAATAGGAGAGAGGAGGAGGAGGAAGAAGAGGAGGTGGAAAAGGAGGAGGAGAATGGGAAAGTAGGAAGACGAAATGGTGCAGCAGCACCGTGCCTCTCTTTCCTCTCTCCAGTCACATTAGGAAGCTTCTATTGGCTGTTGTATACGCACTACCAATATAGAGTATATACTCGAACAACAAACGCATACACTTATGCACTGCATACAGTAGCCAATGTATATACAAGAGACGAAAAGATACCAGATGCATATAGTCAGCCCAATGCCTGGCTGTTGGCCTGAACTGGCTTTTGCACGATTCTTAAGGCTTGGGCCTCTGAAGGAGACAGACAGAATTGATAAAAATGCGACGAAGGCATACCCGTAAATGCAACGGTAATATGAATTGTCGTAACCAGGTTCTGGAATACGGGGGGCGGGCACAGCGACTTTTCTTGTAGTAAAAGGACTACGAGAATAAAAATTCGTCGTCATGAAGTTGTTCTTTGGACATCGATTCTGTTCAAATCGTTCTACCTATACAGTACCTACCCTCCCCCTCCGATAAATTTGCTCAACGGTTTGCGCAAATCCACGACTGATCCCAAGAGAATAGGGCGTCTAAAATAATTAATGTATAATAGCATGTACAGTACGGCGGCATATTGGAGACATAATAACATTCGTTTTGTACTTTCATTTATTCTATATGCCTTTTTCAAATAATACTAATACTAATACTACTACTACTACTAATAATAATAATAATAATAATAATAATTATTATTAATTATTATATTAATGTTATTATTATTTTAATGTGATTTAATGTGATTTTAAGTGATTTAGAAGGCCGAGTAATCATGTGTGAAAACCACTGTAGTAGGCATAACCCTCCGCATTCAATAACCTAGCTTTCTGAGATAGCCTTTGAATCCGTTTACTGTTTCAACTGTCACTCTCACCTCGTCCAAACTGTTCCATTTGTCCACAACCCTTGCACTAAAGAAATTTTTCTTCCTTGGACCCACCCCCCTTCTTAAACAATTTGCATCTGTGGCCTCTTGTGCTGTTATAGTGTGCCAATGTAAAGAATCGATCGTATGGCACATCTACTTTCCCAGTCATTATTTCGCATGTTTCTATCAAATCCCCCTCTCCCCTTCTCTTTTCTGTGTACAGTATAACCCCTTACTTATGGCGCTGCTAACCCTGGCTGGGCTTCGTAGCAACGGTGGCCGTAGCAACAGTAGCCATAGCAGCAGCAGGGATGCTGCCATATTTCATCCTTAACGACTCGGTCTGCGCATTGTGCGCAAGTATGATAAAATCGATTCGTAAACTGGTTTCATTTGCGTCTCTCGAGTGGTGGTGATATCTTCTTGTTATCTTTTGCGTATTTCACGGATACGCAGCAGAAATGGGCAAGAGTGTCTAGAAATCTTGACCGCGACAATAATAATACGCGATTTGCTTGATTAGTCTGGCGCTAAATAAATTGCGGTTACGCGTCCGTATGCGGTGCTTTATGTGTCGGTTAATCGCAGACGCGATCTAAAGGAGGAACATTGGATTGCGCCAGAAGTAAGTAAGTAAGTAAGTATGTAAGTAAAATCTCGTTAGTTTCTATAGCGCTTTCAAAAGAAGCGCCGAAGTAGCCCCTTATTCCTGTGCGCTTAATCTCGAAATGGAGTAGGCCTGTCTATAGCCAATGGTGGGGTCGTTCATGCCGGGTTATTTAATCAAAAGGGCCAGTGGTTGGGAAATAAGAATTGTGATCCAAATTCAAATCCAAAGCGGAACCGACGAAAGATATTTAAGCCTAAAAGCTCAGTATATTGCGAAATCTGACGTGACAGTCCAGTGGTCAGCGAACTGGAGATATAGAGTCATCGAGATCCGGGTTCGAACCTCGGCCGCTGCAGCTGCGAATGAGCGTGCGGCCGGTGCTCAATCAGCGAAAGAAAAGCAGTGGCGTAGGCAGGATTTTGGGAATAGGGGATTCGAAATTTTTCGGCCAAACAGCCTTGACGAGCAAAAAGGGCGTCGTCTCAGACGTTTTAAACTATACCATCCAGCGCGTTTTTCTCGATTTATCTGGTCGTTTTTTTGAGTGTCCAAGTTTTCGAGGCATAGAAAGTGACGCTGAAGATTTATGATTTGGAGTTTTGTTAGCGCTAGATTTAGACTAATCTTCACTTTCCATCTACAAATAACCTGATGTAAAAGGATGCTACTTTACGACAATTGATTTAATTGATGACGTAAATGCATGCATAGATATCAACGATGTAGCTACAAACTTTTGCTATATATATATATATATATATATATATATATATATATATATGTGTGTGTGTGTGTGTGTGTGTGTGTATACGCGTGTGTGTCCTCTTTCTCCTCCTCCTCCTCCTCCTCCTCCTCCTCATCATCATCATCATCATCATATATATGTGCGTACAGTATGCACACGCGTGTGTGTGTATCATCCTCATCCTCATCATCATCATCTTCTTCTTCTTCTTCATTATCATCAGTATCGTCATGTTCGCTGTAGAAAGACAGATTCAGGTTGCATTGTTCCCATTCTTCTCTGTGCCTTGCCTCATATAACAGTAAATAGGCCTCATATAACAGTAAATAGGCCTCATATAACAGTAAATAGGCCTCATATAACAGTAAATAGGCCTACAGAGAATATAATACTGTGTTCGATTTGGCCACGTGACCTCGTTGTATAGACAGGAAACGGCTTACTGTATACGACGCGGATCCAAGCTGTCTGTATAGAAATCGATTTGTTACACATGCGACGTATCTTTCTTTATCTTTCGCCGTCGAAAGTTTTCGATTATAATAATTATCTAAGTTGGCCATCGTTTTGGACTTCGCTCCCGACGCCCGCCCGACCCCCCCCCCGTTACGCAGCGTAACATAAAAACGAGGCTGTTTACTCTCCGTTATCAGAATACGACCGAGTGCGCAATCAATTATGCAACCGGGATCAATAATTAATTACTATTTCTCGAGATTAGAACATTCATCAGCTGATAACGACGAATACGCATTAAATGCTAGCGATCTACAGAGTGGAGGGTTGGTTGGTTGGTTGGTTGGTCGTTTGCTCAAGAGGGATATCTTGAGGTAAGCCGTCTATCATCTGATCTGCCCTCCTTCCTAAGCACCGATGTATACCTGTTATCAATATATTATATATATATATATATATATATATATATATATATATAATTGTTATGCCCACGGTACTTCATTCCCGACGAAGGACTTATGAAAAAATTGTCCAGAGACATATAAATTGTGTGTGGTTAACTAACTCTCTTTCGGTTTATAGTAGGCCTACGACAAACTCAGCTAAAACTAATCTTAAAGGCGCTAAGTAAATTTTTAATATGATTTTAAAAGTAACTTCCGCACAGTGGGATATTAGATTTAGGTATTTTATAGATTAGATTAGATTAGATTAGATTAGATTAGATACATATACTTCTAGGCCCTTTGTGGCACCAAAGCGCCGCTGCAGTCAACTAAAACTCTCAAACATATATGTCTTTAGCTGAGATAGAAAGACAACACGGGATAGAGACGCATCACGAAGGTCTGGAGGAAGAGAGTTCCACACGTTTGGTCCTGCGATCCTAAACGACCTGTCTCCCATTTTAGTGGATGTCTTGTGGGAGACAAGCTTCCTTGTGTCATCAGACCGCAATATGTTATATATATAATATATATGTTATATATATGTTATATATATATATATACATATATATAATATATGTTAGTTTGATTTATACAAAGTGATTATACTTTATAGTACAAAATTACGAAGAACCTAAATTTGATGTGTGTGTGCTGTTGTGGCATTGTGTAGTAATACTGACAAATGTGTTTTTCTAATTCGTAGAACGAAAGATAGCAGTTGTAGCGGACAAACAGAAATTGAAACGGAAGTCTGTATGTGCGACAGTGGGTTTCAATACAGGAGAAATCATACTAAACTGCTAAAAATCCAATGTTACTACATGTATTTTTATGTGTAATATGCATGCCTCTGTATCTCACCTCAGAAACCGTAAGCTTTCATCTGATTGGCTCAGGATCACGAACAACGGATAGCAGCATCTATATTTTATTGTTGATACGCAATATTTCGTTACATTAATTTTGGATTTCTAATCTAGTAGGATAGTCGCGCGTCGTTATTTTGAACTAGATGAAACCATGTGGCATGTCCATTGTCCATTGTTCCGTTGGTTTGTTTTGGTTTCAGCGTTGGCCCTCTGGGTCACGGCTTTCGAAGTGAAGAAATCGACGAGCGAGCGTCTGAAATCTCAGCATAAGCTGGAAGAGTTAGATCTGGCAGTTATAGAAGATTTCATGCCTAGATCAGACCTTCCAACTCACGTTTCGTTTCGTTAATTTCAGTTTCCAAACTGACACACACACACACACACACACACAACACTGGAATCTAGAAGACGTTCTAATCTAATAATCTAATCTCAAACTTCTATTGAGCCATTTTACAATTCACAATGCACAGAAGCATCTGTAGATGGCGCACCAAATCAAAATCATTCGTGACCGCTTCATTTCACACTTTTCTTGGGAGGGGGAGAAATCTTAAAAATTTTCTTTAAAAATGCTGACGACCTTTTTTTTTTTTTGCTCGTCATCACTTTTCTTTTACGTTGTACCATGCCAACACAAATACCAAATACTTGACGAATTTTTTTTTTTTTTTTTTTTTTAGTCACCTCCTGGTTTTTCTTTTCTTATTCCACATTAATACATTATAAATTAATATTTTCATTTCGTCAGGACCTGTTTTTTTTTTTTATTGCACATTAATACATTATAAATTAAATTTTCACCACCCCCAAATGACGCCTCTGCGTGACCGAGGTCAAAACCACGTCGTTCAACTTATCTACATAATACTGGACGCTTAATTACGTCACATTAAATCGCAAATCATTATCGTTGCATCTTTGCTGTTTATATAACTGATATGTTACAGCCATATAGGGAGGGCCGCCGAGAGGGGCACGGGGGAGAAAATGCACAGGGGCCCGGCGGTCTGGAGGAGGCCCGGGCCGATGATGAATATGTAGTATAATTAACAATAAAAACGATAATAGCACCAAAAAAGGTTACCGTGTTATGTGCACAGCCTGAACATGGGCCTGGCGAGTAAAGGGGGGGGGAGCGGCTCCGGGCGCTGAGGAGATCTTGTCAGGGGCCCGTCGGGCCCTTCTGCACAGGGGCCAGGAATTTCTCTCGGCGGGCCTGGCCATAGGCCTACTGATACAGTATACTGGCCATTATTAACCCCAACCCCTAGACAAACGCAGCTTAAGCCATTCTAAATTCTTTGCAAGCGATTTTTTAGTAATTTCTTTCTTAACCGTTATGTGAAAACCCTCTAGTTTTTCAGTCAACTATATATGACCACATGCCGTACAAGTCCAGCAGTCAGTAACAGCTGGCATTATTGATATTTCACGTTGGCAAACACATTTTAAATATTGATAAATTTCTTATGTGAGATTAATTTCTAGCTTTCTAAGCTACAGCAGGTTCATCTGCGTATGCACGAGTTGTCTCAATCCATCGACCAGATGGTGAATATCGCACGCGTCTATTCGAGTTACCTACCATCTCGTTTTCTGGTAACGACGTTCAAAACTGGTTTTTAAAGTTTATTCTGAAGCGCTTCCGTAACAAAAAAACCGGGGCGAACTGGTAAGGCAAAAAGGACAGCTCTTAAATATCGCGAATTATATATAATCTAAGTCTAACCTCATCCTAAACTTCTATAGCGCTACTTCATAGTGCACAGAAGTGACGCTACATAAACGGTTTCTCGTGTTGACTATCATCAATTTTTAACTTTGACGAATAGAAAAACGGAAGAATCTGAAACGCAACTTTCGACGTACAGTATTCACGTGCAATGCTATTCTTCAGCTGTGCGATCGTTCTCACCGGGATTTATATTTCGATAACGAAGATGTCAGTCTTAAGGCAGATAAGGGGACTCTCTTATCGACAGCGCAGATTGCGATAGCAGGAACTGCGTCACTAGTGTCCGTCGCTGGGTGCCACTGTTACTAGTCGTCACTTCATAGTACTTTTTGTCCTTTACTAATACTACTACTATTATCGGGAAACCGATTTGAGCCTTACTGTAAGTGAAGCCAAAATGTTGTGATAATAATAATAATAATAATAATAATAATAATAATAATAATAATAACAATAATAATCTATAATATTAAGATCCTTATCTGTAATGTCTCGCTGTTTACCTTCAAGCGTTCTGATTGGTTGACTATTGGTAGACGGTTTAGTTTTTTTAGTCCATTATGTCGCGATGCGTTGGTGGGCGAGCGTTGACTATTGGTAGACGGTTTAGTCCTTACGTCGCGATGCGTTGGTCGAAGACGACGTTGCTATTTTTTGTAACAATTGTTTCGTAGAATCGTAGTTTAACCCGGTTTAGTCGAGTCATTGCAGCGTCAGAGGGCTGGGCGTGCGACGACGTTGCTTTAAAAAACAATTGTTCGCAGCCTGAGGTAGTTGCGCAATTTTCGTACATTTTAACGTACAAAAAAATACGTGTACAGCGTGCGTGATTTTAACGTACATAGGCCTACTTATTACGTGGCGCAGAGCTTGGCTAGGTGGCGATCATTGAAATGTTGTTCAGCATGAATTCAATGATTGGGTATCAGTGGCGGCTCCACTAGGGGCAGGTAAGGGGCGTGCCCCCTCTATTGAGAGCCTGGCCCTTTTATCAGTGGCCCCAGTTGGGACCCTATACTTAATGCTACATACATTAAACAACAAATGGTTGGCACTGATTAGAAGTTGCCATCAAACGGCCCCCACTTGCCAAATCCTAGAGCCGCCACTGTTGGGTATTAGGTATAGGTATTGGATTAGTATTATCCTGCACTGCGAGCAGAAGTACTGCAAAATGCAAGGCGTCTGAGCATCTTTCTAATAATAATAGTAGTAGTATTAGTAGTAGTAGTAGTAGTAGTAGTAGTAGTAGTAGTAGTAGTATTTAGTAGTAGTAGTAGTAGTACCGTAAAAGTAGTAGTAATAGAGTAGTAGTAATAGTAATAATAATAATAATAATAATAATAATAATAATAATAATAATAATAACTGGAGTTTAAATGGCTTAGTAGGATTTCTCCTGTATTGAAAACCACTGCCACATAGAGCCACATGTTCCAATTTCTGTTTGTCCGCTACAGCTGTTATTTTTTATTCCATAAAAAGCAAACCCAATTCGCAGTATACGGTGCCAAACAGGACACATTTTAAATTTCAGTACTTTATAATTTTTTACAAATGTGAATCAAGCAGAAATGCTGACATACTTACAGTAATATTACTTTTAAAAGTTAACGCTATAGTTATAGTAGCTGATAGTGTCTCGTTGTCTAATTCTAATATCTTTCGCTAGGCGGCCGATAAACTGCTGCTTTGGTAACAGCAATGAGTAAGAGATCATGCTTTGGACTTGATTTAGAGTTCGACATGACAAAGCCTTGATCTGTTCTCGTTTACCTTAGAACACCTGAACGCTATCGCGGTGTTTTCTAGCGATATCGCAGGTAAGGTCGCGTAGCAGTCACAAGACCGATAACGACACTTCTTATCGGGATTGTTAGAAGTGATTTCGTGTCGAATCGCGACCTAGATTAGGAATGACATCAGGATAAGAAGTCACGACTCATCTATGACGCAACCATGTAGTCCTGTAATAGGGTAGTGACTGTGGTTACGCATTGCGCGTAATCTGCTTTGTTGAAACAGCGCTACATAAGTACTGCAAAATGCAAGGCGTCTGGACACCAAAGAATTTAATAATCACTAGAACGCGTTTGTGGTGTTGAAGGTGAAGCAGTTTTCCTCCACCATTTCGCTAAGTGTGATCTCATTACCGTAAAACTCGTAATAGGCCTAGAAGCCAAGTCTCAAACAGCCAGTGCATGAAGTTGTTTGTTTTAATTGAAGCCGTGGCTTGTATTAGAAATTTTACGGTAATTTCTATAGTAACCATGGGAACCTTTGTCTGAACCTAAACAAAGATGTTGGCAAATTGGATTCAATTTTATGCTGTCTCTGCCATAGACTGGCTACTTCCAGTAAGTATTAGTTTCCATGCTGGACACAGTCTAATTCAGGGGTCTTCAATTTAATTTTTTAAAATTTTTTCTTGTGCCCGAGGACCAGATGTTTTTTTCTAAAATATAGTTAATGGGTTATAGAAAACAGATAAGTTGAAATCAAGACATTCAAAAATATTTCATTAAGTATTATAAATTAAGCTATTTATCGTTTCAGTATTTTGCGGGCCATTTCACATCACTTGGCGGGCCGGTTCTGGCCCGCGGGTCACCATTTGAATACTACAGTACTTTCAGGTAAATGGACTCCTTTCATTAGAGGTGACGCTAATCTGTTTTATACCGGCTCGCGTCTCTAAGCAAACCTTATAAATAAGATTATCTGGAAATCGAAATCGTCACGGTTTAGGGAATGGCAAATTACGCTGGCGATTTCAGAGACCATCCGATGGTCCAGTATCTGCAGCACCGAAGGAAGAAGAAGAAGACGAAGAAGAAGAACAAGAACAAGAACAAGAAGACACAGATCTCCGTTACCGTCTGATTGCGACAGAAAGGATATCGGATTAGGACGGAAATGAAAAGATAAGAGACCGAAGATGGTTGAAGACATTTATAACACAGCTCGTGAAGAAAAACCGAAAACACCACCACACCCAAAAGAGATCTTCGTAGATAGACAGCGAAGCGTTGATTTCACCAGGGTCTCATAAACATTTTGTGTGCCACGGAAACCATTTTTGCTCTCAAACCGAGCTCCAATTAATTATAGGCTACTACGAGCAAAAAGTCGCAACTAAAAAAAAAAGTCATGGTTGTGTTGCAAAGCACTTATTTATATCAATTACTTAACTTCTATGGCGCCACTAACATAAGCACAAGCCGATATCACGTGTACAGTAAAACTGTTTCTTTTCGCCGAACTGTGTACGATATTGAATATGAGCGTTGTCGTCTGCATTTGGACAAACGGTTCTCGCGAACCGGATTGAACAGAACCAACTCAATCACACCCACAAAACTTTATATTCACTAGAAAGAGTCTACGGGTTTGAAACTTTGAAAGTGAAGCCGATTTTCCGCCATCTTTGCTGAATAGCGATATAATTAATCAATTATCAACGACGGCCATGTTACCGTAAGACTTCGAATACAAGTCCGGGTTTAAAACAGAAACCGGGTCTCCAATGCAAGCCGGACATCTGTTTTATATTATGATCGGGACTTGCATTAGAAGCTTTACGGTAATTTCTGTGATAACCATGGTAACCATTGTTTGAAACTTAGCAAAAGATGGCGGCAAATTGGCTTCATATATATATATATATATATATATGCTGTATACATGTATACTGTATATATAGACATTCGTGATGTCATTTTTCACAAATCCTGTCTTTCGAACTTCTAGGCATTTGAGGGATATTTGGGTGGCTAAAGCCAGTTAATCTCTTAATTGTCTAATAATAATAATAATAATAATAATAATAATAATAATAATAATAATAATAATAATAATAACGACAACAATAATAGTAATAATAGCAATAATAAGAATAATCGTGATATGGTTGTGGTAGGGATGGTGACTATGCACTTTTGTTGCACCGCTTCTATAATAAATGTACACGAAGGCATCAATCGAAGGTACTCAGAATTCATCCGGAGTTGCACCGTTTTTTCGGACACTGCGTAATCGACGAATCACTGGAGAAACCAACTGTCTTTGCTGTGTTTACGCGCGGCCGAAGCACAAAAAGAGTTAGACGGTAGACCTACTACTGGAAGTGAGGCGTAACTTATCCGTTTATAAACAAAGGGTGACGCTTGATTCTGTTGTGCATTTGCCGGTGAGTTTCAACCTACGGTGTCGTAAAACAGGATTACAGTGGATATCCGAATATATATTCAGAGGTCTGATTTTAGTCTCTAGTTTAATAGCGAGACTCTCCACAGTTTGGATTCGTGGCCAGTTGCGTCATCATCAGCGTCGTCATCATGGTCGTCATCATCATCATCATCATCATCATCATCATCATCATCGTCATCATAGTCGTCGTCATCGTCGTCGTTATAATTAAAGTATCGCCCATCCGTTTTTTCTCGTATTATTATTATTATTATTATTATTATTATTATTATTATTATTATTATTATTTATGGGAACTAGCAAAGATATCGAATTAACGCTTAAGCCATTGTAGCGGGTAAGAGATGGTCTTTAGCGCTGCGTCCGCCCAAAACGCTCTAACTAAAAGGGTGAGTGAAGTAGGAGGAGGAGGAGGAGGAGAAAAAGAAGAAGAATGGTACGTTTCAGTGGGAGACGGCATGACACGATCTTACGCGAACTTTGGCTGTGCAGTGTGCAGGTCAGTTAGCCTTGGGGCAGATGAGCAGAAGAACGCTTCGAAAGGTGTCGCGGAGCAACTACTCCTCTCGCCGCCACACAGGTCTAATGCACGACCTACTACGTGCTTAATGTCGGTCAAATAAGGTCGCGGTTGTCAAGCATGCTGTGGCGTAGCGTGAGTTGCCAACAAAAGAGGGATCGCCCTTCCAACTTAACGCCAAAATGTATTGACAAGCAAAAAAACCTTCCTCCTATCTCGTAACGCATTCCCACATTGCAACAAATTCTGAAAAAGTACGTACAACTCTTCTTTTCGAATTACATATACAGTCAGCCTTTTTAATTTTTTTAATTAATTAATTTTATTTATTTATTTATAATAATTTATAAATTATAAATTTTAATTTTTAATTAATTTATTCAATTATATTATTGGTAGTTTCTCTTTTTCACTTGAAATTCTGCGCCCCAAGAATTTTGGAATTTTGCGCCCGGGGCGACCGCCTTCCCGACCCATCTCCCTTCCCTCTCAACGCTACGCCACTGCTGCCAGCTGAGAGACAAGTAAGAGCATTAAAATTAACAAAAATGTTATCAATCACAGCATGCAGCAAAAGCGTTTGCCCTCTCCCTAACACATTTCTCCATGAATAGTATCATTGCTGGGGCATTTCTTAAATCGGACATTGACATTTTCAAATACTGCTGCAAGGTTTTCACTCTTTATCTACAGAACATGCGTGTCGTCAACATCGACTGTCGACCTACTTAGGCCTACTGCATGTAATAGCGGACCGTTATCGAGGTATATAAAAACGTGGCGTTTTCTTGTGGTTCGCGATTTTTGATCATGTAAGTAGGCCTACAATCTCGTGAATTTATAAATCGCTTTCGAAAGTAGTACAGCTTAGTCTAAACTTGAAATCGCCACATCCAAAAGTTATGGGTCAGTCAGTCAGTGTCATTTGATCCAAAGGATAGTTGTGGTCGGGATGTTGTTTCTATGGACCAACACTTCTTTGTAGTTCTATGGACGTAAACTTCTGTTATGTCGCTAGGCTCGAGCCCCCTCCACTTTTGAAAGGCTAAGCCAGATATGTCCATGGGTCAATTTTTAGAACCCAATCCAACTCAACCCATCAAATATCCAACCCAACCCATGGGTTAACCCAATCCAACCCAACCCATGGGTTAACCCAATCCATGGGCATCTCTGGGCTAAGCTAGGGTAGAGGAAAGGTAGAGTGGCTGGGCGCCCACTTTTAAATCCAAGTTTACGCCGATGGGTAGTTTACACACGATGTGGAATTCGATACATAAAACAAAAGACACATAGAAAGTGAACATCGCTCCAACCTACGGGCGTTGCATTTACAAATTAACACTGATTTGCCATTCAAATAATTAGTCTCCGCTTAGTGCATAATCGCGTCAGCTGAGAACTAGAGAGACGCCATCGTCGCTCTACGGCCAGTGGCGGCGCCAGGTTGTTAGCTGAGGGAGGGCCCGAAGCAGGGCCTTAAACAATAGCTTGCCAGGGCCGGTCCAGCCAGAGAAATGTTTGGTTTTTCATAGAATTGCACAATTTTTCTGATTTTTGGCGGATTCTGTCCTCGTCAGTCTTCTGTCGTTCTGTGCAGTGGCGTAGCGAGGGGGCAAGGGGCGAAGCGCCCCAGGCGGCACTTGCCCTAGGGGCGGCATTTTCGAGATTTCCTAATTTTTTATAATTATTAGCCTTTATTGGGGTTTTTTGCTTGTCAGACTTTTTAAAGACTTGATTTGTAAGTTTTTTTCCAGAAAATTTTGGAAATTTTCCGCCGCGAAAAGGTGGCACTTTTTATTTTCGCCCCAGGTGGCACTTTGCCTAGCTACGCCACTAGTTCTGTGTATTGTAGTTCAGAGAGAGAGAGGCTGAATTATCATATTAGTCTCTCTCTTCCTCGTGTCGTAATTTCATACTATATTCTAAGTATTCTTCTACACTGTATTCGTGAAATGGACGACCTTCGATTATCTGGTCGCTGATTTTGGATAGAATCTCAAACGGTTAGTCGCGTCAATTAGTTTCACTAAAGGGAACGGTTCTGTAACGAGTTTAAAACGCGCGAAATAATTTTTTTTTTCAGAACGAAAATATGGAATTCATGATGCGATCCATATTGAAACCAACGAAGCGCAGAAGGCTGTTCATTGGTTGTGTTCTTTGTTCGACTGCTTTTTATTTAACCGTGTTTCGTCCACAAATCTCCGTGAAGGTTTAGTATTTCACACAGATATATATATATATCGTCGTAGTCGTCGTCATCATCATCATATACTGTGGGTTCATTAGTCGTTGGTGTACAATGCCAAATCTGCAGTTTGTTGCCATTTTCTCTGTTTATTTACATATAGTAGTGTACAGTATATATATATATATGTGTGTGTGTGTGTGTGTGTGTGTGTGTGTGTGTGTGTGTGTGTGTGTGTGTGTGTGTGTGTGTGTGTGTGTGTTACAGTCAAAGTGTCAAATAAGGCAATATTTACATTGCCTGACATTTTTAGGCAATGTCTACATTTCCCGATTCACTCAGGCAATGCCGACAGACTTATTTATTTTATCGAGTGATAGGTCTTTCTAGTCCTATATACTTATTCATTTATCGTTTTTAAAGTGTTTGATTAGCAGCGTTCCCTCTTTCTCTGTTTGACCTTTCTCTGTAAACAGCAATTCAAGCATTTCGTCGCTACGATGACGAACCTTGTTCAAGAACCCGTGACGAAGAAGATGAGGACAGAATCTGACCTTCTTCGCTAACCTGTCGACAGGTGTGATAAGGCCAGATGCCGACGCTGCAGAAGCGGAGACGATGTTCCATCGTGTGTGTGTGTGTGTGTCAATAATTGCGTCATCAATTTTAATTAATTGACGATCCTAAGCGCGTACAAGTAAATTACGTTATTTCGCACTTATACGCGTAAATTAATGGCGTAGATACAGTTCGTACAGCTGCAGTCGCAGGTGCCCCTGACACTGAGATCATTGGCGCAGCGACGGGAGGAGGTCTGCAGGTCGTAGCGACGGTCATACCCCCTAAAATCAGATTACCTTAAAATTTTATGCGTTTTTTAAGATTTTCAAAGTTCTTAAAGATTTATACCCCCCAATCATATTATACCCCCAAATCAAATTCCTGGCTATGCCTCTGAAGGCCCGGCTCCTCCCATACGGGCTGGGACCAGGGGCGTAATCCTACTATCACCATTTGGGGGGATGGATAATTTGTTTGAAATATAGTATACCCACCCATAAATATGGAAATCCTCCAATGTTGCGGGTGAAGGGTGTATTGCATATCATGTGGGGTTCTTATTGGCGCCACTAGGTGATGCGGAATTTTTGTTTGAGGGGGGGGTGGATGGACGAAGGCCAGTTACTGTCCGTGGTGACAGCATTTTGGTTGGGTTGATGACTCCCAACGAGAAAACATTCCATACGGGATTTCATTCCGGACGGCAAACAAAAACCTCCCCCCGCCCAGCAGTTTCAGATGACAGCACCCGCCGCGGCTCGTGTCCTAGTGACGCCACTGTCGGTTCTTTCCCTAGGTACGCCTCGGAATTGCAGGTGGCGTGTCCCGAGTCGATACGTTTGGGCAACAGAGACGACGGTGGCTGGGATATGTGCATCTATTCGTCTTACCGGCCCCGTCCAAAGTGTCTCGTCTATTCATTCGGGTAAATATATATATATATATATATATATATATATATATATATATATATATATATATATATATATAGGTCTCCGGGCAATTTTTTTATCATAAGTCCTCGGAAATAAAAAATATATATTCCCATTACATACACAATTATTTTTCCATAATGTACATTTTATGTACTACTATTCCACTAAATAAGCGACGGGAATATAGATAACAATGTAATGATTAATGTCTCTCTCGTAGAATCTCAATTATTATTGTAGCTCCATAAGTTTTTACATTGGCGTAGCTACGAGGGTGGGCACGGCACAGGGGGGTTGGGCCACCTATTCTGCCTTCGTAGAATATTAATAATGCCTCTGGCGTTTATTTTTTACAGGATAAAAGATGACTGGTCGTTTGATGACGATGTTGCTGAAACCTATAAATGTACCGTCCGATCCTTCGATCCAAGGTAATCTTCAGTTCTTCACTCTTCCGCACTGATTTCCAATCATTTCGCATCCCCTGGCGGGTCGGATCTGGCCTCGCGGGGCGCCATTTGAATGTCCCTCTAGTAGACCGCTCTTCTAGCTAGTCTCGTCGTGAAAACTGCTGCAATTGTGCCCAGGGTTGTGACATCAAGATTTGAAAATCTTTCTAACCATAGCTATAATTATCAACTGCCAGTTGTGAAAGAAGTTTCACGTAATTTAGAATAATGAAGACACATCAGCGATCCGCAGTGAACCACGAAAGAAGGCTGGATAAAGTAACAATGTTGTTGTTCTAAAACAGCGCCCATATTAGATTTCAAATCTTCTCGATTTTTTCTGCTACTTGTATAATCGCATTGTATTAGATCAGCGGTTCTCAACCTTTTTAGTGCCGCGACCCTTTTAGTTCAATTCCCCATGATGTGGCGACCCCCAACCGTAACAATATTTTCGTAAGCTGTTAATAATAATAATGCTACGACAATTAAAATGTTTGAAAGCATTCTGATTCAATTGTCTCCGATGTCTATCCTCGGATGACAATTATAGTTTTTAAAAACTAGTAATCACTAATGGGAAATTTTGTATAATAACAAGTTTTACGCATCAAAAAAGAGACAGACCCATATTTCCGATGTTCTCAGGCGACCCCTGGAAAATTGTCATTCGACCCCCGTCGGGGTCGCGACCCACAGGTTGAGAACCGCTGTATTAGATCAAACTAACATATAAATGCCTAATTGCACTGTGTAGATGCAGTGGCGGTTCCAAGTGGGGAATGAGTGGGGATGCATCCCCCACCGGACTTTTTTTGCTTGTGAAACCCTATTTTTGGGCAGAAGTCTAGTAAAACTAGTAAAACTACAGGGGAAACTGCGGATGACCTTTTTTGCTTGTGCTTATCAACCTATTTTTCAGTAAAAGCGTAGTAGAATTAGGGATACAATTTCCTTCTGTCTGCCTTTTTCGGGGCAAAGTGCATTGATTTTTCCTTCTATTTTCATACCCCACCAACTTCCTATGAATTCATTTCATTTCATTCCCTCCCCCACCAAGAAATCCTGGAACCGCCACTGTCACTGTACTTAATATAAGTTAGTTTTAGTTGATTGTTCTAATTTGAGAGAAGGAATTTTTCTACACAGTATAAACGCTTCGGATCAGAGTAGACGAGGTGCGAACATCTGGTTCTACAGACAGGGAATCGGAGGGACAGACGAAGTCAATAGAGACGGTTGGCAGATCCGAACCCTCGGATCATTTATGAAAATGTTCGATGAAAATGAAGTAAACAAACCCACTGTTTCACACTCATAAGTGACCTACAGTAGAACTTCGTTATAAAATACATATAGCGGAACTATAAAACTTAGTACGTCATAAGCGGTTCCAATGACAGCGCGTAGCCTATTATTATTATTATTATTATTATTATTATTATTATTATTATTATTATTATTATTATATTTTATATTACTATTTTTTATTATTAAATGTTTCATTGCTTCACTGCATAACTTGCTAATTAAATCATTTAACTAATCATAGTGCTAATGCAAATTGCTACGAATTTAAATTAATTGTATTACCTCTGACGAACTAAGCGGTTAGCCGACAATGGTTTTAAGCAGAGATGGTTGGACGGGTTCCGTGTTAAAGAAATCCCCTGTAAAACTAAAATATCTTTTCGGGCCACCCCGTTTGAAGTTAAAAATATCTTTTCGGGCCACCCCGTTTGAAGTTAAAAATATCTTTTCGGGCCACCCCGTTTTAATTTTACAGGACTTCTTGGACTACTTGAAAATCGACGTCGAGATGAACGAATGGTCGGCGATCGAAGCGCTACTTGGCACCGCCGAGTACCTCGGGCGGGTGAAACAGATCGGACTGGAAACGCACACGAAAGAGATGACGATGACGACGCGTTCGACGGTCCCGGACCTCGTCTACTATTCCGGTCTCCTGCGGCGCCTGCGGGAGGCCGGGTTCTACCGCTGGTACGCGCGCGCCAACCGCTGGGGAAAGTTCGACTCCGAGCACAGCCGGCGAGAACTCACCTGCTGCTATGAAACGGTGCTGATCAACGTGAACATCCCATTCGCGAGAAACTATAGGACGACACATAAATAGTCCGGAGATTAAGAAGAATAGTCCAGAGAGGAATAGTCAGAAGAAGAATAGTCCAGAGACGAATAGTCCTAGAAGAATGGTCCGGAGAATAGTCTGGTGTCATGAAGAAAAGTCCTAGATTCGTTCCGTTGACTAATCCTGGCATTACCTACCAGTAAAAAAAACCTCAACGATTTTAGTCCCGTATGTCGGAATCATGAAGAAGAATATGTAACATTTCTTATTTTCAAGTGCCATAGTCCATGGACAGGGTATTCATAATTAACCCCTAAAAAAGGGGAAGAATATACAGAATCTCTGTAACAAGATCATAACCGTACGATGTGGTAAAATATTCGGGCGAGATTTGCCAACCGAGGAACTCGCGGCACATACGAGACGCTGCATATTGACAACTGTATTCATTCGTTGCCCACGCTAATGCCTGGCATTGCTCAGTAACATACTAATCCAATATACCAATTGGAAGGCAATATTGAACAAGGCTGAACAACATTTCAATTATTCGCCACCCTCAAGTATGCCCTCTATACATATACATGAAGAAGAATATGTAACATTTCTTATTTTCAAGTCATCATATACAATAGTCAGCAACGTCGTCGCACGCCCAGCCGACCGTGGGTATATCTACGAACAATTATATATGTAACGTCCCGAACAAAAATTCGAGTATATAAACGGTCTAAACCGTATACCAATAGTCAACGCTCGCATACGAACGCATCGCGATGTGTAAACGGTCTAAATATACCAATATCAATACGAATATCGCGATATAACAATAAATCCCCTCAATGTCAATACCACCAACGCATCGCGACGTAAGGAAATCAAATTAAACCGTCTAGCAATAGTCAACCAATAATATATATATATATATATATATAGATAACGATTTAAATGATAATATGTTATATAATATATAACAATATTATCCCCAATTTATACCCCAACCCCAAATCAAATTTTTGGCTACGCCCCTAATATATCACCAATGAAAAAGTATGATTTCGTATGCCAGTATGTTACAAATTAGTTAATGAACTGTCGTTAGTGGGCGCTGTTGTTGTTTATTATATTGTTAAGTAACTCAGTCGTTGCTGGCAACAACGACGATGAGTGAGATATGTCGTTGTTTGTCACTGTCGTCGTCGTCATCTTCGTTGTTGTTGTTGTTGTTGCTTCTGAGTCCGTCTTGCGATGAGTTATATTGACGAAAGTCAACACAACGGGAGGCGATAAGTAATCGCCAGGTGGCGCCATGTCGTTCGTCGATCCTTCGCCAGGTGGCGTCGCCGCCGCCGCCGAAGAACCGGGACGAGTCTCCGGGCGCCAATTCTCTTCGAACGCCGGGGGAAGGCGGTGGCGGCGGCGGCGGCGGCGGCGGGGGCGATTCGACGGGGGGCGTCGAAGAGACTTCGTCGTCGGGGGGCGATTGGCCGCCGCCGTCGACCGAAAGACCCGGAACAAGAGGACGCAGGCTGTTCCGTCGGACTGGAGACGAGGCGGACTGCGATGACGTCGACTCGAAGTCATCGTCATCGTCGTCGTCGTCGTCGTCGTCATCTCTTTCGCTGGCGATATACGCTGGTTCCGCGGTGTCGACGAGCAGCGGGTTTGTCTGCGCGGTAGGCGTGCGGCAGTCGGAACTACCGCACGCGTACGATTGGTCGTTCCGTCCACCCGGAAAGTGAAACAGCGGCGACATCTTCTCCATCCGACGAACATTCTCCTCATCTTCTCCAGTCGACGACGACGACGGCGACGACGAAGACGACGACGGCGACGAGGAGCAGACGAAGAGGGCGTGGTTGCTGTGATTTCCAGGCGTTCCTCTTTCCCATTCATCGTCAATCGACAGAACAGTCGGTGGTGGTGGTGGTGGTGATGATGGTAGTGGTGGTGGTAACGCCAGGTGGCCTCCTTTTGCGCAGCAGCTGGACCGCGGATCGGAGCCGAGTTTCGAGGGGGAATCGTGGTAGGAAGGCGGCGACGGCGACGGCAGGAAGGGCTTCGTCTCGTCGTCGTCGTCGGCGCCGACGGTCGCCTCTTTCCTGGACGCGAGTAGTTTGGTCGAGGCGCTCGAAGGAGACGGCGCAGCGGAGTCCTCCGTCGTTTCGATGGATTCGCAATATTTCCCTTTTAACGAAGCGGTTTCAAAATCATTGCGCAGAAATGTTCCCGACTTCTGGTTTTGCAGACACTTCAGAAGATAAGGATACTTTCGCGTTGTCAATTTCTTTGACCTGAGTGTCGAATGGACCTGAAAAGGAGATCGGTTTACCTTTCAAATGAGGTATTTCCAGTGGCGTACCTAGGGCATGGCAGGTAGGACCGGTGCCATGGGAGTCCCTTGAAAGGGGAGGAGCAAAAAACTCCGTGATCTTGCTCTCTACTCAGCTCAGAAAGTGAAGAAACTGAGAAAACTGACTGAACGCACCGAAGACCAGTTTGCATCGGCAAGAAAATTGCATTCGCAGTTTTAATTAATCTTGTGCCAATAAAATGTCATAATTTATTAATTAAAGATTTGTCAATCTCCTTATTTAATTTTCCAACCCCCTCCTGCCATGGGCGTCAAATGCCCTAAGCACCACCTGGGTATTTTCTGTCTAATAAAAAAATTGCCACAGATTACTTAATTATGGAGATAGTAATTCGAGACAAAACATTTCCGTTAATACACTCATTGTAGCCAACGCTATCCAGAACACTGTAATAATAATAATAATAATACTGTAATTTTTTCAACGCATTTTCGTGATTTTACAGGTGAGCGTCGAGTGGTCACCTGAATTGTTAAGTTGGGATTCGATCTGACCAGTCGTCGACGACTCGGAGGAACGAGGAACATCGGCGGTGTCTTCCTCTCCGTCGCTGGTCTCCTCGACTCTCCTCCTGCGTCCGTCGCTTTGCCTTCACGCCCCGCTCGCGATCGTCTGCAGCGGCGGCGGCGGCGGCGGCGGTGGGAGTGAGGGTATTGGTCAGGTGGTTGTTCGGTCGTCTGCCATTCTGTTGCAGGTGGTGGGAACACGCCGCCTCGTTCCAGAACCGCCCAACGCAGACTGACTGGCGCCGCTCCCCTTGGTCCCCAGGAAGGCCCCCGGCGAAGGGACCCTCCTTCCGTCGGCACCTGGGCGAGTAATCGTCCGTCGTCGTCGTCGACGACGACTGCCCGAGGCGGAAGGAGACGATGCTTCCGCTGCGCTTCGCTCGGTCGAGGGCGTCCTTCCGTTTAACCGCCTTCTCCCTCCGCATCTGGTCCTTGTAGAACTCGGCGAAGTTGTTGACGATTATGGGGATGGGGAGCGCTATCACGAGCACCCCGCAGATGCAGCAGACCGCCCCCACCAGCTTCCCCCAGTTCGTGATCGGCGTGACGTCACCGTACCCGACGGTCGTCATGGTGATCGCCGCCCACCAGAACGTTTCCGGTATGCTGACGAACTTCCGGTTGTCGTCCTTCTCGGCGAAATAGGCGAGGCTGGAGAAGACGAGGATCCCGATGGCGATGAAGGTCATGAGGAGACCGAGCTCCTTGTAGCTGCGCTGGAGCGTGTACCCGAGCGACTGCAGTCCGACGGAATGCCGGGCGAGCTTCAGTATCCGCAGTATCCGCATGATCCGGAAGATCTGGACGACCCGCCGGACGTTGTGGAACTGCTCGGTGCTCGGGTTCGACTCGACGAGTCCGAGGGAGACGTAGTAGGGCAGCATGGCCAGAAGGTCGATGACGTTCAGCGGGCTCTTGAGGAAGTACCACTTGTTCGGGCACGCCCACAGCCGGCCGAAGTACTCGAGGGTGAACCAGCCGATGCAGGCGGCCTCGATGTGCGCCAGGTGTTCGTTGTCCGTCAGGTTACCGTTGCGGTCGCGATGCTGCAGGTTCGGAAGGGTGTTGAGGGTGAGGGTGATGGTCGACAGGACGATGAACAGCACTGATATGATGGCCAGTATCTACAGAAACAGCAGAACACAGTCAGGGCCGTTTTAACCCCTTAACTGGGTGCCCCAAGTAACGCTCGTCCATTTTGCATTGAGTTACAAATAGTTGCCCAGTTAAGGGGTTAAGGTCTTCATAGGCCCTGGACACTCTCATATTATTCATAGGCCCTCCTAAACTTAAACCTCAGAGTTGCCAAAGAACCGAAAAGTTTACACAATGCTCAAGCAAAGTGCTCATATTAATAGATATTATACTGTCTGTGACTGCTACAGTTAAACGTTATTAAATTTGTATCTGCAAGACTGCAATTTTCCTGCCATATTTCTACTCCCTTCATGTTTTCCATACACATCTGACGTTCGTAGGTCCCTGAAAAGTTCGTAGGCCCTGAGCACAGTGCCCACTGGGCCCAGTGGATAAAACGGCCCTGATTACACAGTCACGGCTGACATTCCTCTTAATAAGCATTTTAAAACCGAGTTGATCGAAAAAAGACTATAAAATACTGCGAATTTTCTTGTTTCTGTGTGCGTAAAATAAAGATAGCAGCTGTAGAGATTTCTAATGGCAAGAAATGCGCATAAACACAGGTCCTGGGCTGTGCTGTTAGCCGGGGAAGCCGTGATAAAACTGGTTCCGCAAGAACAGCACAGACATGCCGGAATAGGCCTAGACATAAAACAAGGCTTTAGTGCAGTTCTTTAGCAGCCTTTCTTTTAACTGTTTGTTTGGTCTTCGTGGTCGGTCGGTACTTCCAAGAATCCTTCCACAGTCTGAGAAATGTCTAGAACCAATGGCCTGGGTGCAATAGCGGGGGCATAGCTATGGTATTGTGAGACCCACGGTCAGGGTGCGATTTGTGACCTGGAGCAGTGGGGGAAATATGTCGAGATTGGGGGGATGTAGTTGTTGGAAACTGTAGCAGTGTGGGAGATGTAGTGGTGGGGGATGTAGCAGTAGGGGGATGCAGTTGGGCAGTGGGGGGAAGATTCCCCGCAAATCGCGCCCTGCCCACGGTAGAGGGTAGGAAAATTAAATTAACAAGGTACTGTTAAACAATTCCATAATTAACAAATCATGCCATTTCATTGACACAAGACTAAGGCTAGAAATGTACTCTCTATATTATTTTGACTAAAGCGAACTGGTCTATGATGTGCTCAAAATTGGGTTTCTCTTTTTCTTCTCTGTCCACACTGAGCAAAGTAGGATCACAGAGCTGTTGTTGGCGCCCCCTTCAAGTGGAACCCAGGGCCATATGCCCTGCCTGCCATACCCTTGGCACGCCATTGGCCCTGTAGCTGTAAGTGGACTTGATTTGCAATATACTCCAAACAGACATTACAAGGATTAGAAATCGTAGTTAGACCAGGTTCTAAAAATCAGAAATTAAAATAATTTCATTTTCGAAATATCATTTTCAGTTGAATCACTCGCATTTCTACGCGGTGTCCTTGTCAATGAAGATTGACGGTGGCTGGTCGTAAAGCATTGATTGCATTTCATTTTCATCTTTTAAACGATTGACTGCAGTCTGCATAGGCGTGTTCTTTTAACGTCACAGTAACATCGGGTTATACAGGCGCAGGAATATAGAGGGCTTTGAACAGCACCAGAGAGCTCCAGCTGTCAACGTGATCTATACAATTTCAGTATCAGCGTCCCGATCAATCAATAACCAATCGATGCCATTGATCAATAATGCAATTCGCCTTTACTTTTTTTTACTATGATGGAGATAAGATTTTGATTAAATTGGAAATTCCATTCAACCGATCTAACGTAACGAATCGAATTTGCGCAGTAGACGCGGTTTCCTAGAATTAACCGAAGTTTTTTGTGATTAAACTCCTTCCAGGTCATTCCATTCTGAAGCCTTCTTATCGGCAATGGCTGCCACGCGAGCCATATACTGTATACTGCTGATGATAAAAACACCACCTATTACGCCACCTAGCGGTCGGAGTGAAATCCATGGAAAGCAGAAGCATCGATGGGTCCTGGATGGCAGCGCAGTCTCTGGGTAGTAATGTCTATCTTCCTATCTTCAAGAGATATGGTCTGCTTTAATTGAAGCGAGTCGAAATTCGAGATCAATCGTCCGATATTGCAGCATTGGAATTAAGTATCGACCATAAAAGATACATCCAATTAGATAATTAGATACAAGATACGTCCAATTAGATACACTCTCTAGTCTATTGCACCTTCCAGGGACTGTGATTCATTGGGGGTCGGGGGGGGGTAAATTAGTGTAACTACTCACCCCCGCCTCATCTTTGAAAGGCTATTTGTGGCAAAGAAGAGATAATGGGCGAATGCATGCACAGCTGTGATGCTCGAAAATGAACACGTGTGAACGCTCGAACAGGCTTTCGAACAACAATGGCGCTGTTCGCAATTGAGATAGAAGCAGGCGAAGAAGGAAAGTGAAGTGCCCAGAAAGAGATCCAGAGAGAGACAGACAGACAGACAGACAGAGACAGAAACATAGAGAGACAGATACAGAGATAGAGGGAGACAGAGAGAGACAGAGAGAGAGAGAGAGAGAGAGAGAGAGAGAGAGAGAGAGAGAGAGAGAGAGAGAGAGAGAGAGAGAGAACGACTGAAGTGCCCGACACTTGTAAGATTCGGCAAATTCGTCGAATTTTTTTCAAAGTTTCAGAACAGAACCTTCGACTGCCTCTGATAAAGCCCAGTGCCTCTGTTGTTTTCTTCGTCGGCGCCAGGAAGAGTTCCGAGTCAAGTGCATAAGGCCGAATGCCTCATGACGCCATATGCCATGAGCCGTGAAGTTCAACGCAGTTTATGGATGTAACACATTGTAGAATAAAGGGGATAAGAAAGTTCGACATTTGAAATATTTGTATTGTCCTTTAATATTTGTATTGCCCTTTCTCGAAAGATACATAGAATTTAGACAGTAGAACAGACAGAGATAGAGATATACTGTACTGTAGAGATATAGGTAGGATATGGATAGGGTTAGGGATAGGGATAGGCAGTGGCGTAGCCAGGATTTCCGGAAGGGGGTTTTGGTTTTGATCATGACCTACTTCGAAAAACCTTTACAGGCAAAAATGGTCGTCACCTCACACCTTTACTCTATAGCACTTACAAATTATTTTGCGTCGGCAGCCAAGGGGGGTTCACCTCCAAAATCGCGTCCGAAAATTAAAAGTGTATGGAAACACAAACAATTTTTCGTCGGCAGCCAAGGGATGTTTTAACCCTCAACCCCCTTGGCTACGCCACTGGGAATAGGGATAGGTATAGGAATAAAGATAGAGATAGAAAACAGAGATAGAGACTGAAGACAGAGACAGAGATATAGATAGATACAGAGATAGATAGAGATAGGAGACAGAAGAAGAAGTAGAAGGAGTAACTCTTGCTAAAAATTTGTCCGACTCTGTTACGATCAATCTAATCAATGTCGATTCAAACTTCGACGGCGGCGGGCGGCGGCGACGACGACGACTGCAGCTGTGTCTTTCAAGGACAGAACGAAGTAGGCGCCGGGGCACGTGCAGGATGGCCTCTGGACAGGAAAGGTCATCGGTGAACAGTGAACGAAAGGAGGAAACCGTCTTTCGCCGTCTAAAAGCTTTCGGGCAGACGAAGTCAAAGCCACTCTCGGCGTTGCCATGGACACCACGACGGACCACCTATGACGTAATAATTAGCTCTCTTCCTCTCGTCTCTTCTTCTCTCTCTCTCTCCCTCTCCCTCTCGCTATTTCTGTCTCTGTCTCTGTCTCGTATGTTCATTGTTCACGCGGTAGAATTAAGGCAATTCGATTTCAGAACTGCGATAGAAGCAGTGCGTCAAACAGTGGCGCCATAGAAGCTCATTCGTTTCGATCTATCAATCGACTTGATCGGTAAATTGTAATACTTCCACGTCTGCTTACTTGGTTACTTACTGGCTTGTCGTCTCGAAAATGTCGGCGAAACGGCGATAACGTTTTTCTTGCTCGTCAGGTTTTTCGGAGAGTTGTTAAATTTTTTTAATGTCGTCGCGAAAATGCGAAACTATAAATCATCGATCTAAATATGAAAATATGATTGATGTTCGTATAAACAAAAAATATTATTGTTTCTTGCATAATACACCTTCGGGTGCGTTATTTTCTAGGTTGCCTCCAGAAAATTGCTACGAAAGAGTAGAAAACCTGTTAATTTGTTGGGCGGTTCCAAACTTTTGCACACCAGTGTAGAAACTGGATTTTTTTTCTGTGTAGACGATAGTTTCACGTATATTGCGTGTTTTCCTTGGAGCTCAGGTGTCAAGTACAACCGTCTTCCTTCAATGCTTTATATGAAAACACATGCGACCATCTACACTGTACACTGTACGTCAAATTCAATACAAAGATAAGCAACCGACACACACACACACACCAAATATATAGTTGTTATCGAACCTAGCGGTTTGGCGGATTTGATAATAATAATAATAATAATAATAATAATAATAATAATAATAATAATAATATAATAATAATAATAATAATAATTAATCCTTCTTAAAGGAAATCAACAGTATCCTATCACGACAATCTGGAGATGAAAGAGAGACATCCTTTCTCCTACAACGAATGTCCGTGACGCTCCAGAGATTTAACGCTGTCGCCTTCCACGAACTTTCACAACAACAACAATATCATCATCATCAACAACAACAACAACATAATAATAATAATAATAATAATAATAATAATAATAATAATAATAATAATAATAATAATAATAATAACTGCGGCATTATTCCAGCAAATGTTTCTACTTTGTTTATAAGTAAAGTAAGTAAGACAAATGGAACAGTTTGGACGAAAAGGCAGTAATAGTTGAAACTATAAACGGATTCAAAAGTAATCTAGGAAAACTGGGTTATTAGATTACTATTTGGTACATTATTTATAAGTTATTACAGTGGTTTTCACACAGGCTAACTTAGCCACCTAAACCACTTGAAATCACGCTATTATTTTTTTTTTTTTTACTTTTAATTTTCATAAGTATTGCTGTAAACATTCGTCCTCAAAGCAAAACGGTAACTGAATTCCATAACTTAGATAGCAGCTCAATCAATCAATAAATCGATAAATCAATCAATCAATCAACACTGTTTCAGAGGTAGTAGATATACTGCAAAAGAAAAGCGGTGTTCTAAGCTACGTTAAGTAGACTGTCTGCCAATGACGATGACGTGAAAGAAATCATGGAACCATCCCCGACCAAACAACTGAGAGATTCGACTTCGTTTCTAATTCCGCAGCTGTATTTTACACAGTGTAATAACTGCTATTTGTACAGATCGACCTCTGCGATTGACGAAAAATACACTGGCGTCGCATAAAAATGTCGAGTTTCGCCGAGTCTCATCAACGCACGCGCCCCGCTGACAAACACGTCACCGTTAATTGGAGAGGGTGTGTGTTTTAGAGAGAGAGAGAGAGAGAGAGAGAGAGAGAGAGAGAGAGAGAGAGAGAGACAGACAGAGAGACAGACAGACAGACAGACAGACAGACAGACAGACAGACAAAGAGAGACAGACAAAGACAGAGAGACAAACTGTGAGAAAGAGACAGGGACACAAAGAGAGACAGACAGGTCCGATAGCCAGGTAGCCAGGGTAATAGCTGCGTCTACCATGGAGGTAGTATCCCTGGAGACGGCATTACGTCATTTCGCCGAAGCCGACTAGCTGGGAAATTCCCAGACGGCAGACATAGTTTGGGTCTACCAAGATGGCCGCTAACCATGGAGGTACTATAATATTATTTAGCCTATACGCTACTGGCTTCACGTGTACGCAGCCTGGGCTAAAAATGACGTAATGCCGTCTCCTGGGATAATATCTCCATGGCGTCTACCGCCTATGAGACGAGACTACTTCTACGGGAGCGGAGGTGGGGGGCTGTTGCCGCGAGGGGGCGAGGGATCCGTTGCAGGAAGAGGAAAGGCGGACGATGATGGTCAACTATTTGACGTTCGTAAGGCGAATGCCGTGCCAAGGTCGTATAATCGTATTACCATTTAACTGGTCTTCGCTCTGTTTGAACTTCCTGATGTGAATTCAGAATTGCGTGTCACGGCGGTCAACGCCCACCTCATGACGTCACTAAACAGACGACCTCTTCTGTTTCCTCTTCTTATTTCTTAAACGACAGTCGTGGCGTCGTTTTTCACTTGACGTCAGCGATCATTGGGCGATATTTGAAGTAGATTCAATGTATATTTTGGTTACTGTATTAACTATAGGAATGCCTTATTCTCGACAGAGCATTAGAAGCGGCGAAACTTCAGTCATCGTTTGTCTGTTTTGATTTTTGACATCCAGAATATCTGACATGCAGAAACGAGAAGGAACTTTGGTTTTCAACACAGGAAAAGCCCCTAGAACATGGGCGCCCACAGAAAATTTTCCAGGAGGGGCAAAACATAGTGGTCACGGTTACATCACATAAATTTTTCTAGGAGGGGGCAAAACACATTTTAACACAATGGACACGGTTAATATTTTAGCATTGTTTTCAAATTTCAATGTGAAATATTTGTATTTGCATTTTCCAGGAGGTGGGGCAAGTGCCCTTCTTGCCCCAATGTGCAGGCGCCCATGCCCTAATACGCCACTTAAAATCCAATTATTATTATTATTATTATCATTATTATTATTATTATTATTATTATTATTATTATTATTATTATTATTATTATTATTATTATTTTAACTGATGTTCTATTGATTCGCATAGTGTCTGCCTCGATGACTTAGGCCTACTTGGTAGAACGCCATTGGTCCGGGTTCAAAACCCAGAGGTTTTATTTCTCGAGAAGTCGCATGCATCCGCTGGTACGGAGTTGAAATTAAGACGGACTGTGCAATGTGTCAGGTTACGCTGTGTCAGGTTAGGCATGATAGCCAGCGATATAGGCAGTAAACGATTTCTATCAAGAAGGGCAGCAGCTACAACAAATATACCTGACAAAGCAGCCGCACACAATTACCATCGCATGAAACAAATGCTAAGGTTGACGAACTAATTATCGACATGAAAACTCTGCGCCACATTTACAGTTTGAATTTCTGACGAAAAACAGGACAGCAAGATTATAAATTCCATCTCCGACATAAGAAACGACGAAATTAGGAGACGAAGAGGGAAGCAAAATCGGCGTAAATCCCTCTTCCCAACAATTCGGAAGTTCGTTATAACAAATATAAATTTCAGTTCTCAAGGGAAATCACAATACTGTATAATATTTGCCATTAAAAATCGGAAGATGCGTCTCGCCCTTTTGCAAAGTAGCAGCGGCAACAACCGAAGTGGACGTTATCAAAATGGAAGATGGCGGCTATGATCTATGGTTTCAACTCTCTCGATCGTAAAAACGCGACCCGTTTCGCAGTAGAAATCGGTCTGGATATATCATCCAGGGGAGGGAGTATACGGTATTGACGAATACCTCCCTGCACCTTTACAGCGCTTCCCACTTTCGATCAGAAGCCAAAGAAAGAAAACAATTATGTCTCACATTTCCGTACAAATAACGCCCAAAAGTGCTTCGTCATCCTCTCCTCGTCTCCCGGTCTATTTTGTAGCGCCTTCGTCCGTCTTCCTGCCACGCTTGCTTTCTATTCCTTTTCCTAATAAGCTGTCTAGGAACCTAATTAGATGGATGTTTGAACAGTAACGCACACCGGCGCTTGGGCTAAGTAAACTGTGGATCCTTGCATCTCGAAACACAATATAAGACCTGCGCACGTGGAAATAGTGATTAGGCCTACGCTAAGCATATATAGCCTATTTGCCTTAGCCGATAGACGAAGTGAGAAAATCTGCCTGTCGTGTGAGAAATGTTGTCTTTGCATTGCGTTGAAAGATTCTGACCTTGCATGTTACACCGAAACAAGGTCCCAGGGCCGACAATAGGTCTCATCTTACGCGCATAAAGATCTCAAATACCCGTATGTGAATGCATGCACAGTATAATATACAGGTGGCGGAATAAAACCGGTACCATCATGTTTCGTTGGAAATATTTTCACAGTCCCTTGGTAAAAATCCATGAAATTTGATGCACCTCTTCAGAATTAGCCTACGTCCACGGTCCTGAATGCAGCCATTTAAGTTTTTCTTTCAAATTCCAAAGTGCACAAGTGCACCAAAGTTCATTCAATTTTACCCAGGGTTTGTGAAAATATTTACAACGATACAGGCTGGTATTGGTTTTGCTGCGCCATCCGGTACAAATGTATTTTTAAAAAAAGCCACATCTTAGTATAGGCTAGTAAGGCTACAGAGAGAATTTATACGGAGCGGACTTTTAACCCAGTAACACGGCGTCATTGTAAAGTCTATAGAAGTTTTTTTAAGATACGGCGAAGCATTGTGCCATTGAGGCTTGAAAGTAAAATGAATTAAATAATTAAATTGGAAGTGAATTGTGTTAGCAACTGGGATCCACTCTTATAGACCTAATATATCGATGAAAAGTAGACTATCTCGTTGATCGTCCACTGTACTATCTGAAGTTCTCTAAAAAAATTTTAACCGCAGATTTTGATTTAAATATTGCAAGTCTGGTTTCGTCTGTAGTCAAATCAAGAAGTGGTCAGCAATCAAATATTCTACATGATTATGACGACGACGACGACGACGACGACTACGACGATTATGGTTATGATCATGATCATGACGGTGGGATGACAAATTGACAAACTACTTCGTTTCATATGTAGGCTATTCACTGCCAGAGTATCCCGTCGTGTCGTGTAATAAGCTGTCCCTTAGCGCCGATCTCATGGACATCAATCCATCCATCTTCTCGTGTTCGAACGTCAGTCCTGCTTTGTCCTGCCAGCTCTGCATGCAAGCGTGTCACATGATCATAAAGCCCCCCGCCCCCCGACAGATTTTTTCCTATTCCGGTTCGGATTCATAGATTAGCGCAGGTTCATCAAGTACCATGCTTAGATTAGGACCGTCTGTATTAAATGACCGCTACGTACTGGAATCTATCCGCTAAAAACTAACGTTACAACCCCTAGGTCACGGGTGGGCAACCGGTAACCCGCGGGCCGCATGCGGCCCGCCGACTGCTGATTGGCGGCCCTCAGGGCATCGTTCAAAATAAATTTTATTGGTCCTATTTATGCATACAATATTGAGTCATGAGCAAGACTTCTAGTTATTGTGCTTATTTAGTAAAATAGTAATTTATTTTAAACTGCTATTTAATTGTAACTGTTACCAGTTAGTGGCAGTTACTACTGGTACGTGACTGCAGTGACTGAACTGCTGTTGGAAACAAAGATGTGCAAAAGGTCCCCAAAAATGCGGCCCTCCGCATGCTGATCAAAATTATTTATCATGGCATTAACGATGATGGATTGATTATGCTGTATGCGCTGGATAACGTTGCGTTGGTCTGCTCGGTTACTCATCGCGCTGTCAATTACGCAATTACGCAGATTGCGTAAGCAGGGTCGTTTGGGTCGGTTGTTAGTTGGAAATCGAATTTGCAGATAAAACACCGGATCTTCTGATATATTCGGCAACGGATTGAAATTTAGCTGTGTTTTGACGATCATCAACCATGGGCCCCGCATTCCACATCTAGCGAAAAACAGACCCCTCCCCTTAGAGAAAGAGAGAAAGACAGACAGACAGACAGACAGACAGACAGACAGAGAGATAGGGAGAGAGAGGTGGAGAGAGAGGAGAGAGACAGATAGATAGACAGAGGGAGAGAAAGAAAGATAGAAAGCGAAAGAGAGAGAGAGAGAGGGAGGAAGAGAAAGGGAGAGGGAGAGAAAGAAATAGAGATAGACAGATAGATAGAGAGACAGATGGTGAGAAAGAAAGAGAGGAGAGACAGAGACAGACAGAGACAGACAGACAGAGAGTATAATGCCTTCCGCTATGATCGGTTAAAGATGACGAACACAGTTCAGAGAAAATGAAACGACATGGCGGCCGAGTTCAATCGAGAAGTGCATCTTCGGGTTTCCAATGTTTAATGAAATTGAATCGTTTGCTGTTCTGTGACGTCATCGACGTCGTCGTCGTCGTCATGGAAACGTTTCCGATGAGCGTTCTCGGTGCAGTCTGTAGGGATCTTAGAGGGAGAAGGAGAGGAAGGAAAGAAAAAGAAGGGGAGGGATGGGCTGATTCTGCAGGTGCATCTGCTTCTTCGGCATCCACGCATCGAGATGCAATCATTATCTCATCGATGCGCTGCAAAGGCGCAGTTTGCCACTCGAGATTCTAGAGTTAAGTCTCTCACTCCTTCTGTAAAATGATAGTCTATCGAATGAGGTCCAATGCAGTTCACACGCTAAGTAAAAAAGTAAGTAAAATTCTGTTAATTTCTATAGCGCTCTCGAAGACACGTACTGTAGTGACTGCTCATTCCCATGCATTGCAGGCGCTTACCGTCAAAATAGCTATGGCCGAAGTGTATTGATCAGCCGGACAAGGTCAATTCCAGAGAGGAATTCCAGAGTGGGGAAACAGAAAGACAGACTACGAGGGAAAAGAGAGATGCGAGCAGTGCTTGCTTCAGATTAATTTTCCCCTTCCAGAATAGATAATGGAACGGAATCTGAGGAGAGGTTTTCACGGAACACAGAAGCAATAATAGTACCTGTAACTATAGCTACTCACCCTGGCAGCCATCGACGTCTGTGGCTTTTCCAGTAGATTCCAGACCTTCTTTTTCCAGAGCCCGTATTTTCCAGCGCCGAATATCTCCTCCTCGTGCACCTGGAGGCTCTCCGCCTCCTTCCTCATCTCCTCGAACACGTGCTCCATGCGCTGGTGGTACCGGTGCTGGCAACACGGCTCCAGGTACAGTTCGTCGACGCCCCAGTACCGGAGATCGTCGGCAAAGGACAGCACGCACATCTCGTCGACCAGATGGAGCTTCCCGGTTCGGTAGAAGTTGAGCACGGCGGCGAACGACCGCGGGTGACGGTCGAAGAAGAACTCGGCGTCGTCCAGGTCGTAGTCGTCGCAGGCGTCGACCAGGTCCCGACGGGTCGTCGTCGGGCAGTTCCCGAGGCGCCCGAGCCGCGTGTGCGGCATCCGGTCGAGGGTCGACCACGGGACCTCGTGACGGTCGCCGCCGACGTTCAGGACGACGATCGGCGACAGGTCGCGGCATCGCGGCGGTCCGGCGTCGGCGGGCGAATACGGAGGAGGGGAT
>CM030841.1:11423181-11583181 GCA_018105865.1 Metaphire vulgaris
TGTTTGCCATCGAGTCCTTTTTTGACTGAGTGGTTGTTGGCTGCAGAGCAGCGCACGGGCATCGAGCGTTTTCCATCACAACTAGGCCTATAACAGATGCCGAAGGAATCGACCTTCGCTGAAGGATCTTTTGTTCGAAAAGACACTCGAACTCACAGCCGCTGTTGACAACGGCGCCTTCTATTCATTATAGAAAGCCGCAGAGATTCAACAGAGACTGATGCGTAGATGTTAACAGCGAAACAAATCAACCGGCATTAGTCAGTTTAGCTTCCGTCAGATCACGTTTCGTAATCAATCAATCAATCATCAATTAATCAATCAATCAATCAATCAATCTTAAAGCTTCTTTAGCGCCATTTTAATAATATTTCTAACATCAGTCGATAGTTGGTTCGGAGTGAAAATATCGTCTACTCACAACGGTTTAACACATTTTCCGGCTCACATTTAATCATTAAGACGTTTGGCCATCGTACCGTTAGTTTCTGCCGCCACCTGGCGATCATCATGGGCGTCCGCAGAAATTTTTCCAGGGAGGGGTGCAAAACAAGATCTTCTGATGAAAGAAATGAAAACATTTTCCAGAGGGGTGCAAAAGGTTTTCTGTCGAAATAAACAAGTAATTTCACCTTTTTTTTTCATAATTCCACAATTTTTCCAGGGGTGCAATTGCACCCCTTGCACCCCCTCCTGACGTCCATGGTTATCACAAGAAGTTCCTGAAAATTTAAATTGATCTACTGGCGGCGTCAGGAAGTTTGAAATGCACACGTCGTCTTTAGCATGAACAGACAAAACAAACCTCTAGTCTTATTATTGTGCTCAACAGATATTAGAGTGGGAGTTAAGATATCCATGAGTCTAATGCAAAACTTTTACTCGCGTAAACAGAACAAAAGAAATTCAAAACAAAACAATTTATTTTGGAAATAAATGGATGACCTAGCGTAGTTGTCGTTAATTATCAGTGCAAGGTTCATTTCAAAAATTTGATTAAAGTAAGCTAAAGTAAAAGCATCAAATTCAAAAATCTTATAGTTACCCTACTATTGCAACATCTCATGCAATGTAATAATTTCAAAACGTCAAATGTATCCTTGCGCGCTCAGACGCTGTTGTTTTTACAGACGGTGACGTCAACGAAAGACGTTAAGCTGCAGTTGTATCGTTGCGCGCAACGTTATATAAAAATGGATTTCCGATATATTGTATTGTAGGCGTTAGGCTGGGTGGTTTGTCGCCATTTTTACACTTGCTCATCCGGGGCAAAGGAACAAAAAAATTAAAATAAGTGTATCTATGAAAGGCTGGAATCTCTAGCGGCACACGGGTCGGGTTGACACTGGTCTAATGTTAAATAAATTCAAACAAACTTTTGGAAATAAAGGATGAAATGACGTTAATTATCAAACTGATTAAACTATTGTATAGTCTCTTTATAATATTCAATACTTTAATTAAGGCTGAAAATAGGCTGAATAACAGTGAATATAGATACAGATACATAGAAATAAATACACATATCAGTATAAAACATTCTATGGTTTAAAGCGTTGTCAACCATAGAATATAATACACTTTGCATTCAACTCTATGTTGCTAAACCACCGAAGACGATTTTAATTTTATTTTTATTTTGTCGTTTTAATGCGATAAAATAATGTGTGAGTGGCCGATCCTCAGCGGCTGCGCCCCCGATGAAAATGGGGGACGGTCGCCGGGTTTTCTCAGAGGATTTCCGTGCGTTTAGTCGACGAGACCAGGCCCCTCGGGCGCCGGCGCTTCGGGCCCGAAGCACCCCATTGTGGAATTCCTGTGAGGAACCTAGTACTCGTTGCAGGTTATTAGTAGTCAGGTTTCTGATTTTACGAGTAATTTTTGTTCATGATGTTGGCTTGATGGATCAGTAGGTTCTGAAGAGAGTAGAATTTTGTTCATGGATAAGAAATTATGATGATCATCATCGTCCACATTTTCATCATCGTCATCATCAGTAAAGGGCCAGAACGCACGAGACGGTGTAGGAGTTTAAATCAACGTTTCTGGTCAAGATAAGTTACTTATGACGACACATGTTTATTTTCTTTTGATGTAAATCCTAACAGTGTTTTGTTTAATGGGTTGTTAAGCTTTGTTTTATCTTGAATGGCTACAGGTGATGAAAAAGTAATATGGATTCATTCTTTGTTGTGGCTATGATCATCATCTTTACCATCGTCGTATTCATCACCCGTTTTTGCCGGAGACTGCGACAGCGTCATTATGACGTTCCAGCGAAAAATTTCCAGAAAGGCCACAGTTGGAGCATGGTAGACATGTTTCCACACCCGACCTACAGCAACATAACAGAACATCGCATTGTGGACGGTGCCTGTTGTGAAATCTGCGGAATCAGCGTAGAGGACCAGTACATGACCGATGCCAACCGAACGCTGCAATGTAAAGAGCTTGCCAGCGAGGCTGTCCCGCTAAGGCATCACTGGATCAAGGGTAACCTCCCTCCGTACAGCATCTGTGCAGTGTGCGACGAGCAGTGCAGCGTTCTTCCGCAGTTGTCCGACTGGCGTTGTTGTTGGTGCAGGCGCTCTGTTCACGAACGCTGTCTTGGCACTTTGGAAACTACCTGTGATCTCGGACCTCATCGTGCTAGTATCGTCCCGCCAAACTGTCTGCGGTTGAAACTGGTCGGAGTGCGCGGCAGACGGCGCTTTGTTGTAAAGTCGGCGGTCGCTCCTTCAGTTCCGCAATGGAAGCCGGTGATAGTCGTCGCGAATAAGAAAAGTGGAAACGGAGATGCGGACAATATACTCCGAGCATTTCGTCGCATTCTGAATCCACTGCAGGTTCTAATTTGATCCTTTATTGTCTACGGTTAATTGCCTATGGATATATGTTCAAATTTCCTGCTTGTTTTCTGGAGTAGGCTTCAGTTTCATCAATATACTTGTGATATTCTGAATGACTAATATTGAAAATTGATTCATTGATTTATTCATAGTGTCGCATGGTACACCCGGTACAGTGAACTCAAGCATTATTGTGGTTATTTCATTTTGTGCTATTCTGAACATGCATCATTTAGATCAATAACTGATTCCAGCTACTGGCCATCAGTAGGAATTGTAAGGCAAACAAGATCCATTTCTATGTGTTAACCCTTTTACCGGGAACCCCAAATATATCCATCCATTTAACATTGAGTTAAAGTCAGGGCTTTTTTGTGCCGGAACGAGGCGGAACGGCGTTCCGGAAAATATGAATGGCATTCCGGAAAATCTGAAGACTGGTATTTCTTTGCAACATTAAATTCATAAATAGAAAATTTAGAACTGATATAGATCTTAATTTTCTATGTTTGAATTTAATGTTTTATTGATTATATAATCATTATAGTAGCTGTTCGACCGCTACGTCACGTTGACAATTGACTTCTGACTATTGCATTCCAGAAAATATTTTATTGCAAATAAAGCCCTGGTTAAAGTTAAATACATGGTAAAGGGGTTAAAGCGTGTTTCTTGTGTAAAAACTAATCACACTAAGCTGTTTTTTCTTCTCTTGTTATTGGTCTGAATCTTTGCTTTCTTGTTGTCAGATTGGATGTTTTGAATTGTCGATTTCATTCAGGTGACTGATCTGTGTGAGAACTCTCCAGAATGCGCCCTCGAGTGGTGTCATCTTTTGCCGACTGTTACCTGGCGTGTGGTGGTAGCTGGAGGAGATGGAACTGTCGGCTGGGTGCTGTCTGCTGTCGATAATCTTGCTCTCAAAGTAATAGCTTCTCTCTTTAGACAAATGAGACTAATTCTTTGAAAATAATTATTTGAAATGTTGAGAAACTTTATTGCCCATCAGTAGTTATACTGCTAAGTTACTTACTTCTCTACAGTCTACTACTAATCTACTAATCTACAGAACTAATCTACTAATCTACAGAGCTAATCTACTAATCTACAGAGCTGACTGAGCTGATGTTGATGTAAATAAATACCAGTCATACTTCAGTGCATTTACTGGTGTTTGCATAGCAAACCGGAAAGAAGTTTTTTTCAAATCCAACATTGAGGTTTAGTTTCATAATTTGTTTCTAAAGCAAGTCGATATTCTGAATTAGCGCTAATTTGTGCCCGAATTTAAATCATCATGAGGACAAATGCTATAGGCATTTGAGTTTTTATCATGCATTTGAGTAAGTAAGTAAGTCAACTCAACTTTTGTATGTATGTGTGTATGTATATATGTGTGTATATATATATATATATATATATATATAATTATATATATATTATATCAAGACAATTTATACAGCGCAGTATCGTGGCTAATAGTCAAAAACAAGAACGCTTTACATCAGCAAGCATAGGATATACTAAAAACCTTAAGGTTTTTAGAGAAAGCGTTGTAGGAAGTGGCCTTGATGACAGATTCAGGAGAGAGTTCCAAAGGTGTGGATTCCCACGAGTGACTGTTGTAGTATGTGTGTGTGTATGTGTGTGTATATATATATATATATATATATACATGTATATATATAATTACTTATATATATATATATACACATATATTTATTTATTTATTTATTGACAGTTTATATAGCGCAGTAGACAAGGCTAAGGCCTACAGCAAGAGCGCTTAACACAGTTCATATCCAATATTAAATAAATGTGTCTTCAAATTTCTAATGAAAAGTCCAGCTGAGACTGCTCCAGTCACATTGTCTGGAAGGGAGTTCCACAGGGCGGGATTCCCCCGCACGAATGATCTTTCCCCAAACTTAGGGGTCTTGGGCGGAGGAGGGACCAACAACTGCACTCTCCGACTGGACCTAAGAACCGATCTCTCGATCACAGTCGATCTCCGTACAAGTACAGTTAGATAATCAGGACAGAATGGATATATATATATATATATATATATATATATATATATATATATATATATAGTGCTTTTGAAAATGGTACCATAGAAGCTGTTTATACTTGGACAAATGAGGCATATTTTCTGTCAAATATACTATGGTGTGTGGTTTTCTCTTGGCTGCCCATTAATGTTTGCACAATTTGTGATAATTTGAATTAAAATTTTTCTAGCATATGCTAACACACTGCAGAGACTAGGAATTTGATTTTCTTTTTATTGTATGCAATTTTTGTGCAGGATTTGTTTATACCTGACATCTGTTGCCTTAGGTCTATCCGGAGATATTTATCATACCTTTGGGGACTGGAAATGACTTATCTAGAGTACTTGGATGTGGTGAAGGATATTCTGGTGAGATCGAAGTGGAGGATATACTCATGAGGATGAAAACATCCCGAATAGTCAGATTGGATAGGTAGGCTTCTTCAATGGTCATATGCATGGTGGCACAAAAAAACAGACTATATTAAATGCCAAACCCAATGTGACTAGTCCGGTTTTTTGCGCCACCCTGTAGTTTAATTTATATCTCAAGTGATGTTGCAGGCTTTCTTTTCCTCTGCTCTTTTTTGTAGTTTTTATGAATATTTTTCTTAGACTGCTTTCGAAATTTTGACCTCTGGCCTATCATTTAAAACTGGTTTTGATATTTTTGTAGAGTTTACTTCTTAATAGATCTGAGTTACACAGGTGACATTTACACAGGTGACAACAAAAGTTGATGTGTTATCAATTTATCTGTTGCATCTGCTATCTGTTGTTTTGTCTGTAGATGGCAGCTTGAAATCAAACCACAGAGGCATTTTGGCATTCAGTTACCACTAAAGGTAGGCTTCTATTTTCCAGTGGTATGCTCTCAAACAACCTAAACTATTATACTTGTAGCCATGATTGGTGGCAGAACCAATGCTTTATGTTTGCAGTAACATGTATGGTTTGAGAAATACTGTTAGATTGTAAATCTCTTTCAATTGAATGTAAGTTATCTTGCCTATCTTGAGATACCCTTTCTTTTGTGATATTTAGCCCCTCAACTGTGTATTTAACTGTAACTCAATGTAAAATGGGCGGATATATCCGGGATCCCCAGTTAAGGGGTTAATGCTTGGTACAAGTGTTATGAGGAGCAATTAAAGACAATGACATCAAAAATGAAGCGCTAAGCACTAAAGTAAAACTGAATAGTTTGTATATGGCGCTGTTTAACCCCTTTACCTGTAACTCCGAATCTATCCATCCATTTTACATTGAGTTGCAGTTAAATACACGGTAAAGGGGTTAATTTTAATGACTTGTTGTTTTCAAATACGTGAAATCTAGCGTCTGATCATGAACAGCTATGCTTCTGTCGGGGTCGATGCTCTTGTTGCGTTGAATTTTCATCGACACCGGGAAAGTCGACCGATGCTCTTTGGAAATCGGTTCGTTAACAAGGTACGTTGATGCAGAAAAATTTGGGATCGCCTACACTTTTTTCAATTAATTTTTTTTTCATTTATATTTACTTACTGTATTGATTTGAGGAAGAGTAGAGAAAGAATTGAAGGAAAGAATAGAAGAATAAAGGCAGAATATTTGTGCCGTGCGGTCGTTAAATCTTGGTTGATGTGACTGATGTTCTATTTCTTTGCATTTAGTTTTGATAATTGATTTCTGTGGTCATGTCTTGGCGATTGTTCAAATTCTTGTCATTGATGTTCTAGCAGTATGTGGTGTGAGTTGATCATGAGCTGTCTCTACCATAAAGCAGGTCCAATTGGCTTTTACACTGCCCAGGGAAGCAATGGGTGAGACGGATTACCGTAGGGTGAACCACTTCTTCAAGGTAGTTACACAGTAGCTAGGGTCAGATTTGAACCCACAACCCCCACCTTCCCCCACCCCTTGCCTTCAGTGTATGAGAGTATCCAGAACACTCTCTATGCCCACCAACATAGCCAGTATCTATGCTGGTGGGCAAGAAATCTGCTTCTGCCATTGGCATCTATTAATAGACAACAATGGTTTCTATGGTTTCTGGAAACTTTCTGCCCACCAGTGGGCGGAGCAACCGGACCTTGTTGGTAAACACTGGATACGCTAATAGTGTATGAGGACTGAGGAGTTAACAGCTGTTTATTCTGATTCTGTACAGCTGTGGTATTTCACGTACGGAACAAGAGATGTTCTTGAGAGGGAATGCAAAGACCTCCAACTGAAGATCAGAGTAATAATCAGTACATTTTTATGCATGCTTAGCTTTTAGACTGTTTGTATCTAATGTACACTGTACTAGAAGAAAATTTATGTAGCTCCTCTTCTGAGGTGTTGTTGTATTCCATTCTGATATTACTGCAGACTGATGAAACAGAGCCATGGGATTGGAAGTGGCCACATAGTATCAATATAGGCTCATTTAGTTCTAGTTGCTGAGCTGTTTCAACTTCACCAAATGCGTAGACAAAAGGCTTGTTAGTTTTCCGTGGCCTTGCTGTGAGAGTTCTAGTTTCTGCGTCCAGTTAATGATTTTTTTGGAATTCAGTTTGGATTCTTGAAAGGTTTTGGCATTCTTGCTGTTTTCACCAGCTGGACCTCGATGACCAGCCAGTGGAGTTGCCAGTCATTGAGGGGGTTGTCGTGCTGAATATATCCAGCTGGGGCGGAGGCTGCTTTCCGTGGCAGATCCGTGGCACGTCGGGGAAAATTCCGGAGGCAAGGTTAGTTTTTGAAACCGTGAAATGCATTTGCTCCACTGTTCATATAGTTAAAGATCAGTTTGATAACAATTTTGTTACTTTTTGAACAGCAACTGCAAATTGCCTTTGTCTGTATAGTCACCCAGCAAAGGATGTGTAGCTTATAAAAAAAATTATTGATAACATTTAAGTGTGCATTAGTTTTAATGGTTGGGCATTGGAAGTGCTGTGACAAGAGTTGTGTGAAGAAAAGCCAGGATGGCAAGGATACAAATCCTATTAGTAAATGCTATATACGAGGATATGTAAGGGCTCATCCATATAATACGTACACAAAAAGTCATATTTCCAGCCCCCATTCCCCCCGTTTGCGCACCATACATATGCAAAATCTGCTAAATCCAACCTCCTCAGTGCATGCGTACTATATGGATGAACCCTAACTAGGCATTACATTACAATTATCTCTTAACTACTTTAAGAAATAGAGCGTATTTTATACTTGCTTAATGTGTGACAAATTGTCGCTCTTTTTGGCATCAGATTTGACGATGGCCTCTTGGAAGTGTTTGCGTTGTATTCTTCGTTTCACATTGCCCAGCTTCAAGTTGGTTTAACGGAACCATTGCGATTGGGACAGGCAAAAACTGTGAAGGTTTAACATTTACCTTTCTCTGTCAGCATGTCTTTAGATAGCATCTGAATGCTACTTTGATATACAAGCTCTAGTATAATTAAAGTACGGGTTTTCACTAAAGAAGAGCACTTCTCCAAACGGTATTTCTGTTATGATAATTATAATGCATTGGCACGTGTTATTTATAGTCAGAGTGTATTGGAAACTTTTCATTGGAAATGTCTGTTGTTGGTTTGACGTTTTTTTTTTGCTCGAATCATTTCAGATCACTGTTTTGAAGGGAAGCGTGCCGATGCAGGTCGACGGCGAACCGTGGCTGCAAAATGCCGGATGCATTACGATGACCCACCACAACCAGGCCAGCATGCTCGCTAGCACGATGTGACAGCAAGCAGAGGACGTGCGACTGAACTGTTTTTGTCGTTTCTGCGTCTTGGTTGTTGCGAATGTGCTTCTGTGCGTATTGAGAATGGGTCTGTTCCACTTGTTGTGTCCAGAGTTCGACTCTGTTAGACTTTGAAAGGCTGTATGTTTATAAATGATAATTACTTCTGTAAATAGATGGTTGTCAAATGTATTGAAGGGCAAAATTCTGTACCAGAACTTTGCTTGTCTTGAATTGATGGTTTATGATGATTTGGCATTTTAGAACATATGGCGATGCTTGAAATAACTGATGTACCATTGCGTTTTCTCTCTTTTCTCTCTTTCTTTCTCTCTCTCTCTCTCTCTCTCTCTCTCTCTCTCTCTCTCTCTCTTCATGTTTATTTGTTGGGTAATGAAGAGCATCCAGTATAGCTGTTTTTACTAGCTGTTTTTTATCAAAAGTGTAAAAATTGGTAGGCCGAATGAAAATTGTAATTATTGGCCATTAGTTTGGTTAGGTCTGTGTAGGGTTAACAGGGTCGCATCACAGATCTCAGGGCGTGGATCCTCGCCCAGAAATTGTCATCAATCAAGACCAAGATAGGACTGGCGAATTTAGTTCCAAAAATGTGAACTGGGTGTAACTCTAGATAGGATCATTAACATTGTGTGCATGTAATGCTACCACAGTACATAGAGTTTGAAAGATCAAACTCATTAATCGGTTGTTTTCTTAAAACTATTTATCTGTTGTTGTCATGTTTATTGCTGTATTTAAAATAGTTTCAGCGGCTATTCTTTGAGTTGCTTTTTGTAATATTTTTTAAATTATTCTGAATCCCATGAATTTCGATCATTGGATTTCCTTTATGTCTAATGATGTAGCTGACGCTAAATTGCAGATTTGATTGCACGGTGATGTTTGAATCAGAACCTCCGATGGGTTTACTGATTATTTCATGACATTCTGTCTCAACCTGCTTCGGTTTTACACATGACATTTTTGTCTCTTGTTTAACTTTCCTTCCACTCGGAATTAGCTATTTCGGCTTTATGGAAAAATAATTTCCTGACACTTCCCTTTATGGGCATTCAATTTACCGCTGTGATGACATTTGCTTCAGTTTTAGGAATTTTATGTGTGTGTTTGTGTGTGTGACTATTATCTTGCAGAAAATATTTATTTGAAAGCCTGAAACATTGGATGACAACATTAAACTTTGAGGCATGATTCAACTTTTACAGTAAAAAGCTTGTTTATGGTGTGAAATCTAATGTAATGCCCTCATTTCTGGTTGTACTTGTGGATGGAGACTGGGGAAATAGGAAACACTTTCAAGCATCCATTTTTTCTGGAGTATTTTCAGAGAATTTCCAAATACAGATATTTTATATACCAGTGGTTCTAAAACTGAGGTCCCTAGCGGTGTGTTAGAGCGGCGAGTTCAGGGGGGACCGTGAAGGGATTCATTTATCAAGATATATCGCCAACACCTCAGAACACAAAACACACTGATGACCCTAAGAGTGCTGATTTGCAACTTTCTGATTAAATGATTGATTGACAAAACAATTAGCCTATATGTTAATTGCAGCTAGTTTAAAGTTTACAAGATCCACAAGCCATGAAAAAATTTCTAGGGGACTGCCATGCAAGAAATCCTAAAAGTTTGAGAAAAATTTCTAGGGGACTATATATATATATGCAAGAAATCCTAAAAGTTTGAGAACCACTGTTATATACATACATATATATATATATATATATTTATTTATATTTTATATATATATATATATATATATATATATATATATATATATATATATGAAACTAGATGTAGATGTATGATATTGACATTTCTATACTTATTTATTAATGGCAACATATTCCATTGATGATGTAATGTGAAATGTATTCAGTTTTGCTAATCTTTCCATTTCAACATACTGTAATCTTGATTGCAAGTTTTAATTTTGCAAATTGCAAACTATGGTATTCTTGTGATATTTTTTTGCTGGCAATCATCATTTGACAGATGATGTAATGTACTCAGGAGCACTGTGACTTGCGAAAGATTTATATTTGCTTTAAACATGGAGTATATAATTTATTGCGCCATCTAGTGATATTTTTGATTAAGACTTGTAACGGAAACTTGGATACAACGCATTAACGATACCCGCTGGTCGACCCTTTATGTTGCTTGTCCTTTAAAATGTACCTTATTATAGTGAGTTCTGAGTATAAAAAACACCATCCATGCTCCTTTCCTGGGTCCCTCCTGCAAGTGTTATACTGAAACCCTAAGCGGCTAGGTTAATGAGAAAATTTACCTATGGTGGAAGAGGTTCACAAAAATCATCATGATTGTTATTTTACTAGTGATAATATCATTTCACAAAACTGCCATTCAAAAGCCATTGATACCTTAATTTAAAATTGTTTGTTTTAAGATATTTGTTATTTCTTTGTATGCGAACATATGGATGCTTAATGTTTAGTGTATTTTTTTACTGGTAATTATAATCAGTATTCAGCTTGTTTTGCTGATTAATGTTTTTGTTACTATATGTTTGCAGTTTCCATGCTATTTGTCACAATTTATTGTATGCTTTCTGAAATCTGATCTTAATTCTAATAATTATGGTTGTGAAATTGTTGAATTTTGATGAAAATTGCTATTAGAAATATGCTATGTATGGTTGCTATATTTTTAGATATAATCAACTTGTTAACATTGTCTATAATGATTGCATCTCTAGGAAATTGTGGCTTTAGTCTTTTGATGTAATGCCTCGTCTTGTGATTACAAAGTTAACTCCTTCAGTGCTAATTTCTCCTCTGGAATACAGTATATTGAACTAAAGTAGTAAAATACTAGAATTCAAAATGTACAGAAACTTCATGTTCATATTTTGCTCTGTTTTGATGATAGAATAATTCATTAATTTCATTCATTCTTGGACGATTTCTATAGCGCTGTAACAAGGCTGAGGCCCACAACAAAAGCGCTTTAACATCTCAACTATACCCCAACCCAAACAGATGTGTTTTTAAGCTCTTAATGAAGTGCTCAGGAGTATTAGCCGTGGTGACATCGTCAGGAAGAGAGTTCCACAAGATGGGGTTACCACGTGTAACAATTTAAGAATAATTGCTAAGGACCTTATAGTTATGGTTCCAGAATGTGGGGTAGCATCTCATATCACTGGCATTGGCAAGGTTCCAGATCACCACCCTCTCATCCCTAATAAAAATTAAAATTTGTCATCACATTTTGCCCAAATCCCATTACTGGTCCTAACTTATATGGGGTTGAGGGGGCCCCATTGCCCACCCGGTGGCTACACTGTTACTTTGATTTAGCCACAGGGCTGGGTCCCCATTCTGGCTAGGATCAGTAGTAGGATTTGTATAAAACCGTTGAGAAATTGGTGGGGGGGTAGATAGGATGATAGGAACAGAATTGATGCATGAACCTGAATTTGCCAAGAACTCCTTGATGACCTTTTTTGCTTGCAGACTTTTTACTAAAAAATGGTGGTGTCCCTCCCCATTCCAGGTCCCTCCCCATTCCAGAACCCTGATTGCACCACTGGTTACTTCCATCCTGCCATCCAGCACAATAATCAGTAGACCAGTACAATACACTTGCACAATCTCTGCATGCAAAATGTTGGAATTATCTTCAAAAACAATACAATAAATGTAACATAATAACACAATGACACATTGAACATGTACAATGTTGTACAGAAATAGGTCCAAGAGTGGCTAATGAGGAATCTAGCCAAAACAGTCACAACATATACATATATATATAAAAATTTGATGCAGCTTGCATCATTAATACAATTAATAGTATTACTAAAATGTTCATATAATAATAAAAAAAATCATGCAAAAATGGTAGCATATAACATAATTTACATCAGGTAAAAGGTAAACACTACAAATTATCAAAATTATAACATTCTTTTATTAAGTGATTACATTTCCATGTAATCTTTCTTGTTTAATATGGTCTACATAGGCTAATGTTCTTATCTCATTTTAGTTAGAACGAGTGGCCTTCATCGAGTGATAATTGAATTCTTGCAAGAGCCTTTTCTTTATGGCAAGGTTTTCTCCTAAGCAAGGTTTTGGTAAATACTGTCAAAAATATACTTCCGTCACTTTATCAGGGTGTAGCTTCTGCCACCCATAAAACGAACCTGTGTGACACCTGTGACCTGCTTCTTCAGAGTTAAAATGCTCAAGGTGGTAACCTGTTGATGTCAATCTAATGAGTTACTGTCGGACAAAAATTGCCACAACACTAGAACAACAATTTTGGAAGTGCCACTGAAATTTAAATTTGGTTCAATGTCTTGCACAAAATTTAGCTCATTTTTTCTTCAGTCTTTTCTGCTTCAATATACTCCCAACTGTGATCAGTCGCTACTGCAGTTGTCACAATAACGAACAACTGCACCTTGGGATTTGAAACTTGTTCTTTAAGATAGATTTTCACGTCCGTTTCTTTTCCTATTGTTTCTGGGCCACTCAGTTTTGAGTCGAGGTTATAGTATGTTCCATTTATGGACCGTACTGTAAACCAGTGGTTTCTCATGAACGGCATCTGAACATAAAACAGCTTCATTCTCGAAGGAGTGTTTAAAACGAATCCAAATATCTTGGACAAGTTGAAGTTATTTGGATCTCTGAAGCATAAAACATCAAAATCTTGACACTATATTGTATTATATTGTAACACAGATAGTATGAATCAAGGTAAAACATAAATTGAATGCTAACAATATTTTCACCTTTAAAGAATCAGCCAGCAATATCAATGGCAAAGCAAGGTTTTTGGGTGCTGGCAGCAGGCCTCAGGAAACCCCTTAAATTTCAAACAAAAATGCTGGACATGTTTGCAATATTTACATAGAGTCATTCCGTGTCAATTCAACAAATTTTTCGGAAAGTTCCAGGTCGACCATCTCAAAAAATTATGAAATTTGCCACAAATGTCCCCCAAACATCCAAGTGAAAGTTTGCAAAATTTTAGCCTGCCCTCTTGAGCAGTTTTTGAGATATTCAACTTTTATAGTACCTGGGGTGGGCCGTTTTTTGGCGTTTCGCGGCTGCCGCTTAAATTTCTTACAACTTCAGGCCTCTGTAACTTCAGAAATATCATAGCTAGGGGGCTGAAACTTTCTGGACTTATTCACTACTAGTAGTATTTTACAAAACAAGAGCAAAACTTTGTATATTGACAAAACTGTCCTTTCTGTAGAGTCACAAAACTTGAAGAAAAAATTTGCACCTTTCCTGATATTCAGCATTTAGCTCTCCAAATGGAACCTTTCTCTTTATTTCAGAGTTGTAACTTTTATTCTTTAAACTGTCCTGTAGCTATATTTTCTTTCAGTACAAACAGATTTTCCATATTGTTACTCCTGAATTTTTAACGACTTGGCTTTGAGTGTGAAAATGGCCATGTGGGACAGGTGGTAGCTTAAAATGAATGGTATCACTAAATAGAACATTCATTGCTACAATATATCCAAAATCTGTGATGGTACTTTTTCTTTAAGATTTTTAATAAATTTTCAAATTTACGATTTTTTTGAAAGCAACTTTCACTTGAAAACCCATTTCTTCAAAGAATACCGGTAATTAAAGTAAGAAAGAGAAGTATGATACACATCCAACAGCACAACTGGAGAATGGAAGACACATTATAGTATATGGTAGCAGGATGCTTAGAGGATATAAATTGAATTTTCTCAATCATTTGATGAGCGATCGAACTGTTGTTTGAATCCAACTTTGCAAACTTTCCAAACATTGCACTAGTGACATTTTATTTGCACCTCTGATATATGCTGTTCCACAGCTGTTAAATCTTCTGCTGATATCTGGTATGATTGTTCAGTGGGTGTTACTGGTGTCATGGATTTGACAGAGGACTGAAATGCTTGCTAGTCATCATTTTTTCCAGAAATCAGGCACACTACTTCAGGTCATTAAAGTCAAGGTTAACACACCATGAAGTAACAATCATTCCATTCATATGTTCAACAGTCACTGCACACATCGGCCTTTTGTTCTGAAAATATTTTTTAAAAAAGTTCATGATTCTAGCTGTGACAAAACTCAATTATTTATGATGATAGATTTGACTAGCCTCACTGGCACACATCCTAAAGGAAAAGTTTTGTTCTGCCACTTCCATGAAAGACTAAGAACCTCAGTTTTTTTCATACCAATCAAATGATTTCAACTAGGAAACCAATTCTTTTTCCACTAGAAAATATATGTATATAGTTGGTGCCATCTTAAATGTAAGACAATGCATACATGAAAAGTTCTATCAATCGCTCATCTGCAAACATTCATTTTCACTCCACCCACACATTTCTGTGGGAGTGGGTCACCGTGTAAGCTGTAATACCTGCATATAATTCTTCAAGTAGGCAAACAAACAAACTGGGCATAGAATTGCATCATGTTTCTTTGGGTTATCATTTTAAATACAATAAGGGAAAATGTTTTGAAAATGCAATATGCTTAAATAGCAGAATTTCTGGAGCTAAATGCTGAGATTCAAATTTTTATTATTTTTCACTCAGCAGAAAGGACTTTTTTGTCAAACCAAATAAAATACTGGTAAGTAGTGAATAAGTCCAGAAAGTTTCAGCCCCTTGTTACAGAGGCCTGAATTTCTCTTCAGGCTAAAAGTTTCCTTGTTATCTCGACCCGGGAGCCATTTGTTGAATTGACACGGAATGAATCCTGACTATTCAGGCTTGCACTTTTTGATATCTGAAGACTGGTATTTTGCAAAATTAAATTCAAAGCCTAATCAGAACTGATATAATATTAATGTCATAGTCTCCAAATCCAAGAATACTGCGATGTGGATTGATCAGAGATGAAGGAGAGAGTCTACAGATTAAAGTTTTCAGTTGTTAGCATCCCAGTTTGTTAAAAATTTGAGGATAATATTAATTTTTCTCCAAGAAAATGATTTAATATGAGATTAAAGTTTTCATTTGTTAGCAAGAAAAAAAATATGGACGATATAGAGCCTACAAGAAAACAATGCAGATCTACTGGAAATTCACACAACCACAATGTTAAATAGAACCAAATAGCACATAATCATCAAAGGAACAAAATAACTAGTAAAACCACGAAATAGTAACTCTTGGAAGACATGCAACGACAACAAACTGCAACATTAGTGAACATAATCTTCGTAGTCTTCGCATATCAAAATGAACTTACTCTTCACAGACTCTATCAAAATCTGCCTTTGTAAATCTCTCTTCCTGGAATAAGTTATTCAAAGAGTGAACAGCACAAAGTTGCAATCTTTGTTTTTCGTGATATAACTGAGCGGAAGCCATCTCACAGCCTAAAATAGAAGCACTCGTCTCTTAAAAGTAGCAACAAGTTCATTTTTAAAACATCACAAATAATAATCAACCACTTCGTCGGTTAAAATAAAAGTCTAAAATAAGCATTTGACAGACTGCAAATATTACCAGTCTAAATGGTGAATATTTTGTCTAAAGTTAAGCTGAGAAACCACATAGGCAATGCTTGATTTATCAAAGACACAGTGGATGTTTGGACTACTCCTATCCTAGTTTCTGATTTCTAATGGGTGGTAGGACAGCTGAAGCCTAACGCATTCTACCATCATTAGCGAGGTCAACCATGAACAGACTGCCAAACCAGGCCCCCGAGAGAAATTCCGGGCCCCTGTCCAGAATGGCCGGCGGGCCCCTGACAAGTCTTAAAATTTGTTGACAACCTTTTTTGCTCGTCATTGCTTTCCTCCGATTTAAGTTCCCAAGTTGCAACTCTCAAAAATTACTGATGACCTGTTTTTCCTTGTCGCTCTTTTCACGCTACTCTTTTTGATGTGGTTTTAATTTGTCCTCAGGTCCCGGGCCCCCCTTTTGCTCGCCGGGTCCCTCTGCTCAACAAACAACTTAACCTTTCTTTAGTGTTGTTATTGGTATTATTGTTAATTATATATAGTCATCATCGGCCCGGGGCCCCTCCAGACCGCCGGGCCCCTGTGCATTTGCCCCCCCTAGCCCCTCTCTCAGCGGCCCTGTGCCAAACTCCCAGTAAATTTAACATTCACTGTAGTCTACTACACTTGAAACAACAGAGGTACTAATTTTTTGAAACCGGTTCGTGATAATTATATTATTTCTACATCTGATTGACTAAAAACTACTATAGTTGATGGTCACTCCGAAGTAAAAATCACAAATCCCAAAATAATTTCCGATAAGTCTGTCTAATTTCGCAAAGTCCCTATTGCATTGCTCATCTGGCGCTATAGGTGCCAACTAATGAATATTTCGAGTTAATAAATAAAATGAATAAATGAATAAATATATAAATATAGCATATTTGCTTCTTACTCCGTTTATCGCTCAGACCATAGACTATGTTCAGGATGTTTCATAGTTCTGTGGTATTCTTTGGTATAAACATAGAATTTAATGCACATGGGATTTATACACGGATTTCTATTTATAACTGGATAGCGCTTGGCCTATAGCCGCCGCACGCAGCAGTGAGGTCAGCGCGCCAGCCAGAGCGGCCATATTGTTACTCGTATTCATCAGCTGACACTGCTATACTAGGAAGGTGGCGAGGCCAGTGGCGGCTCCACAGCAGCAGATGGCTCCACCGAGGGTGGGTGGGGATAAGGGGGGAAGGGGTCCGTGCCCCTATTGAGTGCCTGCCCCCCAGTTGGGACCTATACTTAATGCTACATACATTAAACAACAAATGGTTGGCCCCCATGATTAGAAGTTGCCATCCCAACGGCCCCTACTTGCCAAATCCTAGAGCCGCCACTGCTCCACAGGGTGGCCCGTGCCCCTATTGAGTGTCTGGCCCCTGTTGGGACCCTATACTTAATACTGCATACATAACAACAAATGGTTGGCTACCATGATTAGAAGTTGCCACCCCCAACGCCCCCACTTGCCAAATCCTGGAGCCGTCACTGGGCGAGGCTGGACTGATATTCTAAGGTCGTTCCTGGCACTATATTCAATTCATTTGTCAATAATTGTATCACTCATTTACATTCATTTTCTTTCACACTGCTCTTTTATCTACAAGGCCTAAGGCGTCTTTCATTGATGAATAGCATGCAGTTGGATGTTAAGCCTTTTACCCCATCAGACAAACATCTCTTGACAAATGGACCACATTGTGCAGTATGCCTAAGCCTATATGCAGGGTTATTTCTAGGATTGTGAATTTAGGGGTGTTGGGGAAAATCTGGGGCAGGTGGTTATTTTTAGGATTGTAGGATTGTGAATTTGGGGTTGTCGGGAAAATCTGGAGGTGTCGGAATTTGGAAGTCTCTACCCAGTGTTTAATCTAGACTCCTGGATTCCGGGGGGAACTGAAAAAGCCAGGGGAACTGACAAAAGCCTTCATTTCTTCTCTTTTGACTCGATTGTCGTTTAGAGAAGTATTTTCATCCTGTGCTAAATCTATCTCTGTCCTGATATATGTTGGCCTTTTCAGACAGAGACTAACACTTCTAAAACAAACATCATTACAATATATTTCCAAAAATCCTTTATTATAATATAAAAACTAAACTTAAATATTGTTTCTTTAGCCAAACAAGAAACATTGTAACATTATTTTCCATAGCAAATGTTTTAGTCTGTGACCGAAAAAACTAACTGTTTTAAAATTTCACAGCCCCAAGAGTTTAACTGACAAATAATTGATTGTTGATAACTGAAAGCAAAAACTAATGGTACAATTATGAAGACACCCAAAGAAGGATCATCTGTCAGGACCTAATGATTAGCAATTTTTACTAATTAAAATCTTTTATGTATACATAACAAGATTACAAAGCCATTGGAGTTTTAGATAAATACAGTAACTGAAAACTACTGACTTATATAAACTCAGCAACACATGGTCTCCAAGTGCAAATGCAAATGCATTGACAAAGGACCTAACTATAAGAATGACCAAAGATTTTAACAGAAATGGTCGATTTCTTCCTAAACTGGTTCAAATTTCAAATTCAGTCCCTTCTGAACTGTTGCCTGGTGAATTATGGCATCCATTTTTCTTTTCATAGCCTTCAGACTGTCTTTGGTCACATAGGCATGGTCAGCTTCGGCTGTCGATGTAGACTGAACAGGTGATGACAAATTAACGCCAGCACAGGTTCCCGGGATGTCGATGACATCAACATCGTCAATCAATTGAAGTCTCGGCTTTGGCAGCTTTCTGACTTGGTGACCTATAAGCAAAAGCACAACAATATGCAATCATAATAATCATCATCGTTTCAATCTAGAGACGTCTTAAAGGACTCCAGACCCTAGACGTCCACATCGTCCATGTATGCACGGGTCGGATGGGTCCCATATAAACAATCACCCCAACCCAGAGACGTGTCAAAAATACACAAAAAAATCGCCTACTGTAATGTAGAATTCAACAAATAATTTATGGCAGAGCTATCCCAGACATCCACAATATTTTCATTGAAACACTACATAATGTTGTCATCCCTAACTTCACACAGTGTTACCATGTGGCACAGTTCAGTAACATATTTTATTTAAATTCAGACTAAATATTTCACATGACCCAACCCATTTCAATTACGTGACAGACCGTAGCAGCTCCAATTATGACCTGGCTCCTGGCTTATCTAGTAATTCAAATTTTACATATTCTCAACATAATAGTCAGACATTGATTGGTTTTAATTTACTGTACAATTTAGAACATGCTGAACATGGTCCGGTCTGCAGCCTTTGGGTCTTGTATCCATCCCTTTTTTGGTCTAAAGTTCACCAACAGCTTATTTCTCACAAGCTTTGTTAGAAGTATTCCACTAGGCTAGATACAATGTGCTACTTGGCTTCATCTAATCCTGAATGCAATGAAAATGAACGTGAAAAATGTATGTAACCCTTCGGCTGAGAGGACCATACAAAATGCTAGTTGAGAACAAAGAAGATCAGTACATTGCTAAAAAACGAGATCAAACATATAAGCTGACCTTAACAAGATGCTGAGCACTATAGCTCTATAGAAGCAGATCTGACCACTAGACGTCTACCGGGTATATCTCCGCTGATCTGACCCTCCCTCTCCCGGCCGCTGATCGGATCACTAAGCGTCTATATCAAATTGAGATCAGCGGATCATCTTAGCTCAGCGGATCAGCTCAGATCAACGGATTATTATTACCCGCCACTTCGGTGCTAATTTTGAAAGCGCTATAGAAATTAACGAGATTTCACATTACATTTCGTCACATTAAATTTCAGAGTGAATAGACAGACATAGAAACCTTTACTTACGCGTGAAATGATTGCTTTGCTCCGTTAAATTGTTGTTTCGAACAGTTAATCGCCGCACAACTCGGCATATTCCACGATTGACTATGATTAGTTCACAACACTACGAGCTACAAGATGGTGGCTAGTTGACCTCAGGCTGTAAGCTAGTATCCTACATCCAGGTCTATAAATAGAAATCCGTGGATTTATATAATTATATTTTTTCGTTTTTGCTCTAATTTGTGAATTCTTTTTATTAAAGGCATTTTGATTTTCTATTTCGAAAGATGAGGACTAAGAAAAATAAGCGAACCGACGATTTTGATGAATCTAAGAGGTATTCAAAGTTTATTATGTGATCAATTAGTGATAGTTTAGAGTGTTGTGTTGTTTCACGTGTTCAATCAACTTCTATGGCGCCACTATCATAACGGTTAGGGCATCGGCCAATGGCGCTTCATATCCAATTCGAATAATTACCAGATCTAGCCGGAAGGTGAGTAACAGGACGTTGCATCTCCTGGATTACCATTTGCCCTTAGACGTTCCCCCAGCCAGGACGATCGTCTCCCCAATTCCTATTAGTGCCCATTCTCCACCATTCGCCCCTTAGACTTCTCGCCCCTATCGTCTCCCATTGTCTTCTTGTATTACTTTTATTTTTTTATGTCACAGACACTGGACACATGCTGATATCTTTCATTGGCTTTAATTTAATGGCAGTCTTTAATTTTCTCAAGGCTGAGAGTAGAGCCAATATAATATTTAGCTCCCGAACGACAGTAACTGAGATTGATTATATATATTTTTGGTACCAATTTTTTTTCTGTTGCTTATTAGAAAGAAAAAAATATCAAAGGTGGAAAAGACTCTTGATGAAAAGCCAGCCATTGAGGATGTAACTATACTGAAGGAAACAGATGTGCCAGACCACCCAGAAGTAAAATGGATTTAAAATTTCAAGTCAAAACTTGAATTTTTAATGGAATCACATAGTTTAATACCAAGATGCTTTTTTGTCTTTAATTTTATTAGGAATTACTATCGTGTTTAATATAAAAAATTATATATTCTTTTAGCTCTCATTTATTTTTTTGTGTTACTTTAAAATGTGCTTTAAAGTGATGACTCGAGCAGCACTTGACCATGTCTTATATCTACTTAATAAAAATTGCATTTAAATGAATGAGTTAGACATTGATTCATATATGTTTTATTTTAGATAATTGACAATGACTGCACTCTATCAGTTGATGATAATGATGATGCTGACGGTTCTTTAAGAGACCTATCTGATATCACCACAGCTGGTAAATCTTTGGACAAATGTACATAGTTGAAACATGCCTCAGTTGGTTCTATTGATCTAGAATTATTCTGCATGTGTTTGCTTTTAATACTTTTAAGAAATTTTTTGGGAATTCTCACAAAGAAGGCTTAAAAAGCTCACATTTTTTTTAGGTTTTCATGATGGATCTGGTGAATTTAGCTAGTATAAGTGATGGTGCCCTCTAATTTTGAGATCCTCGCTATGGTGTTGATATAATGTGCTATGACTTTAATGTTCATTATTTGAGTCAGTACTAAATAGACTTTACCATAAATGTTGATCGCTCTTCAGATCCTTTTGCAAAGCATTTCGAACAGGAGATAACTGAAGAGTTGGCTTCCAAGCTTCTGTCCAGTGTTACTAAAGATCAGAAAGGAAATGTTCTCTGGAGCTCAGAAGAAGTCACGGTAAACTGTATTTAGAATTTTTGAGTGTCAAGAACAACATTTAGAAGGGTCATTTCATGCCAACTGGTTCAGCCTCATATGCATCATGCCACAGATTTTCCTAAAGAATTCTAAAATTTCTTCATGTTGAAGCTCGGGACAGAAAAATAGAAGAGTGGCATCAAGATTTTGCCTCAAGAATAACTGGTGGAAGCAAGTTCAATACTCACAGGAACCCTAAAGAGCCTTCGCTCGCTAGATGGCAGTGGTAAAACGAGTAGCAGTGGCAACATTATGAGGGTATCTTGAGGGTGTCTGGATTTAGGCTGCTGGATTTAGTCTTCCAATTTTTATTTTTAATGTCCCAGATGGTATGGATTGCTACAGAAGCTGGCTATTTAGATTTAGACTGCAGTCATGCTTTTTTGTATTGCTAGCTTATATGATGTAATGCATTCATTTCTGATATTACTCAATGCTTTTTATTACAAAATTAAAGTTAATCTTAATATTATTGAATTTTAGATCAATCTGTTATTGTCACTAAATAGTGTATTTTGTAAATAAACTTTCTTGAAATATCTCAATTTTGAGTATATTGTTAATTTTGTTGTAGTTGTGTCATCTTGGGAAAGCTGAAAATTTTAATTCAATTGCATATTTTGAAAGTCTGCGGACTTTAACGAAGGCGATCTTATTAAATTGCACGTAAGCGTCTGCTTTCTGCGTTGCAATGTTTTTAGAATGGTTGTTCATAATAGTGATGAGTTTACATTGTGGTCATTTATGTGAATCTTTAGCTGTTTAGTGTTTGAATTCTTTATCTGCTTGACACAAAATGTTTGTTTTCATTACTTTTAATGGATGCCTATTTTGATTTGAAGACAGAAACGTCTCTTTGGATGTCATTATTGTTAAACATGCTGTTTAGTGTTGTCTAATGTGTTGTTTAAGGTTAAAAAATCGCTGGTTGATCAGCTTCCTACAGCCAACATTTGGAACATGAGTAAGTATGTGGATTCATCTGGCAGTATGTACAGTTAGACTACATTAAGCTGGCTTTAGCAAACTTAATAAGAAGCCAGATTAACCCCTTTGCTGTATTGTTATTGATCATCATGCTGCTATGACATATGCCATACAGCCAGCATTTTATCCAGGCCTGTTATGGGGCAGATTCTCCCCATAATCTCGAACCCCCCCAAATCCCAGCACTGACACAAATTTTTGCATTGAACTATGTCTCTTCCCCTCCAGCCAAGTCAATTTCCCTCCCAAAGGCCTGGGGTCTGGATAAAACACTGCATGCAGCATATGGTAGTGAAGGGGTTAACTGGGGATCTATGTTAAGCAAATACAAAATAATGTGTAAGGTTTCGATGAACTGATCTGTTTTAATCTAAAATCCATATTATCTAAGTCAGTGTTAACGGAGCTTAACTTGATGCAGTGAAGTTCTGATCTTTGTTAATACGTAAAGAAAACATTTTTGCTATTAGTATTTGAGGGAAAAATATTGCATGAATTCGTGGGTTTTATGGTGCTGGTGTGCGATGCTATTTGTGTGATTTTCTTTATCGTTATGTTTCTCGGTTTGTTCTGTTTTGTGTAGATCAAGGCCATTTGTCAGAGTTGCAGCTAGAATTGTTCGCAATCATTAATTCTTACAAGGTAATAATGATCGTTTCTAAATATCTTCTGTGTTATCGCAGAATTTATTTATATAATCTTGAAGACCGATGTTGTTGAATTGATTAAGGAAGCTTATTACTTACTGATTTGACATCACATGGATTAAGTAGGCAAGTAAGTAAAATCTTGTGAATTTATATAGCGCTTTCAAAAGAGACACCGCAGTAGCAGCTTATTCTTAGGCACTTAATCTTAATATCAAATAGCTATAGCCAAAAGGGTGGGGTCGTTCAGGCAGTCATTTTATCCAAGGATCATTGTGGATTATGCAACTCAACTCTGCTTTAAAAGTTTAATGAGCAATACAGATATGGTTGGTCAAGATGATTGACTCAATTACCTGTGTCACTGTGTGCTTCGTTGTCTCATTTGAGGTCGTGCAGCATCTTTTGGCATTTGGCGTTATCTATGCGTTAGCTAAATTGTCTGCTGAGAATTTGTAGAGGTCTGAGAATCAATGAAGAAGATCTAAAGAAAGACCAAACAGACGATGGGTGGACAGATTGGAAGAGGATCTGCACATGGCAGGACTTAACCTCAATGGAAAAACTGACGGAAGACACCAAATGACTTTGGAAGAAATAGCAAAGGACAGAGAACTTTGGAGAGATGTAACAGAGAAGTCGATAGCTGGACACAGCTGGAGGACGAAGACCTGACCTGACCTGAGAATGAACTGTTTCGTTTGAAAATGGGAGTCTGTGGTTTTGTTTTGGTATTTTCTTTGGTTTGCTTTCAGGATTTATATTTTCCACACAGGACTCATAAAAATGGAGAAGAGATCCGGGTTGTGTACTGTCTTCATGCTCTGAACCACGTCTTGAAGTATGAATTATAAAAATTCAGCAACCATGTTGTTTGCAGTATAATAAAATATTCTAATTCTTCAATTCGTCATATTTTATTCACTTCAACTTCGAGGTTTCAATGTTTTTGCTCGCTGCTTGAAAACAGAAGCGTACAGATAACGCCTCAATGTACATGTACACTGTACAGCTGCAGTGTACTAGTACATGGTATTGATTCTTCTGTTGTAGAACTAGAAATCGGGTTGTTAGACATAACAGGAAGATCGAAGCAATGAAGGATTATGTTGATGAGTAAGTATATTGCTAGAGTTAATAGCTGTTAGAATACAAGTTATACAAATAGATAAAAAGTCTTCTCATTGGGATACACTGCAAATTCACCTGTAAAAATAATGACCAGTTATAAACATTTTGCGTCTTGCAATCAAGTTTTAACAAGGCAGGCATTACACTCGCTTCGTTGACTGGCTGCTTCATCAATTTGAATGTCTACATTTTCAATATTTTCACGTGAAAATTTTGATTTCCTATTGATATTTTTGTAGCAGTTTTCGAGACCAAGGACTGACTAGACCAAAGGTGCTGATCGTTTTACCGTTTCGGGATTCTGCTTTGAAAGTTGTTCAGATGATGATGAAACTTCTCTCTGACAGAGAGGTTTGTGTGTGGTTGACGTTTGTGGAGGACTTTTAGACACAATGCATTGCACATTGGTGGTGTGATAGTCTAGTGTATTGGCCTGCCAGTCTTCAATCAATCAATCAATCAATCAATCAGTATATTTTTATCAAAACTAAAATTTGATACTGCTACAATTCAATATCTAATGAACAGTTACAAGGGCATATGTCAATGAGTATGAATTTTAAAAAAAAATATTAACATTAGCAAGGAGATAATTAAGAGGAGAGGAAGGAGAAGAGACCTATTCCTCTTAATAATTCTGCCTTCCAATATAGTACTTGTCTTGGTCTCAAATCTCAGCCACAGCATGCACTTTTCAGTTGTTTTCACCCCAGCCCTGCACCCAATCAACTTGGTGAAACTAATACGTTGGGCGGCGGAGGGGTGTTTACCTGATGGAAGAAAGGGTGACGGTGGCTGAAAGTCTGCCAGCTTCCCTTATTTGGCAAATGCCATGAAAATTATTTTTTATGCAAATTACCATGTGATGGTTTTTTTTAAATTACAGTATACAGTCACCAGCAAGAAAAGATTTGAGTCAGAATATGGAAGTGAAATTGATCTGAAAAAGGGCCTCAAACCAGGTTTGCAGCATAATATTTCATTGGCATAAAATTTACTTCAGTTAGCACTTATGGTTTTAAGATTGTAAGATTTGAGCATTCAAGATATTTTGAAAATAAAAATAGATGCTGAAGAAATTGGATGACAAGTTTTGAAATAGTTAAAAACTATGTTTTAATGGTGGTACATGCTGTGAATTGAATTCTTAGTTTCTTGTAATTAATTAATTTGTTTACAACCTATTTGTTTGTTTTCAGATGACTTTGAAGCGACATTTGACGGCAACATTGACGACAAGTTTCGCATCGGTGTCAGCATTTCAAAAAAGGCACTCAAACTATACGAAGATTTCTATTCATCTGACATCATTATTGCATCTCCGCTTGGTTTATCAGAAATCATTGGAGCAGAAAAGTACGGAAACTTTTTTACGAATTCTCATATCTGTATCATTCAAAGTTTTCTTAGCAAATGCCACATTGCCAGTATTTCTAGAAAGTGGACGTTTTTCAGAACTGCCTTCTGAGCGTTTGATAAAATCACAGATCTTCGAGAAAGCTTTGCTTGGTTGTTTTCTGGTTTTAGCGAAAAGGAAAAAGATTTTGAATTCCTGTCATCCATCGAAGTCCTTATCTTCGACCAGATGGATGTGCTTCTTATGCAAAATTTTGATTATGTTATGGTAAAATGTATACTTAATTTACTTAAATGGTGCTTCATGTTGTGTGTGTGTGTCTGTGTGTGTTTGTGTATCAGTGAGTGTAATAAATCATTCTGAAAAATAGTGGACATTACTGTAGTTCACTGACAGTTCAGTTTATTGTGCTTCACGTATTACCTTACTCTTGTTACAGTAGAACTAAGACCTTTCTTTCTGGTTGCCTCCTTCTGCTTGCATTCTCTATATTAAACGAGTTGTTTAAATAAATTTAGATTTTTGACAGTTATCGTACTGTACAGGGTCACAAATTATAATGAATAATTTGTTGGTTCTGATGTTTTTATTCATGTTTATATAGCTCATTTTAAATCAGCTTCATCACATGCCTAAGGAGACGCATGGAGTCGACTATTTTCGTGTTCGAATGTGGGCTCTAAACGGATGGTTGGTTCTTTAAATTATTAGCCGACTTAATAATAATAATAATAATAATAATAATAATAATAATGCACTTCTATAGCACCAGTTATAATACCTAAGGGTATCAGTCGATGGTACTTCAAATCCATCTGCAAAAAGACCAGTTCATTCCAGAGATCAGTCAGAGGGGACATGTGATTAGCAGGGCTTCTTAAACACTCGAGTGCTTGCTTTCCAGTTTAAATTTATTTATTAAGAATTGAGACTTGCTTCTGATCTGTTTAAGCTGTTGCAAACAGATATAAGATTGCAACCAAACATTTTTTGAGACTTTCTGTTGAATTTAGGTCAAAGTTGTATCGACAGACCGTTATGTTAGGATGTGTAACACATCCCATGATCGAGACAATCTTTAGACGACACTGTTTTAATATCCTTTTTATTCATTCAAGTCTACGAAGCTTCAAATGGTAACTTAAGAATAACGGTAACATAGGAATAACGGTAACATAAGAATAGGTGTTTCGTTTAGAATATGAATGAATTGTATATGAATTATGAATTGTGCTTTGTTGCATTTTCGCCGGTGCATGGACTGTCACATAAGTTTGTGCATTTCTGAAGGTTAGTTATTCCATTTTGCTACAGATGCACACACACACACACACACACAGACACACACTCTAACCATGAAGCACCATTTAAGTATATTAAGTAGACATTTTACCCCACCGTTGTCATGCTCAGCTATTTCCTTAGCTGTTATAAGTTACACTACAGTGGCAGGCTGAAAGTGTTGAATCATCCGAGCAGTGGTACCATTGAAAATGTGCACCATGCTAATGCACTGGTTCAGGTAAAGTAGCCTGTTTTGAATAAAAAAAACTTATTTTTGTGATATGCCAAATGAACGAAGTCTGTACAGAAATGTATTTATTGTGCTGCTGCATTCATTGGTATATGTACATTTGCACATATGATAATTATTTTCTTGATTAGCATATTTAAAACGCCTATCTTTTTTGGTCATCTTTGACTTTCAAACTGGACAGAATTTTTTTAGAAATAGTACTGTAATTCTTTCTTGGCCTTTAAATTTTAAAGATTCAACGTTGATTTATTCATTAGGTCATTATTGACCTAATGCTTAAAGACCTTACTGATAAGCGCAAATTGTTTTTTGCTTGTGTTTAGATTTTTCAGCGTGTGAATACAAGTAGCGTACAAGACGGACCGGATGCTAGGTTCGAGTTTTTCATAAAAAAGGTATACATTTGATTACTGTACTTGTTTTTGGTATGAAATTTTTTTCTCTTATTGAAGAAGACTTAAATGGTACAAACAAGTAAATAGAACGAAAGACAACGGACTCCCGTATAATGGATGACGTCATGGAATGGATGAGAGAACCAACCATTTGCATCGGAACAGCAAAAACAGACATGGGTGAAGAACTCTGTCAGCCTTCATAGCCTTTCCCCTCAGCAATGAGAATGGACGACCATGCCATACCACCTTCTATATTTACTCAGAAGACCTCCGAGCCTTGAAATTACTCGATGAAAAAATATTATCATGTTTTAGGACATGCATTACAATAAGCTTTAATTCTGTTTTGAATTTTTAGATTTTACCTCACTATGTAAATCGAATTGTGTCTGGACAGACGTTAATTTTCTTTTCATCGTACTTTGATTTCATTCGCCTTCGCAACTACTTTGCAAGAGAAGAGAAAAATGGATCTGGAGCAAACTTTGCCGTCCTTAGCGAGTAAGAACGAACCTTTATTTATGTTTTCCCCGAGTTGAATACTGAAGTTTGGCATTTTGAAACTTGATTTTGATGTAAATTAAGCCTCCCATGGGCATAAGAGCTAAGGTGATCCAACTGAAAAATTAGCCATGTGGAATGTTTTAGAAGCTCTTGTATCATTTGATCCCTGTGTCAGGATGGATCTAATATCACGCTATATGGCAGGATCATTGAATCGATTAACGTAATGTAGCAAGGCATTTATGTAGTGCCACTTCTGGACAGGCACTCATAAGTGTGAAGTAATGTGATCAATCTGGAACTCTCTTCTCTTGGCTGTTAGTTCTCTGAGCTAATTTGGTTTTTTCACACAAAGCCTTAAAAGACATCTCTTACTTTTCTTCCTGGATGACTCTACCTTGCTGTTTCCAACTTTGACTGATCTCTGGAATTACCTGGTTGTGTGGATAGATTTGTAGTACCATCAACTGATACCAAGTATTATAACTAGTGCTATAAAAGTGCATGATTACCAGTATTATCATAGTGATCAGTAACTACAGTATTATGTTACAGATTGATTCAATTTATTATTAATTTCTCTTTAAATATTCAGATTTTCAAAATCTCTAAAATGCTTGAAATACATGTACAACTACTGCAGTTCTAATGATCTTAGTGAAATTTCTGTGGAGTTTAGGTACATGAAGAAGGGTGGAATTTCTGCATCAAGGCAGCACTTCCTTGAGAAAACTGTTCGGTTTCTGCTTGTTACTGAACGATTTCATTTTTATCGCAGGTTAGTAATCTCTTTTAAGTGCCCTATTGTATATAATTTTAAATTTGCTTAATTGTGCAGAATGCATTTCTTATGCTGCATAAAATATTTGCAGGCATACTGATAAATTCAAGTGAATCTTTTATCTGCCATGCATTAATAATCAGTGTGTTAATCAAAAATACTAGTTTAGTGAGTATGATTGATTTTATCAATGTCTTAAGTCTGTCAGGTTTCTTCAAATGGTTTCTGATTTGGCTATTGACAAACGTGGCTTGATGAATCTAAATTCACTTTTATTTTAACAAATGCTGAATATCAATGAAACATTGTTTATGTTTAATCTAATGCTGGAAGGCAGGCTTAATTATTTATTTATTCTCACAGCTTGATGCTCCGATATTTTTCACATGCTGTTTTTTCATACTTTTAATGCTAACTTAATATTATTGATTATGAATCTTACGTTATTTTCACCAACTTTTCAGATACAAAATCAGAGGTATTCAGCATCTTATTTTCTACGACCTTCCTATCTACTCACACTTCTACCCAGAACTCTGTAACATGATTCAAGATTCAAGTGGAGAAGCAATAGAGAAGTTCAACCAAGGCTGCACGGTTCTGTTCTCAAAGTACGATGCCGACCGCTTGGTTCCTGTTGTCGGATATGAAAAAGCCTGTGAACTGATCGCATCTGATAAAAATGTTCATACCTTTCATTCTCAATAAGTGCTTCGTTAATGACCTGTGAACAGTAATCGCGTTGACTGGTGTTCAGATTTCAAATTACAGAAACGTTTTAAAATAAACATTGTGTTCAAAAATTTTGTACAAGTACATATGCAGAACATCAGCTTCAGTGTCCAATCTAGACTCCTGGACTCCAGGGGGGAATTTGAAATTTCCGGGGGAAGTCAGCTAGGGAATCTCTGAAGGAGCGCTGTAAGTATACCAAAATTTCTGGGGGAAAGGGCAATTTCCGGGGAAAGGGCCTCGATTAAACCCTGATCAGCTTGCATAGTATTATACGGTCATGTTATGAAGTCAAGCCTTTGTGGGGTGGTGTAGATTTCAATCTCCTCTGTCACTACACTTAAAGGGTAAACAGGGGTGAAGGAACTGATATGTCTGTGCTTTGGGCCAAACATAAAATCTATGCTGTGGTGTCAACACTGAAATCATTACCACTTCAATATAGAAACATACTGTACTGAAATATAGGCTAAAGCTGAAAATGAAGAAAAACAAGGAACTGTATTTAACCTATTTTATGATTTCTACCCTGACATTCTAAGCAAATGTACTATAATTATGAAATCAATGACAATTACATATACAATAATCCTTCAATATTCCTAATCCTGCAAAAACAATCCATTGAGCCACGAACAGATCTTGGAATTAAGTTTAAATCAAGTTTTTCCATGTCATAAATTATTTACTTAGTTAAAATTAAGCACATGTATATAAAGGTTTACCATTGGTATGTGATACAATTATCTATGCTATGGTTGAAAAGTACAATGTTACTTAAGATCATTATGACAAAAAGCATGATAAGACGTTGTACAATTGAATATATGTAACTGAACACATAGCCACCAATATACTCTGCAGCATCACAAAGCATAGACATCGTACTGCGAGAAGCCCTTAAGCGTGTAATGCAGGGTTCCTAAGATTCCTGCTTCCGGGCCATAACAGACGTTGTAGGGGTTCGGAGTTGTCGAAAGCAGCTGCCGCACGAATTCTCCACTCGTCGAAAACATCGACACTCGGTTGTTGTGCATGTCGGCAACTATTATGTTGTCGTTCTTGTCGACGCATATGCCTTTTGGCCATTCGAGACAACCGTCGACCGTGCCGCGGCTCGCAAATTTGCCGATTGATTTGCCGTTGCTGTCGAACAGCTTCAGACAGTGGTTGCCCGAGTCGGCCACGATGATACGATTCTTGCCGTCGACCGCTAGAAAGTCGGCCATGCACAGTTGTGAGCTGTTGCTGCCATAGGAGCCGAATTCCGTTACGATCTCCCCGCACTCTGTGTAAATTCCAATCTTGCAACGATCTCTGTCACATATCACCAAATGTCCATTCTGCAGAATAGCTATTCCTGAAATCCACCCAAACGTTTTCGATTCCCATTGGGCAACGTCCGCTCCAAATTTGTCGAAAACTCGAATGGCTTTGCCCCGCCTATCGCCAACTATTATGTTGTCTTTCTTGTTGACGGCTATACCAAATGGCTTCACTCCGTCGATCTTGTGTTCAAAATCTCCACCTGCGCTGAAATATTCGAGACAACTGTTGCCGTAATCGGCAACGACTACGATGCCATCCGAGGTAACGCCCATCGACGTGGGAATACCAAACTCAGTTTTCTGAAATTGCCACATGTGTGTAAGCCCCTCCGATAAAACCGGTTCAAGAGTAGTTCGAGTTTCATTGTTTTTAAGCAGATCAGGCGATGCGTATTTTGTTCGAGCAGCTTCTATCATCTCCTGTATCAGTCGAAAGTATTTCTGTTTGGCCGCCTCTTTTTCTTTTGCTTCCTTCTCGCGTTCCTCTGCCTCTCTCTCCTCGCGCTCCTTTGCTTCTTTTTCTCTTGCCTCTTTTTCCTTCAGTTCCTTCTCCTTTGCTTCCCTTTCTTGTGCTTCCCTTTCTAAAGTCGATCTGTTGTCTTCTTTGGCTGAAGATGTCGTATCTTGAGTACTTGAGGTCTCACTTTGGTTTGGGGTAACATTAACCGAAGCAGCATCTTTTGGGATCTCATTGTTGCTCGTTGAGGATTCTCCAACTGTTTGTGAATTGGATTTATCATCTACCTGTTCAACGACTATTTCAGGTATTGCACCTGGCTCAGCATCCGTACCTTTTGTACCTGGATCTTCAATTAAACTGCCATTCTTGAAATCTGACATTAAATCTTCGTACTCGTCTTTGTTCATTGTGAGATTTAGCAGGTGTTCTTTGAATGCTGATTTGTTTTCAAAATTCGATTCATTCAGACTGTCCATCTGTTCTATTCGACTGCGTCTCCGGAACTGCCATTGTGCGGGGAAGGACTGTTGCGATTCGAGTGGGGCGAAGGGCTACCGGCATGGCTGCTGTGACTCGGTGTCCTGTTCCTGCTGTCAAGTGAATGACTTCGTCTGCTTCCTTGGCTTTTCAGATGTTCGAACAATCCATTCCTCGACGATAACCGCGGAGAGAACTTAAATTCACCTTCCGCCTCCGGGTGAAGTTTATTGGGGCTCTCGTGGGAGGACGAGTCCTCAAACCTGTTGCCGCGATGTCTCCTGCTTTCGCTGGATGGTTCGTTCGGTGGAGGAAAGTATTTGGAACTCCAGCAGGAATCGGGATCAAGAAATGTCTTCCTGGATTCAGCATTCTCCGAAGGGTGCTCAGAATCGAATATGCTCGACGATTTTCTGCCCGGTTTTGGAGTACTTTGAGTCTGCTCAAAATTGTCGTTACTCGTCTTGGGCAATTCATCAATTGTCGCAAAGTAATTCCTGCCAGATGCTTTATATGAGCCTGCCCTGTCAGAATTAGTATTCTGGTCTTCAGTGCCGGCTGTACCAGTCGCACTTGCCGATCCAGAATTTGAACGAAATTTTTCTTCAAAGAGATTTTCATGTCCAGATCTTCTTGATCTTGATGCTCGGGTGCTTGCTTCGCCTGGAGCTCTTGCAGCCTGTGGTTCGGCGGTTTCTTTCTGTTTAACGTTGCCGGTTGAAGCTCCTGATTTTTCCTTCGCAGGAAAAGAATATGTAGAATGGTCAGTCTTGGGTAAACTGCTGGTCTTCTCTTCCTCTTCTAAAACATCTGCCCTAGAAATCTTGGACTTGGTAAAGAGATTTTCGCCTGGAAAATTCTGGTTCTTGCAGTCGCAGAACTGTCGGAGGTTTTCTGGTAAGCGGAAAACCTAGCGTTCGCATCGCCGCCGCAGCCGTTCTGTTGAGCGAATACGACCGAATGTGCGGCCGATTGGCCGGCCTTCTTCTTTGTCCCGGGTCTTCGCTTGTGCCGCCGCCGGCCTGGGCCGAGTCACCGGGGTTCACGCGGTTTCTTCTCTGATTAAGAGAAGACGCATAGCCTGCTTGATGTCGCTCTGCGCGTATCGTAGGCTTGTAGCTGGCTTCGTCGAACTTCAGGGAGTTGTCATCTTGAAGGTATTTCGCAAACTTTTTTAGGTTTTCTTGCCTGGAATCGTTGGGTTTGCTCTTCGGGTCACCGTTTGATGCGCCGCTTTCCTGCGAACCCGTACGGGATTTTGCAGTCGCGCGCGGTCCTTTGTACGACGAACTCATCGCAGAGAACAGAAGAAATCGGTTTTTACAGGAATGTGTTCAAATCATTCAAGGTTTCAGTCGCTTAAAAATCATCTGTGAAAATGATTTATCTTGCAGCTGCATGCATACACAAAACAAATACCACATGTGAGACTGGAATACAGGTGAGCAAATCGAAAAATTTCCACGTAACCTGGATTACAAAACAAACAGTATCATCATATTTAAGTTAATCTGATTTAGTCAATCCATACATAAAATGCAACATAAACCATCAATTAAATTGTTGCTCTGTGCAAAGTGCCTGTTTGATTGTTCTTTTGCACTATTTTTCAGAGTCCTTCAATATTTCCTTTTAGATTCTTCCTCCAGCACTGGATTCAAAGTATTACCTTTGACTTGTATATGAAATGAAGTCATGCATATTCATTAGTTGGCCAATCTCATTTCACAATGAGACAACAAAGAAATGGGCGATCAAACAATTAACGTTACTGATTAGTACATACAACTGATACATAGTACATTAGTACATACAACTGCTGTTTGAGTCTTGTATTTGGCTGAATAAAAACATAACGTTGAGCTGTACAACAATAACAACTACAAGGAAACTTTGCAATGGTAATACACAAAACAATTCGACTGCAAAGTGAGTCACAACATAATGACAGTCACACTGCACTTTGTTAGAGGGAGAAAGAGTTGGCAATGATATAATTCATGGCAAATGTAATTTATTGCTTACAGCAACAACACCTTGGGATGTGCAACGACATGAACGCCAAAAGCATAGGCATATCCAGTACTAGCATAACATACCGGTACACCCAAATGTCATTTGCTGGTATCACAGCCAAATTCTCACACTCTTTACAATGTCTACTACAGTGTAAATACCAAATAGCTTCGTCTTTGTCGGTATACTCACGCAACAAATTTTTCAGTCAAACACGAACAAAAGCTGTCCTAAGAGCAGTTCTTTAACAGCCCATAAGAACCAATTGTTAGGCAAAAATGTTCATTGCCTAATATCCTTCACGCAATAGGCGGTCTAAATATAATGTGCAGCCATATTCCAAACAGTGGTGTGTATTGTTCTTATTGCAAAAAGCACTAAGAGCTATACTGCAATCTTCACAACCTCCAGTGAAATTTTTGTTTAAATATCCATAAAGCAAAGCAACTAAAGCTGCTCTGTCTCACTGATTGTGTTCATAAATCATATCAGCAGTGGACCTGAAGTCTCTTATTATTATTATTATTATTATTATTGTAGTAGTAGTTGTTGTTGTTGCATGGTTATTAGTGTATGTTAAGTCATTCACGATGTGAAGAATCATAAGCGCGAGGCAATCAGAGGTGGACAACTTGCCCATGGTTATTACACAGTGGCTAGGGTCAGAATCGAACCCGCTACCCTTCGATTGCAAGGCAAGAATCCTAGCACTGCCTCACCGTGCCCCTAAATGTCTTAGAGATCACAGCACTACAATAGCATCAGCAAAAATTCTTAATGGTTGAATCGTGCTCGACAGCACTTAATGCAGTGCTGCTGTGACTCCGAATAAACATCCATTCCTTGGATTGTTTGTTTTTTAGGTTTACAAGTGTTTATCTTCAGACTATACCACATTCCGAACACTATGCAAGCTGTACTTCTAATGCACACCAGTCATTTTTTTAAATACACAGAAAATCTACTCCTTGTTAGAGAATATGGTGGTGGTGGTGGTGTTGATGATGATGATGATGATGATGATGATGATGATGCAGAGCACACAGCAAAATAACAGACTTAACTGTGGACATGATACTTAGTATGAATACTTCTTGGTTTCAGAGAACATCTGTGTACCTCATTCAGCTAATGTTATCATCCTACTGCATGGACAGTTTTACAGTAACAAAGCATATGATGATTTTTCGGAAACTTTTGCCATATATAATAATGCGAAACAGACGCAATTTCAATTTTCAAGTGTATTGACAGAAATTACAGTAAGTTTGTGATTAAAGGTGCGTGAAATGATCAAATACTACCCGTCAAACGTTACGGCCTATTTAACACTGTTCAAACTCTGCCGACAAAGATAAAGTTTTAAATGTCGACCAGTTTTTATTCTAGCCACCATTGGGGAGTTTAACATTATTGGAGGACATTGGGGAGGTCAGACTACTTGCCAAAATGTAAAAAAAATTGGTGGAAATTTCAAACTTTGGGGTCTAGAATAAACACTGAATGTCGACAACGACATCATCGCAAGTCGTCGTCGTCATCACAGCCACCAGTGATGATTGCAGATCATGATCAAGAGAATCATGAGAAGATTCAAAATAAGAAAACAACAAATGGTTGGCCTCCCATTATTAGAAGTTGCCACCCCAACGGCCCCCCACTTGCCAAATCCTAGAGCCGCCACTGGACATTGGGGATCATGATCAAGAGAATCATGAGAAGATTCAAAATAAGCAAACGTTACGCAAATAGTTTGCAGCCAACTTCATAGGTTTAATAGAGTAACACAAGTCGATTCCAACTATAATACGGTACAATTCCAACTATAATACGGTACATCGAAATGCAAAAGACCTACTACACCAGATGCTCCGGTTGTCACCTTGATGTGTATATTTCTGAGGTAGTGCGGCGTCCTTCCTATTTCTCGGCCTCTGTCTATATTATTATTTTCGACGCTTCTACCGACCAATTCAGAAGCGTCTGCGGAGGAAAAACGAAACGCAGAAAATATACAACATTCGGCTTAACGGCTTTTGCCCTCTTTTTCGAAATACGTCGACCGTTGAGTTTCAAAACGATCACGCAAAGCTGGAACCAATCAGCCCCAACGGTAATATATGCGAGCAGCTGACTCGAGCTGAGCCCCGCTGACGCATCGGCTATTTCTCCCCCGCCATCTTCCTCCTCCTCTCCACTCCCCCTCCCAGCAGGTCTCAGCAGCAGCAAACATCCCAACCACCACCCGCTCCCCCCACCCAACCCCGCCCTCTGCCACCACCACCATCATCATTACCTAGGAAACATTCCTCGCGTGCCGCTACGGCTTTGGCTTAGGCAACGTTCGCTGAGAGGCTAACCGCTAACGTGCCCAGTGCCCACCAACTCACCTACCAAACATCTGCAGACAGTAAAAATTACTGTTTAATGAATGGGTACTGGGCAGGCACAGCTGTACCACATGACGGCCTAAGCAGAGGCTAGGCCTCTGTGATGTTCAAGGTACACATTCAAGGTACTGCCAGTCTGCTCGCCGTTTTTACAGGTTTTTGTGCAGGGCGTACGACTGGCTAGACGCTAGGTCTATATATATATATATATATATATATATATATATATATATATATATATATATATATATATGTGTGTGTGTGTGTGTGTGTATATATATATATATAAAAATATATATATATATAATTTTTCTGACATTCTGTACGGAAACAGAGTGAGGACATCTGGTTTTTGAGTAGTGCTGTTACGTTTAACCGAACCGAAACCGCGGTTTTGACCGTGCAAATTTGGACGGTTATTTTTCGTAGAGAATAGCAAATACAATGCATGATTATGCGCGACTTTAAGTCACCTTCTCTTCTCAGTTAATGCAATTGACAATAATTGCTACATAAAAGTAAATCTAAACAAAATTTACATCACATTCTCATACTGTAGGCAGTGCTGCTGACTCATCATAGACATGACACAAACCGAACCGAGCCGAAACCGCGGTTTTTCGGTTAAAACCGAACCGAAACCGACCGAAATTGCACGAGGTGAAACCGTAACAGCTCTATTTTTGAGGCATTAAGAACCGTTATATTTTGGGTAGAAAGTTTGCAGGTCAATAAATTAGGCTATAACAGGACGATATGCGTATATATTTATAACATGTTATGTTAATAATAATAATAATAATAATAATAATAATAATAATAATAATAATAATAATATCATAATTATGACAATTATAATAATAATATTAGAAAGATTATTGACTTCGCAAAACGCGCTCGCAGTGCAGGATAATACTAATCCAATACCTAATACCCAATCATTCAATTCACTGAGACATGAACAACATTTCAATGATCGCCACCTCAGCCAAGCTCTGCGCCACGTAATAATTAGGCCTAACTACGTTAAAATCACGCAACTGTGGCCATTTGTGACGCTGTACACGTATTTTTGTGTACGTTAAAATGTAGCGGGGCATCTGACCAGTGGCTGCGAACAATTGGAGGGGCCAATAGCAACGTCGTCGCACGCCCAGCCCTCTGACGCTGCAATGACTCGACTAAACCGGTTCGACGAACAAATGTTTGTTACCATGAGCAACGTCGTCTTCGAACACCAACGCATCGCGACGTAAGGACTAAACCGTCTACCAATAGTCAACGCTCGCCCACCAACGCATCGCGACGTAAGGACTAAACGGTCTAAACCGTCTAGAAGCCCAATAGTCAACCAATCGAAGAACGCTTGAAGGTGAAAAAACAGACAGAGAGAGACAGCGGCAAAGGATCTTAATATTATAGATTATTATTATTGACTCTGAAGGTGTCAAAACAAAATGTCCTCATTCGGCTTCCGTTGCTCTTCGCTTCTTTTCACAGATGGATTGAGAATCTTACTGAGACATTGGCGACTTTTTGGAGTCCTAATGCTTCGGTGCCCATCAGCTGGGACTGCCTTGGCGAATCAGTCAGCCGAAGCAACTGCCGTTTACCGCAACTGCGTTCACAGCAGACGCTGCGATGCATAGCGGCCTACAACCGCTGTAGCGGGGTATCTGACCAGTGGCGGCTCCACCGGAGGGGCCAGAGGAGCCCGTGCCCCCCACCCTATTGAGTGCCTGGCCCCCCAGTACTCCCTGTTGGGACCCTATACTTAATGCTACATACATTAAGCACAAACATTCCTTCAATGGCATGTTGCCCCCATGATTAGAAGTTGCCACCCCAACGGCCCCCCACTTGCCAAATCCTAGAGCCGCCACTGTATCTGACAGAGCCTTCTGACTTTCGCATGACGAGTCTTAGACCTACGATCAATCGCCGTCCCGTCTTTCGGATTAGATAGAAGCCCGAAATTTTTTGCTTTAGAATTCGAATGTTTGGTTTTACCGCCATAAAAATGAAAACTGCCGCTCTCGAGGGCGAGACTGCGGCAAACTGAAAATAAATAGCTCGATTAGGCCTACCAAGATTACATCATGGGTGTCCGCAGAAATTTTTCAAGGGGGTGCAAAACAGAGTCTTATGACGAAAGAAATGAAAAAAATTACAAAGGGGTGCAAAATATGGTCTTGTAACGAAAGAAATGAAAAAAATTTACAAAGAGGTAGGGGTGCAAAACAGGGTTAGGCTATGTGCCGAAAGAAACAAGGAATTTTACATTTTCATAACTTCTCAATTTTTTCCAGGGGTGCAATTGCACCCCCTCCGGACGCCCACGGATTTCACTGAGTGAATCGCCTAGATTCCCCTAGAAGTTAATCCCTCCGCAAGGAGAGAAATGAGTACCGGGTAGGTTACTTCGGTTGGCACTGCACGAGTATATATATATATATATATCTGCCCTGCCTACAGCTTCAGACACCATGCTATATGCCGACAGACAAAAACGTATGTGCCTAACTAGTAACTGCGAGGCCTATTTCTAAAACAATAGGCATGAAATCATTCCTTCATTCATAGGCAGTGGCGGCTCCAGGATGTTGCAAGTGGGTGGGGGCGTTGGGGTGGACCCTTCTAAGCATATGGGGCCAACTATTTGTTTCTAGGTATGTAGCAGTAAGTATAGGGTCCCAACAGAGGCCACTGTGGCAGACATTCAATAAGGGGCACGCCCCCGGGCCCCCACGTGGAGCTGCCACTGTTGATAAGTCAAAAATGAATTATGAATATCATATCTGAAATTAAATCTGAAATATATGATCGTCCTTGATTTAAGTCACTTAACACAAAGCAGCTACTAGGCCTACAGAACGAGTCCAATTACAATTGACTATAGGCGATGTACGGTTCATGTATGGCTATTGATCCTTAGCAAATACTAGGGCAACTCGACTCGGAACGTAAACCTATACAAGTACAACAAAAAAACAATTGTTAATAATAATTGACTTTTACAACCAAAAGAACACATTTAATTCTCGAACATATGGAATATGACAACGCGTTAGGCAGGGAGGTAGCTAGGAATGGGCTGAAAAGGTTGACAACCCCCAGCCTAAAGTTTAGCCCCAAATGAATTTATGCTTAGATTGCGTTGAGGGCTCAACAGGAAGACAGAGGAGTGAATCTTGGGCTTCAACCCTACCCCAAACCTAAAATCCTGCCCATGCCTAGCTACGTCCCTAGTGTTAGGCCTATAGAGTTTGCAGAAATGACCGATGAATAGTTTTTAATCTGAATATTATAGCCAGTGGGTTGATCAATTAATAAATAATAATAATAATAATAATAATAATAATAATAATAATAATAATAATAATAATAATAATAATAATAATGATAATAATAATAATATTTTGTTCAAGTATACAGTTATTCATGGTTTATACTATAGTTAAGCTGTCTACTCTTGAAATGTTGAGAAAACAAATTTGATTTGATTGATAATAATAATAATAATAATAATAATAATCTAATAATCATCATTATTATTATAAAAATTATTATTATTATTTGCATCATCATCATCATCATCATCATCATCATCATCATCATCATCATCATCATCATTATTAAGTCAAGGAAAAGCCGAATGACGATTGAAATCAACGAAATCGCTTGTTATGGCTTATAATTAATTGAAGCCTAATTCGGAAGACATCCAAGAACAGCGGCGGTTCCAAGAATTTTTGGTGAGGGGATGCAAGGAATTTTTAGGAAGTTGGTGGGGGATGAAATGAATTCCCGAAAAGGTTGACAAGCAAAAAAGGTCATCAAGAGTTTTTCCCATCAAATGTACATAAAATTTCCTTAAAAATGCTAACATAAAAGGTCGTCAGATCTTTTGCACCCAGCGTGAAACGCTGATGACAAGCAAAAAAGCTCGTGGGGGATGCATCCCCAGTCATCCCCCAACGTGGAACCGCCACTGTCTAAGAAGATCTAACTTACAAACATATGATTCGAACGGTTGTCCCATTCTCCTGGACAGGTGACGTAGTCGATGGATTCGTCCACGCGGCCCTGTCCACCGTACCCGACAGCATCTGAGCTCAGTACCAGTCGATACCTGCATAAGAGTACCCATAGCCGTCCGCTCATATAGGTCCTGTACCATCCGTTCGCTTTGGAAAAAAGCAATAGGCGTAATTGGAGTTTCTCGCCAGGGGCGGAGCTAGGGTGTCCGGCGCCCGAGGAACAAAGCATACTGATGGCGCCCCCTCAACTTGACGAAAATCATAAGAAGCAAAACACGGGCGCCGTTCTGCCCATTTTGGCGCCCCTTCATTCTTCATTCAACTTCGCGAATACCCTGACAAGCAAAAAGCGGTCATCACCCGTAGCGGAACATCCTACCTTAAACCAATTTTGGCGCCCCCCACCTAGGCGCCCGGGGACATCTGTACCTCCTACACCCCCTAGATCTACCTCTGTTTCTCGCATAAAGATGCAGAAGTGGGGAGGAGTAGGAGGACCAAACATAAGACACTTCAAACCCAATATGGTCGGTCTCGACCAGTGGGGGGACTAAACCCGTCAACCCAACTCCCCCCCCCGGCAGATTGTCATTGTACAGTGCTTAAAATTTCTGACTAATATCGTATCAAAGCCTCTCTAACAGGAACAGTTAGGATTTTTCGTGTAAATTCTAAAATCTGATGAGATTCTTAAGGCGAGAGACTTCCCACTAGATTCAAAGACTTAAATTGTAGGAAAATGTAAAGTAAAGTAAAAAGTAAAGTAAAATCTCGTGGATTTCTATAGCGCCTTGGTAAACAGCACAACAGTAGCTGCTTATTCTTAATGTAATGGCAGCATATAGGCCTATTGTCGAAGCTACAGTCGGGATTTAAACGAATGACAAGTGACAGACTAAGCGTGGAATTAATAAAGCTGATCTTACTTTCCGCTCGCTTCAACGCCAACTTTATAGTCTGTAAAACTCTTTTGCGGATGAAAGTTGAAGACGAACAGCAGCCCGGAGCGCTCGAATACGACAATTTTATCGTCATCTCGCTTCCGGCTGATGTACGCCTATTTGATAACATAAACCAGCGTTTAATCTAGGCCATTTCCGGGGAAAGGGCAATTTCCACCCCCCAGAAATTTCAAATTTCCCCGGAAATTTTGGCATACTACATGGACTAACAGAAGCTCCCTAGCAGAATTCCCCCCGGCTTTGTCAATTACCCCCTTCCGGCTTTTTCAGTCCCCCCCGAAGTCCAGGAGTCTAGATTAAACACTGACATAAACTAAGCTTATTCAAGCAACGAGGAATTTACAGAATGTACAAAAGCAGTAAAATAAAAGCGTTGGCTTAGCCACTGGAGGCCCAGTCCCCTATTTTGTCTGGGACCGATATTGGAATTTGTCAAAAACAGTTGAGATTTTTTTTGGGGGGCGATTTTTTGGGGGGGGCGATTTTTTTTTGGGAGGGGCGAGTAAATCGATCGAAGAAAATACCTGAGCGGCGAATGCGCGATTTACCATCGACGATCTCTTTTATTTTTACAGCTCGTCGAACTTTTTAACCCAAAAATGTCGAACCCTGACCACCACGCCACTGAAGAAAAGCTGCGCAGGTTCATTTAAAACCTACACTCACCGGATTAAGGGCGTTAATTGGTGTCCTTATATAAACTATTCTTAAATATACTTTTTTTTGCCCCCTCCCGCCCCCGACCAGCAGCCAAATCACATTATTTCGATATGTTCTGTCAAATTCAAGGTAGGCCAAATCACATTATTTCGATATGTTCTGTCAAATTCAAGGTAGAGGCCTATACAGGCGTTGAGATCGCCTGATACCTGTGGAGCGCCGAGCCATTTGTACTTGATCTCAAGGTGGTTCATGTCGCGATCGAATCCGTTGAGATGGCGGTACTTGAGACTCCGATCGTCTGCCAAATGCCACTGTCGTCTGGCGTAGTGGTAGCTGTCGTTGTTTCCCTGACGCGGGAAATCCAGCCATTCAGGATGCCCAAACTCATTGCCTGTATAATACAGAGAGAATCAAGGAGACAGGTCTCAGTGGCGCAGCACGGGGTTGTTTAGGGTTGTTCAAACAACCACACTTACAATAAATATGACCAACACAAACATTTATGTAAATCCGTTGACTTTTGGTTGAAGGAGGGGTAGTGTGGTGGGGAGATCGGTAGTGTTCAGTTGCATAGTGCCTCCAGTTAACAACCCCACTTTGCATAAGCTGGCTACGCCACTGAGAAAGGAGACTACTGCTTGGAAACAGACCTGTTCTCTGTAAAGTGCATCGGCGTATAGCAACGGGCAAGGGGTCGCGGAGGGCCGGGCTTCTATTCCGGTGCGGGGATCATCAGAGGAGAAAGTTCCTATTATGCCGATAGGCTCGAGTCTCCCCCCGCACACACTTTTTAATCAGTTATCTAGGAATTTAGGAAAGGGGAATGTATAGGCGTCTCCCAGGGGCGTAGCTAAGTAGCTAAGGGGGTATATCGATATATATATATATATATATATATATATATATATATATATATATACTCCCAAAATCAGTATATATATATAATATATATGTATAGGCTACTGATTATAATACAGCATATAAAACATATATATTAATTTATTATACATGTATACTATACATATAGCCTAATATATATATAACATATATACCCCTCCACCAAAATTTATACCCACTAAATCAAATTCCTGGCTACGCCCCTGGTGCTCCATCACATTTTCATCTAAGTTTACGCCTATGGCCACGTGGAGCGCGATGTTTCTATAGGCGTACCCATGAAGTTGAGATATCCTTCGCCGCCGAGCGTATGCGAAATGAGGCGGATCATCTTGTGCAGGGCGATTCCTCGATCGATGATCGCCGACGGGGGAGAGGAGTCGGACATGAGCGAGTACATCTCCTTGTCCATCAGCCAGAAGGCGATGGTCTTGTCTCCCACCAGCGCCTGATCGTGGCTCTCGGCGTAAGCGATGTGTCTCTCCCCGTGACGACGGTTGATCAGGGTCCACGTCATCTTCTCCATCGACCAATCGTCATCACTCGTCTCCTTCAAAAGCTAACAACAACAACAACAACAACAACAACAACAAATACTACTACCAATAATAATAATAATAATAATAATAATAATAATAATAATAATAATAATAATAATAATAATAATAATCCACTTCTTAAGGAAATCAACAGTATCCTATCATGACAATCTGGAGATGAAAGAGAGACATCCTTTCTTCTACAACGAATATCCGTGACACTCCGGAGATTTAACGCAGTCGTCTTCCATGGAACTTTCACAACAACAAACAACAACAACAACAACAACAATAATAATAATAACAACAACAATAATAATAATAATAATAATAAAAATAATAATAATAATAATAATAATAATAATAATAATAATAATATAATAATAATAATAATAATAATATTAATAATAATAATAATAATAATAATTTTATTATTATTATTATTATTATTATTATTATTATTATTATTAAAAATTAGTGAGCAAAGCACTAACGCTTTTGTTGACTCTGATACCTTAATCCACATGTCAGGTATTGCCATGGCCAGTCTGTAGTCGAACCCCTGACCGCCCTCTTCCACCGGACGACACAAAGCCGGCATTCCAGAGACCTCCTGCATTTCCAATTATAAGAGTTCACATTCATCGGACTTAAAAACCACTGTCTAATAGTGTCTATGATATTTCTTATCTGACGGACGGACATACTGTATTCTATTGAAACTGTACTACGGCAATGACAAGTAATAGTAGTAATTAAGTAGTAGTAGTAGTAGTAGTAGTAGTAGTAGTAGTAGTAGTAGTAGTAGTAGTAGTAGCAGCAGCAGCAGCAGCAGCAGCAGCAGCAGTAGTAGTAGTAGTAGTAGTAGTAGTAGTAGTAGTAGTAGTAGTAGTAGTAGTAGTAGTAGTAGTAGTAGTAGTAGTAGTAGTAGTAGTAGTAGTAGTAGTAGTAGTTGTTGTTGTTGTTGTTGTTGTTGTTGTTGTTGTTGCTGCTGTTGTTGTATTATCATAATTATTATTATTATAACTGACTCTGCTTACCTCTGCTATTGTTACTATGAATGGGTAGAATCTGTGCAGCATGTGATTGGCCAGCATCAGATATCCGAGCGATTCAGTGTCGGTGTTGAGACCGAAGTATTCGTCGTAATGACCGCTGAATCCCTGTCCTGTTGTGGGTCAACAGATCGCTACTTCTTAAACTTAACATCATGACGACAACGTTAAAACGTTTATTCCATTTAATTCATTTCACTTATCTCAGAATGGCCGGAAGTCGCGAACAGTGGAGTACCGTACCTAGGGTATGAGTCAAGAACTTCTTCGTATGTTTGTGGATATCAAGAACTTGGAAATAGAACGAGTTAATTACAGACTCGTATAGAAAAAACCTTGAAATTGGTCTCTGTCTGTCTGTCTGTCTGTCTGTCTGTCTGTCTGTCTCTCTGTCTCTCTCTCTCTCTCTCTCTCTCTCTCTCTCTCTCTCTCTCTCAAGAACGGCGATGCAAAGTAGGCGTACGGCGATCGAATTACTACTAGGGGAGACCGGGGCAAACACAGTGGTCATGTGTTCACCTTGTCCCGGTCTCCCCTATCCTATTCTACTCGCCTAGACCGTGGCTGTGGTAGAGCATCGCCGTCGCTCCGTCGAATCTGAAACCATCGAAACGGTACGTTTCTATCCACCAGCGCAGATTCGAAAGCAGAAATCGCAGCACTTCAAATCTAAAACCACAACAGAAAATACGCGCCTCTGAATAGTGAAAAATATAACGGTAGAGGTAGTCAGTGGCGTCATTTCACACTTTTCTTGGGGGGGGCGAGAAATTTTGTAAAATTTTCTTTCTAAATTTTTTTATATTTTTAGAAATTTTTCCGACTAAGTTTGAGTTTCGAAAAAAAGCTGACGACCTTTTTTTTTTTTTTTTTTTTTTTGCTCGTCAATTTTTTTACGTTCACAAAGATATAAAAAATAGTTCACTTTTTTTTTTTTTTTTTTTTTTTTTTTTTTTTTTTTAGTGACGTCCCTGTTTTTTCTTTTTGCACATTAATACGTTATTAATACATTATCTTGAGAGCCACGGACCCTCTTTGTTTTTTGTTGCACATTAATACATTATGAATTAATATTTTCATTTTTTTTGGGGGCCGTGGCCCCAGCCCCAAATGACGCCTCTGGAGGTAGTCCCGTACTCGAACTCGTACTCGGCGCTGATCTCCGTGTTCTAGGCAAACAGAGACGCAGATGGCATACGCCATTAATCTACAGTAGTTTGCAATTGCTTCCCTAGCCACAGAAATTTTGCCACAGAAATTTTGAGTAGGCCTAATACTTTGTTGCCGAGTGACCAGTGGCGGCTCCAGGATTTGGCAAGTGGGAGGCCGTTGGGGTGGAAACTTCTAATCATGGGGGTCAACCATTTGTTGTTTAATGTACGTAGCATTAAGTATAGGGTTCCAACAGGGGGGCCACTGGGGGGCCAGGCACTCAATAGGGGCACGGGTCCCTTCTGCCCCCACCCCGGTGGAGCCGCCACTGCGAGTGACCAAAACTGTAATATATACAGTAACTAATTCTGTTGGCCATCACCCTACCCCTTCCGAAAAAAAAATTATCACCGGTTTTGCGCTAATCCCACGACTGATTCCAGTTCTCATTGAATGGGGGCCCGACCGCCCAGCCCCACCCTGCCCCCGCCCGCCCTGCCCTCGTAGCAGCGTCAGTGATAATACTTAACTATTTCTCAATGAATAAAATAATAATTCGTTAACAATTTTGTAGTTTGAAGCTTGCTCCGCTTTCACACAGCAACGTGTGTCGTTTGAAACCCGCTGCCAAATTGCATGTGTTAGAATAATAAGCTTCGTGATCGTAAGCCTACTCGGTGTAGTTGAAGAGGCGACTGTCCCAGAGGTCGTGGTAGCCCCTGTGGTTGTCGTGGAAGAAGCAGCCGTTCGTTCCGTCGAACTGGTTCAGACCGTCAACGGTGTTCTTGCAGGCGTGACTGTGAACAACATCCAGCAGCACGGCGATTCCCTTGCTATGGGCCACGTCGATCAGCTCCTTCAACTCCTCCGGACTTCCGTAGCGACTGCATAAATAAATAAATAAATAAATAAATAAATAAATAAATAAATATAATAGTGGTCACACGACATTTATCGAATGCAGTGATAGGTTATAAAATATCTGTCCCATGTGGCCCCTCATTGATGGTGATATTCTTCCTGTATAATATGCTGACTTATGAAAACTAGTTGCCCCCCGAGCTTAGAAGTTGCCCCTCACCCACGCCTTCCCTTACCAAACCCTGGAGCCGCCACTGGAGACAAGGCAGAATGGGGAACGGAAAATGAAGTCTTCCATCCTCAAACTGAATTCACGGACCCATGCTTTAAAAGAAACCTGACGTTATTATACATGTGCATCGATCCACGGTTTTGCGCAATTAACCAACTAAGATATAATCGCAGTAGGCCTATAGTTAGGGAAGTGAGCTCGAAAGTTTCCTCCGGAATTATTCCGGAAATTTCCGAAAAAATAGCGGTACTTTTCCGAAATAATTCCGGAAAAGTTTGATTATTAATTATTATTATTATTATTGGTGTTTATTATTATTTTTATTATTATTTATTACTATTACTATTATTTTTATTTTTTTAATTATCATTATTACTATTTATTACTATTCACTTGTTGAAATTATATTTTTTAACAACTGTCAGGATTGTAGCTCTATATAATGTTTTTATGGACATGCACGCGGCTCTTCCGGTTGCATTTTCCGGAAATTTCCGGAATAATTCCGGGCCTTCTACTTTTCCGGAAAAGTTAAAACCCTACCTATAGTTACTGAAGCAAACATTTATCGTAGACAAATTGAAACGTAGCGTTTGGTCACGTGCCTTGAAGCGGCGAAGAAGCTCGTTACTTGGTAACCGAAGCTTGCGTAGTAAGCGTGCTCCATGACAGCCATGAGCTGAACGGCATTGTAGCCTACAAAAAACCCACCACAGGCGGCTTAGCGGTGTAAATATGTTTACGAGACGAAACGTCTATGGGGAAAACAAGCACGCAGAATAATTGAACTTTGTTCGCTTAGAACAGTTTTAACCTCCACCCGTAGGCCTATAGCTTACTGAATAATTGTGGGCTAGGTACAGACTGTCGAAAATTTCCACTGTAATAAAAGTATGTTCTGCCGATGGCGATTTTGTTTAATTTAGTGATTAGACCCAAGTGGTTTACAGTTCTCTTTCTGTTCTTAAAAAAGGCTTAATTTGGACCAGTGGCGGCTCCACATGGGGGGCCCGGGAAGGCCCGTACCCCCTATTGAATGCCTGGTCCCCACAGTGGCCTCTCGCGTTGGGACCCTATACTTACTACTATATACCTACCTATCAACAAATGGTTGGCCCCATGCATGCTTAGATGTTGCCACCCCAACGCTCCCCACCCACCCCACTTGCCAAATCCTGGAGCCGCCACTGCTTTGGGCACATTGAAACACTGGAAGCGAAAATTTGCATTCACCTACAGTAAGTTCGTTGCAAATGCGATTAAATGAAGGATATGATAGGATCTGGTCACAACCTACGTTACCTATCCAATCATCCAATCTCTACGTGCGTTAACATTCAGAGCGAAGTAAAGTCTCTTTCCTTTAGATTTTCCTTTACAGTCTGCCTATAGCTGCTTCCCACTCTAACTGACTTCTGGTTTCTGGTTTAATATGCGAATCGATATTCGAACATCATCGATTGAGGATGCTCTTATAAAATGCATACGGTCTAGTGCCTAATTATTTTTTTGTCAGAATTGAATGATTTTAGAGTGAGAAAAACATACCCAATGCTTCCACTCTTGGTAGCACTTCGTCTGTGAAGTGCTTGTAAGTGGCCACTTTCCCCTCCCACGAAGATATTCCCACGTGACTTTCATAAATTCTCAGACGTTGATGAGTCTTAGGCCGCTGGTGCTTGAAAACGTAAGTCTACAATAATGGAAATTCGTTGAGTTAATTGCGAATTACTAGATTACAATTAGGCCTACTCAATTAAAATTATTCAATTACAGATTACAATATTGCTAAACTAAAGTACCGGCATTCAGGTTAGTCAGACACGGATCGAACGTCATTGACACGGGGTGGGCGGTGATCGGGTACTCTATTATAACAGGGACCGGTCGTAGAATTTATGCAAAGCCAGCCATTGAGATTTTGGGGAGGGTTGGTAAAGGTAGTATAATAGAAGATAATACGTGAATGGGCGAAAAACTGACGAATTTCTTTGCTTTGTCGGTGACTTTTACCCGAAAATATCGATGTGCCCCTCTCAGTGGCGTAAACCTGGCGTCAACATTGGGGGGGTAGAATCGTCGATAAAGTCAGGTCAGACCCCTTTTCGTCTCCCAATAAGTCTTGACGAGCAAAAAAACGTCATCCTTATATTTTCCCTGACCAAATACAAATATTCTGATGAACAAAAAAAGGTCATCCGTAATGAGTGATCTTACCATAAGGCGCAAAATATTGGGGGATAATCAATACTCTGCCCCTCTAACCAATTATTGGGGACCGTCCCCCGCCGTCCCCGTGTTTTACGCCCTTGCCCTTCTTCCTATTCCGGAACCCTGGCTACGCCACTGTAAAACATTCATCGTTCCACAGTTCACGGTACTTTACCGGCAACGTTTCATTTTGACGGACATCTGTTTAAAATATTGAAATATCGGTTTTAGATACAGTGTATTTAGCGCACAGGTTTACAAACACTGTACACCTGAACATCTGTAAGCGGGCAGGTAGCTCTTAAAAATTGCCTGCATGCTTGGACCAAACCATAGGAAAGTCATACGATTGACAGATCCTGTGCAAACTGCGCAGGTAGGCCGATTTACCTGTTCAGGTGGAGGGTTGTGAAAGCGCTGTTCGTATATCTTGGTTTCCGTGGCACTCGTCACGTAAGGTGCCCAGGGTGACACCCGCGTCAGATGGTTTCCATTCTGATCGACTACAACCAACTGCAAAGTCAAAATTACCATCCAATCGGTAATTGCTAATAGACTATAGAAATTGTCACATATACAGTACAACTAAGTAAGCAAGCAAGTAAATCGCGTGAATTACATTTTTGTAGCGCATTCTACAGTGTAGTTACTATGCGCCTATAGACTACCGTAACGTCCCAGCCACAATGACCCTTTGGATGAAATGACCTTACCTTACTGATGTCCACCTTTTGGCTATAGCTATGCTATAGCTATTTCGTATTAAGATTAAGCGCCTAGGAATCAGGAGCTACTGCCGTACTGTTTTTCGAAAGCGCTATATAAATTCACGAGATTTTGCTAAGTTCCTCCAATCAAATACCTTGACCACCGAGTTATGTGGTATGACGTTGCTCTGACCAGGTTTCGGAGGAATGGTCAGCTCCCATTTTCCGTATTCGAGTTTTGTGTACCAGTGTTCTTCTCTCTTCCAGTCGTCTGCATGCGAAATATTAAAAACAAAATAACACATAGTAATAATTAATTGATGCCAAATGCATTCAGGATGTACAGCTATTTGACTTTGACTCGTTCCATAATGGCGTCGGAGTTTTTCTGACTTTTCCACGGGACTTTTTGTATTTGGTAAAAGCTTGAAAGGCGATCTATTCTCTCGAAAGGCGCATGCAGTCCAACAGCAAACAATCAGTTCTTACGGTATAACGGGTCTACAATCCGATGCAGTGGCGCAGCCATGGTTCCGGAATAGGGGGTGACACATCGACATTTTCCAATAAAAAATATAACAAGCGAAAAAACGTCGTAATGAGTATTTGGCACATCGATTCTGCTCCAACCATCTCCCCAACCTCCAACCCACCCCCACCCAAAAATTTATCAACGGTTTTGCGCAAATCCTGCGATTGATCCCGTTCAGAAAATTGGGGGCCCGGGCCCCTCCCCCGTGGCTACGCCAATGACCCGATGCTTACTGAAATCTCCCCATAGGTAGATGCCCCGAGCGCCGGGGCACCACTCTTTGCAGTAGACTCCGCCGTCGGGAGTGGCGTGGATCCCGTACGTCTCGTAGCTCCTGGTGAACGCATCCAGTCCGCCAGGTTCCGTGCTTTCGATGTTGTCCAGCAAAGACTGGAAGTACTGGTACCTGTCAAAACGACGATGCAGATGGTTACATCAGTGGTTTTCACACAGGCTTACTTAGCCTCCTAAACCACTTAAAATCACATTAATAATATTAATAATAATAATAATATTAATATTATAATAATAATATTATTATTATTATTATTATTATTATTATTATTAAAACGATGACGCAGGTTCTTAAGTGTTTGATCAGTTTTACCTGTGCAGGGCAGTGGTTGCCACGCTTTTCCAGTATGTATAGTCTAGATGGTCCTTATAGTGGACCACAATATCATAAAATGCTACAAAGTAGACGATACTAGCCTATCTGGGTCGTTGTGATGAAAAATCGTTTCGATACACGGCGAATCAAATGGTTATGACATTATAAAAAATCTAGACTCCAAAATACTCAGGATAGCACCATATAGGCTGATTTTATTAAAGGCTAGGGTAGGCTTAAGCCTACCCAACTAATCCCACCAAAACAAAACAAAATTTTCCATCACCACCAGGTCTGTCGCGTGCCGGATGGCACGCGTGCTGGACGGCACCCCCAGACCCCCATGCTAGCCTACCCAAATATTAAACTCTAAATCCGCCTATGGATAGCACATCATTACAGCTTTCGATTAGTTATTATTTATTCATGTATTCGAGCGTCAATAGGCTTACATATTTCAAAAATAATAAAACATCATATACATTGAGGCAGTGTCGGATGTGCATTTGTAGGTCCCGGTACAGCGTGTACACTTTCTTATAAAAAAGTTAGGCCTACAGTCTTACAGATCAAGTGCGAGAATAGGCGAGATGGCATCTTTTGTTTGATTGTCAAGTTTTTAAGCTTTTCTCGGAAACTTTCGGAAGAGCGGAAGAGTTACAGATCAGGCGAATGAGTATTGAGTAATAGTTGCGATTACCTTTTTTCTTTTTTCAGAACACGTTGCGTGACAAATGGTTGCATTTCGGAAAATAAAGTTGTTTAAACAAATAAATCATAAAAATCATTGCAGTGGCGTAGCATTAATATGCTCGGGGGCCCTTGGCGATAAACGGGCGGGAGGCCCTTTCCAGAGACGATCTGATATGTTTGCGAAAAAGTTGACGACCCCTTTTTTGCTTGACTTGTCGATCTTTCGATTTGCCAACATTGCGAAAAAAGTTAACGACCTTTTTTGGCTCGGGTCGGGGGCCATTTACAGGTCGGGGGCCCTTGGCATTTGGCCAGGTTGTCCATGTGGCTGCAACGCCCCTGAATCATTGCAAAATATTGTTATTAGAACAGATGGGACGCTAGATTTTTTTGCTGGTGGCAATGTCGATGTGCCCTCCTCCAATTCCGAAACCTTGGCAACGCCACTCTTTCATAGTGTCCCTGGTTAGCATTAAATGCAGACTGTTGACCTATAGAGGCCTGTGTAACTCCATATAGGCACATAATTATCGAATGTATAGGAGACAGTTGTGTAAGTATATAATGATTAACCTTTACAGATGGGACACTCACTCAAGAAAACTTATATCTAGACACTTTTTGATGTGTAGTAACACAAAATGTTGAAAAATAAAAAAATTATTCAAGATCACGGAACAATACCCATGTTCCCAAATGGGAACGTTGGGTCATTATGACTATCGAAAATCGTGGAAATACCAAACAGTAGTTTTATAACATTAGTGCTGCAGTATGTAAATTTTTGAACATGCTTTCATAATGGGTGGTTAGCATTAAATACTGTTTTAAGTATCATCTTAAGGTGATTAATTAATTAATTAATTAATTAATCATTGGTGTGGTAGATTAAAAACACTTGATGCGAAGGTGCCTCTCAGTTCTCACACCGAGCATTTCTTTCTTGCATTTGTCTGACAATAAGCACGTCGCTCCTGGGAAGTAGACTTATAATGTTTTACTTCATTATGTCGTAAAGATTTGGAACAAAGGCAGTGGTTCTCCATAACGGTGTCAAGGTGTGTCTTTCAACAGTCAAGCAACCACTTCACGTCAAACATCATGATGACTGAGGCGATCGCCAGAAGAAGCGACCTTACATGTAGCTTTCATGCTGCAACCACTGCAATGTTGAATGCATTGACAAACAAGTTCCACCACTATTTGTTTGGATTTGATCTTGGGTCGGTATGCCGAAAGCAGACGATCAAGATCAACACTATTTATTCCTGTTGCGTAATTGCTAAACATTCGTGGCTGAGTTTCTTCTTTCCTCGAACTCCATACATAAGACGTTCCATCAAAAGGGTTGACATAGTTATGACTCAACTCAGAGCTACTAGGCTTACTATCTCAGGTCTTGCCATCTTCACAGGGTCCTTTGAGGCCTGGATCCCTTCATCTGCAACACGAGTAAACACATGAAGCTCACACCAACATATGATGATTCATCTGGACCTAAGATACCTTCATCTACTGCTTCAACTTCATAATCTGCCCATCATTTGGAGGTAGTATACAGATGTATGGAATAGGAATACTAGCATTATCATAATGTCATCACTGAAGGACTCTTCAAAAACTGCTTCAATTGCTTGAATTAACAGCTTTGCAGGCATTTTAGCTACTGGGAACAATAGCTACACAATTGTTTACAGAACAGGTCATTATATTCATGAAATGTATCATCAGAACATCAAACCTATTTGCATTCTTCATGCAGAAAGCTCACAACTGTCAAACATTCACGTGGGAACATGGCTGTTCAATCATGTATTGTAATTTAACCTCTGGTCATACATGTCATTGGACTCAAAATAGACATAGTTGAATAAAATGAGCCATTTTGTAAAATAAATGTATGTGACATTTAGATTTTATTTTAAAATGTATCTAACCTATGATTTTTTAAGGGCAATTTTATGCAAAAAAACAGAGGCCTGTAATGTTGCAAAAAACCTGGGTGATATAGTTCTGCCTGAACTGCTTTCAAATCGATTTTCCATTTAACGTTGGGAAAATTAATATGGCGTTTACAGAAAAAAACTTCACATGCGCATCTCAAGGAATCGTTAATACGCATGCGTTGAATTAACAGGCTATAGGATTACGGCCCAGACACAGTCAAACCTAGCATCTTCATCAGAGCTCATATTAAACATTCACGTGTCGGGCCGAAGATCATCAGGATAGACTATATAATGACGCGGTCCTAATTATGGCCTGTAATGTTGCAGGTCTATATTTTGCCATTTAATAATTAGATCTATATATTATTATAGGACTAGATATATAATAGTTATATAATTTGTTATATATAATAATTAAGATTGTAAATGTTTAGGTCATACTTGAGTAGGGACTTGTTATATTGGATTAAGATTGTAAATGTTTAGACACACTTGAGTAGGGACGATTGAGGTACAGGGGGCCACCACCAGGGCGTAGCCAGGAATTTGATTTGGGAGGGTATAAATATTTTGGGTGGGTTTAAATCTTAACTATAAACCACATAAACATTATAAACCACATATAACCACATGTAAATCACTAAATCACATAAAAAACTGCAAGGTAGACTGATTTTTTTTTTTTTGGGGGTGTATTTATACCGATATACCTCCCCGTCGCTACACCCCTGCCGGGCCACCACCCCATTATGGCTTCGATCTATCTATCGGTTGTGAGATTTGTGCAGAAAATATAAGGAATTCTTTTCTGGGGTATTGCTGATTTAAGTTGTCTTGCAGTCTTTGATTAATTAGTTGTTCCGGAGATTATGACTTGACTCTCGCGTTACTCAAAGAGTTCTGCCATATATCGTTCCACGAGGGACACCGAGGCCGCCCCTATTCTAGCTGGGACCCAGTGGCGTAGCCAGGGGGGTTGAGGGGGTTAAACCCCCTTGGCCGTCGACAGAAAAGAATTTTAAACGTGTCTTCGTGCATTTTAAATTTTTGGACGCGGTTTTGGGGTTGAAACCTCCTTGGCTAGTACGTGTTGAGGACTTTTTTCTTTTTTTGCTTGTCAGCATGTTTAGATTAGACAAAATAACAATGACCTTTTTTGTTATCAAGATTTTTTTTCAAAGTTGGTCAAGACCAGAACCAACCCCTTGTGGAAATCCTGGCTACGCCACTGCTGGGACCAGTCGTGGGATTTGCGCAAACCGATGAGAAATATTTCCGGGTGGGAAGGGTGGGTGGGTTGAATGATTGCGAACAGAATCAAATAATAAGCTGTGTTGTATTACAACTGTGGGCCACTCAGTGCTAAATCGCTATCATTCTCCGGAAGTAAGCACCAGAGGTCGCCAGCTGACTCTAATATTGTTGAAAATTTCTGCGGCTGGAGAAGCTCACTACGCCCCCCCACCCCAAGCGCCCGGGTCAGAGGTAGAAACGTCGGTCTGTAGAAGCCTTGATCCCACCACATTCCGGAACTTTGGCTACACCAGTGCATAAAAAATTAATTAATCGCGTGATGGATCTAATCATTCTATGACGAAATCATTGGCCTAATTAGTGTTGCATACAGGCCGGATAAGGGAACCCCACCCCCACAAAAATCTTAGATTCTCCCAAAATTTGCAATAATTTAGGAGTTAAGGTAATTTCTCACAAAGACTCTCCCCAACTGCCATAACCCTCCCCAAGCAGAGGGAAGTGTATGCAAAACGCCGGGTGCAATTAATTAATTGATAACGAGAAATGATTCTTACGCTCGTTGGTCAGATTCATCAGAGCAGGACTGCATGCTAGATTCCTACCTTCTGGAAATCTCGTCCTCGTAAAGAAACAGATATCCGTCGATTTTCTTCAGTTCGTCTATAGCAGGGGGCCTCTGGGCGCTCTGCTGGCTTCCCGCACCGTTACCCATCCCGATGGGGAGTAGAGTTAGACTGGCGTAAAACCAGCCTTTTTACTGTCCTCTAATATTTCCAGATGAAGACCGGTTTTCCTAGACGTTCTTTACGGCTACGACTGACTCGGTTGCGTCTCCTCTGCACGCGCCCTAGATCTAACGCCCGAGCTCGAGCGTGTGGCTGGCGGCTGGCCCTTGCAGGGCAGATAGTCAGCGTGCAATAAGCGCGGGCTGAGGGGCATTTGTACGGGGCCTACGGGCTGACACCAGTTAAGTTAAACCTGAAGAAGGGATCGATGACAGAATGATCGGACTCACGCCGTCTGTTCCAAAGGGCAACGTTGACTTCAAGTAAAGTAGGCCTCGGATCGAGAAACGCAAGGCAATTGGAGAAACGTTAGCGGCGTAGCCAGGTTTACAAAGTAGGGACATCATCGGCTGATGCCCTGGGCATTATGAATCCCTCAGTGGCGTAGCCAGCTTATGCAAAGTGGGGTTGTTAACTGGAGGCACTATGCTGCTGAATACTGAAGCCGCGGTCGCCCCCCCCACTACCCCTCTTTCGACCAAAAGTCAACGGATTTACATAAATTGTGTTGGTTATAATTTTGGAAATGGGATTGTTTGAACAACCCCAAACAACCCCGTGGCTACGCTACTGATTATGACAGTGGCGCTATAGAAGTTGATTGATTGATTGATTGATTGACACCTTAGTTTCTACAGCCCAACGCTGGTCAGTTCCGACTAGAGGATTAGGGGGGGGGTCGCGAGCTTCCCAACTGGTCCTTGAGCGGAGTCCCAACCGAAAAATTTAGGGTAATAACCGTAATATTTGATTCAAATCTTGAGACTTTGAACAATATTCCAGTCTATAAGGCAGCTTATCGGCAATCATCCTAAAATGAGGATGAAATTCTTGGGAATTATATTTAAAATGGAGAGAATGTAATATTTGACTTATATAGCGCCAGATGACTGACTGACTATAGGCTAGATATCATTTGAGAAATTGAGAGCTTGTCTGAGGTAAATTACTAGGTTATAAATAGCAGCCTCAGAGAAGTCAGACAGACAGACAGACAGACATTCTGGAACAGTGATGATGAATCACCAGATGGTGATGAGCTGAGGAGGAATCAGACCTAAGTACTGGAATGTCGGTTGCTGACGCGGCAAATACAAGTAGACAGACGGACACAAACATATGCTCTGACATACAGAGGGTATGACTTTCAGGATATAATATAGGAATCTAAGAGAGAAGATCAGTCGTTTTCAGTGGGTAGTGAGAGTTGGAGTTAGATTTAGTCTGAGCTAGAGTAGTCAGAGTTAATACTCGATTTCAGTCGCGGCTGTATTTTGAACATTGAAGTGATTGCAAACAATGTAGCTAATAGAAATGTTTCGCTAAAAACTTTAAACTATACTGTTCGCATTCTGTTACAACTGACGCCCAATAAATATTATAAAACATCGCCAAGCGAGTCGCTCTGACCTTTGTGTAGAGGAAAGGCAGGGACGTCATTGGGGGGGGAGGGGGGCATTTGCCCCCTCTGATTTTGAGGGAAAAAATTTTTTTTGCCAATGTTTGTGTTATTTTAGATTTTACACGCCCTAAAGGAGTGCTTGATGATGTTTAAGTAACCGTGAAAATTGGCTGACAAGCAAAAAAAAGGTCGTCAGCTTTTTCGCAAACTTGTAACTTGTCAGGTCGAAAGTGTTTTGCCCCCCCCCCTGAAAAACAGTGAAATGACGTCTCTGGGGAAAGGTATTGTACAAATAAACCTCCCTCTTACACTAAACACTCTGACCCAGTAGCAGTGTTGTAGGCCTAACTGTTGAAATAGTAAATACTATTTAGAGTAAAAACTATTTAATTAGTTATAAGCTATTTAAGCAACTATTTTTAAATAGTTAGCGAACTTGCCTATTTAAATAGTAGTTATAAACAGTTTAGCACTATTTATAAATACTCGTTTTTAAATAGTTCTATTATGCTATCGTCTCAACAAAACTGCAAACTGACAGACTGAGTCGGTTACATAGTGAAACGCAGATTCGTCGTTTCGTGCTGTACGCGATGAAATTCATGTAACGATGCGGGTGAGTGTATTGTTCAAGCTGAAAGTCGTTTGAAGGACGCCTGTGCTCAGTGTGCTGTCTTTATCTGCATTGTTGCAGCAAAGGCTGGCATTTTTATCAGAGTAGCCTACGTTGCACTTATGGAACCTGTTGCCCGGGCTCTATAGACACTCTGCAAGGTGATCGGCACGCGTTTTTGTCGTGGTTTCTGCCAACTCTGAAATCTCTGAAAAGAAAAAAAAACTGAATGGAATATCGCCGTCACTATAGCGAAGCCACCGCATAAGGCTTTAATGGCTGGTATCAACAAACGTTTTGGTCACTTGTATGACGACACTGAATTCTTCCTGGTGTCCGTGTCTGTGTCACATTCCAAGTGTAAGACTTCGTGGATAGATGATCGGGAGTTGAAACTGAGGTGTTCCATGCTGTTATTAGATGCCGTACACAGTGTTTATTCTAGCCACCTTGACATGGGGGGGGGGTTGAAATGTTTGGGGGACAAGATTTATCTCTCCACTTTTATTATTTTTTTTGGGGGGGGGATTTCCATCCCCAAGTATTATACACATTTTAAAGGGGGATTTTAAAACGTGAGGGGGAATTCCCCTTCCCCCAACAGGCCTAGAATAAACACTGGCCGTACAAATGGTTTCAGATAAGTGTACTGTTGCACCAGTTTCAGTCCACGCCTACAGTTAGCACAGCTGATGCAGATGGTGATACAGATTCCAGCGACTTTTTCAATGACCTCAATGCTCAGTGCTTATTCTAGCCACCTAGACATGGGGGGTTAACATTTTTTGGGAGGAACAGACATTGAGGAGTTCATACTACCTGCCAAAATGTCAAAATTTTGAGGGGAAATTTCAAACTTTGGGGGAAAATTCCCCCAAGAGAAGGCCTAGAATAAACACTGCTCAACGCTGAACAGGCAGATCAGCCACACTTGAAGCATCTTCAAGACTCATCCCTGAAATGCGTAGGCGAAGTGGGCGTCTGCCTGCAGAGGCATTGGGGGGGGGGATTTTTGGACTAAAATATTGTTACCAGGGCCTGTTTTAAGAATAATTTATCACTGCACTAAACTCAGAAAATTTGTGGACATCCGCACAAAAAGTAAGCAAAAAGAAGGTCATCCGGAAAATGTATCACTGCACAAAGCACACTTAGCACAGAAAATTGCATCTTACCACTGCACATTTTAATTTTATCACTGCACATTTTGTGTATCACCGCACGTTAAAACAGGCCCTGCCGCCCTGATTGTTACATTAATAAGTTTTGAAAATTTTTGACAATTTTTTGAAACGATTGTCAGGCATTGCTCCGAACTTACTTTAAAGTGCCTAAAGGCTGCACTGTACTTATATTAGCCTATATGAATATAAAGTGAATAGGCGCGGACTTACAGCGGGAAATGTTGCCATTCTAAGGGGCAGCGCTTATAATGAATGCATAATATATGAGCAAAAGGAACCATATATTCCATAATATTTAGACAGCACACATGCTGAGGCGGCAGTCGCGGCAACATTACATCTCGTGTACTCTAAAAAAATCGTCGGGTCGGCACTGGCACCATGTAGGCTACTCCAGAGTACATCATACCTAGGTACAAAGTCTACAAACTACTCTAGAGCATGGTGCACTCCAGGCGCAACGTACTGCAGAGTACAACATAGGCCTACCTAGGCACAATGTACTCTAGGGCAGGGTTAAACGAACGTTTTTGAACCGCGGCCCACTTCAGCGGCATGCATAGGCGGATTTTACTAAAGGCTATGGTAGGCTGAAGCCTGCCCAACTAATCCCACCAAAACAAAAAAAATTGTTTTTTTTTGTTTTTCCATCGACACTAGGTCTGTCTAAGCATTAAAGTCTATGAGTCTAAGCCTCTATTGTTACTTACTTATTTACATATAAAAGCACAGTGCCATGCATTCAATCCATAGACTTTAATATCACGTGATTCAATCTGAATGACGTCATTATTTGTTTACGTATATTGTGGGCAATTAGATAGTTGTACTACCATCGACAGTTGTCGAAACTATGCTGCTTTGTTCATTGTAACAGAACTATACTAACTATAGGTGGTAACTTGTTGAAGTGGTCAATTCATGGTGATCTCCAAGTGAAAAATGGGATACCTAATCATAAAAATGTCATCAGCTTCTGGGAGGCGAGCCCCCCATGTTAGCATGCCCAAATCTTAAACTCTAAATCCGCCTATTTTCAGCGGCAGTGTTTATTCTAGCCACCTTGACATTGGGGAGTTTGAAATGTTTGGAGGGGACAAGATTTGTCTCTCCACGCTTTGGGGAGATTCAATCCCCAAGCCAACACATACAAATTGAGGATTTTAAAATTGGGGATTCTCCCCCCCAACAGGCCTAGAATAAACACTCGTTCAGCGGTCTTGTAACGTGCAGATGCCTAATATTTTTTTATGAATTAGGCCATCTGGCGAACGTTAGCCGAAAAGAATCTTCTGAGTTTTGAATAAACGGCAAAAGAAAAGACCTTATTCAATTCGAATGAAAATGTGGCAAATATATTAAGCAGTATTATTTATATTTTTGCCAAAGATAAGACAAAAGGATATAAATAGATATTGAAATTTCTAGGAAATTAAGTTTTTTAAATTTGCCAGAAACATACATTTGCTGACGTCATGCGATGCGATCAACCACACACGCTAAGTTAAGCGGTGTTCATTATTTACTCGATTAATTTGCGTTTTCACGGTGTTTAAGTAGTGTGCTTCGTATCTTTGTGTCGGCATTTGCTCCAGGATTATGGCGATCGATGTTGTTCTAGAGGTGGATGTCCCACTTGGATTGTTTTGAGGAAAGTATGTTTACTTTGCACTCGGACTCTGATATTTGAATTTCTTAAAACGCGTCTTCGCCTACGAGGTCTATCAACCGCCGATCGTCGTCATGGAGACGATTAGTACAATCAGCTGCGCCGTTGAGTTTCGACGTTATCTTATCATCCGTTAGTTGAAATTAGTTGGATTGAATGATGCTTCCGTTCTGCTAATCTACTATGTCTTCACAAACCGTTATTTCGCAATCTTCTTCCCAGAATACGATCAAACCACTGGGAATATGTAGCCACTGTAAAACCGCCAGACATGTCTACAAAAACAGCGGCTTAATACATCTGCACGGTCCTCGTAACAACATTTGCCCAGGATCAAATAAGCCTCCATTGGCAATTCATAGCGTTACGGATGATTCCTATACTTCTCTGCAATCCGTGAATGATACAAGTCTTTCATCTGTTTTACAGTCACAGAAACGCATTGAAGTTGCAGAAATATCTCACCCTGACTTCCATCATGGTGTGATAAAACACATACCGAAAGGTGCGCGCACGACAGTAGCACTCCACCTGGCATCATTACTTGACAGGATCTGTTCTGGCCATAACCGCACAGAGTACTGGATAGCACTACTGAATGTGGGTCAAGAAATTCTGGGCACTTTTCCCAGAGGCGGCAGGCGGAACAACCTAACATCCACGATCAAGAAAAGAGTCAGCGCCTGTCAGGAAGCGTTAACCAGTGCTGTTACACCTCCACCAACGACCATAACGCGTCAACGCCCGAAGAAGTCGCCTTTAGTGTCGCATCAACATTGGCTCAGAGCCGTTTGTTCGAAGCTCGAAGACGGGAACGTTCGGGCAGCACTGCGCATCCTCTGCTCTGACGACAGTTTAGTAGATGCCGACGCCACTTCCGTAGAAGAACTTCGTTCAAAGCATCCCGAACCGACAGACAACGAAGGAATACCGTCTCCTGATAACGATGTGCAGCCACTCCAGGTAACTGCGTCAGAAATTCTGAGAGAGATCAGATCCTTCCCCTCTGGATCCAGTGGAGGACCGGATGGCATAAGGCCCCAACTTATACTGGAGCTGGTCAATCACAGTGATACGGGTTCTGCGCTACTCTCTTCTCTCACGAATTTTATAAATCTCTTGCTAAGGGGAGATTGTCCCGAAGTAGTACGACCTGTGCTCTTCGGAGGCAATCTGTTGGCTTTGAGAAAGAAAACCGGCGGTCTCCGGCCAATCGCCATCGGATACTACTGGCGACGTCTAGCCTCGAAATGTGCGAATTCGTTCGCGATTTCGCAAGTGGTCGATAAGCTAGCTCCTCTCCAGCTCGGCATCGGCACACCAGGCGGATGTGAAGCAGCCGTCCACTCAGCCAGACGCTTCCTAGACGCCTTGGGTCCGGACTCGGTGCTAGTGAAACTGGACTTCACAAATGCATTTAACAGCCTCAGTCGCTCGGCAATGCTAACGGCTGTTCTATCCGCCACGCCATCGATCTACCCGTACTGCCATGCTGCATACGCCGAAGCGTCAACACTCAAGTTCGGCCAGTTCAAATTACTGTCGCAGTCGGGCGCCCAGCAAGGAGACCCGTTGGGACCTTTCTTGTTCTGTATGACCATCCAGCCATTACTAGAAAATCTCTCTTCAGAACTGCGTATAGGTTTTCTAGACGATCTCACCATCGGAGGTTCAATTCAAGAGGCAGCACGTGACGTCGAAATCTTGTCTGATGAGGCCAGCAAAATTGGCCTTTCGCTGAACGTCAATAAATGCGAAATCATTTCAAACACCGACTCATCTCTACCAGGGATCCTAAGCCAGTTCTTACCGGTCCCTCGAAACGAGGCCTGTCTCCTCGGGGCGCCACTGTCCACCGGAATCGCTCTCTCTCGATGCCTCGAATACCGCCGAGACGAACTGGCTCTAGGGATCTCACGGATCAAGGACCTGCCTAGACACGACGCCCTCACCCTACTTCGCTGCTCCATCAACTCGTCACGGATGCTGTACACTCTTCGCTGCGCTCCGTGCATGGACCACCCAACACTCATCCAATTCGACGAACTACTGCGAACAGGTCTATCACACGTCCTAAACCTGAATCTTTCAGCCGAACACTGGCTCCAGGCTACATTGCCAATCAGAGACGGAGGCTTGGGCATCCGACGGTCAACCTCGCTAGCACTTCCTGCCTTTTTGGCTTCAGCTGCAGGTACCGCCAGGCTCCAGACTTCCATCCTCGCCAACACGGCAATTCCTGAGGACACTCACTTGAGCGCCGCAATGACACGCTGGTCTTCAGAATGTAATGAGCACGACATCGTCGCCGGCGAAAACCTTCGCAAACAATCAGCCTGGGATCGTCCATTGGTCGAGAGAGACATTCTCCACTTAAAATCCACCATCACCTCTGACTTCCATCAAGCCAGAATCAATGCCATCACCACGCCGCATTCAGGAGATTGGCTGTTCTGCCTCCCCATCACAGCCCTAGGCTTGAGACTCGACGATGAAGCAATTCGGATAGCGACTGGCTTACGCCTAGGAGTGGACCTATGCGCACCGCACCTCTGCTGCTGTGGAACGCCGGTGACCTCCGATGGTTCTCACGGCCTATCATGCCGACTGGGACCGGGCCGAATAGCCAGACACGCCGCCTTAAACGACGTCATCTGGCGCGCGCTTTCCAAAGCTGGCATCCCTTCCAGGAAAGAACCGGTCGGATTGACTCGTTCCGATGGCAAACGTCCTGACGGCCAAACTCTCATCCCGTGGGAGAACGGAAAATGTCTACATTTGTTACGCGTTTTCAAAATCCTATGAGTATAACAAAATCGCTTAACCGCTACATTAAAATCTGGTCCTTACAGAGATTTCCTATTGTTAGTGAAGTTTCGGAGCAAAATGATGATCGGAATGCGCTTCCTTGCGTTGTTGCGAAATAAGATTACTTTTAAAAAGTACTATAGGCAGCAGGGGCGTAGCTAGGAATGGGCTGCGGGAGGGGGGGCTCAAGCCCCTTCCTAGCTACGAATTCCCATTAATTCAAGCCCAAATGGCGTTGCGGGCTCAAAAGGAAGAAAGGGGAGTGAATCTTGGACTTCATTCCCTCCCCCCCCCCCCAACCTAACACCCTGTCTATACCTAGCCACGTTCCTGCTATAGGCCGGGGTTTCCCCAAACATTTTGGAACCGCGACCACTTCAGCGACTTTCATGGTGATCTCCAAGTGAAAAATGGGATACCTAATCATAAAAATGGCATCAGCTTCTGGGGTCAACCCCGCAATGCCCCATGTTAGCCCGTCCAAATCTTAAACTATAAATCCGCCTATGTTCATTACAATTAAACCTAGGATTGTTAAGATTGGACGAAAAAGTCCCAACTCTCAATCTTTTCGCTCCCTTTTCCCGCCCCTGCATCTTTCCCGTCCCTGCCCTGCCATTTTAATGGCTTAGTAATTGGACCCAGGGCCGGAGCTAGCCATTCCGGCGCCCCCTGCAACTTCGTATTTAGCGCCCCCAGCAGTAGCCCTAACCATATGGATTATTTTATTAAAGTTAATCGAAACGTCCTGGGCACGGTGTAACGGCGGTTTGGACCAAAATCATTTTGATTTGGCATGCCATTGGCCAGTTTCGGTTCCAGGATTTCTTGGTGGGGGAATGAAATGAATTCATAGGAAGTTGGCGGGGGGAATAAAAGAGAAGGAAAATCAATAATCTTATTTTGATTGTAGGTCCCTAATTTTACTAGGGACCTACAATCCCTACATTTTACCCAGGGACGTCATTTGGTGGGACAGGGGGCATTTGCCCCCCCTGATTTTTAGGGAAAATTTTTTTTCGCCAATGTTTGTGTTATTTAGTTTTTTATATGCCCTAAAGGAGTGCTTGATATCGAGTAATCTGAAGTAACTAATCGTCAAAGTGACTGACAAACAAAAAGAAAAAGGTCGTCAACTTGTTCGCAAACTTGTAACTTGCCAGGCTGAAAGTGTTTTGCCCCTGAAAAACAGTGAAATGACGTCTCTGATTTTACCCAAAAAATAGGCTGACAAGCAAAAAAGGTCATCCAGCAGTGTTTTGTCGCCGTAGTTTTACTAGACTTTTACCCAAAAATAGGTTTCACAAGCGAAAAAAGTCCGGAAGTCCGGTGGAGGGATGCCCACCATCCCCCACGTGGAATCGCCACTGCCATCGGCCGATGCTCCTGTGAATTACGAAGTGGCTCTATAGAGGTTTAAGATTGGATAGATAGATTAGGCCTAGATCATTAGACGCTGAGAACCATGGGATGGGTTAAAAGGCGTTTTCCTTGCAGAACTATGGCCGATGGGAGCAGTGTTTTGCGATTAGACTACAGTATGATGTCTGGCGACCACAGACCAACTTCTATTATAGGCCGCTTGGCTTGATCGATCCTGCTCGATCAGCCCAATGAGTTGGTGACAGATTTTAACTCTGGCATTCCATGCAATAGCTATGCGGGAGTGTGAAATTGTGAATGCAACATATAGCCTATATCCTACAGTACTAAACCTAGCTGCAGACGCCATTTTGCTCCTTGTCAAAAAGCTGGGAGGAGGGTCTTGCAAGCTTCAGAGCATAGCCTTTCAAAAAGTGGGGGTGGGGGGGGGCTCAAGCCAAGCGGCCTATAATAGAAGTTGGTCTGTGGTTGCCAGACATCATACTGTAGTCTAATCGCTAAAGCAGCTAGTTTAACGTCGACTGAGCGTGATCATTATTATGAACGGCCTATAGTGTGCCTCGATTTTTAGGTAGAGCGCAGTTCTCACCCTCAGGAGTGCATTGACCTGGACAGAGAATCAGTAAGATGGACGTACGTTAGGCTGCAGTCGTCTTTTCTCTCAATGACAGTGAATTTTGGAGGATCACATTTTGGGGGATCAAACGCAAAAATGATCGGTCAAATCGCCTAACGACTGTCACGGACGCTATGCTAGAGCATACATCTGCATGGCGCATATTAGGAGCTACCAATGTCTACGACGATCTAATTGCTTGTGTGTGTGTGTGTGTGTGTGTGTGTGTGTCAAATCTAATCTAAAACTTCTATAGCGCCAGTTAATAATGCACAGAAGCACCAAACGATGGCGCTCCAAATCAAACTCATTCAAGATCCTGATCAGATGACTAAAATCCAGGGCATCCGACCGGATGTGTGTCTGCCACTGTCTGGTAACCAGTGGCGTAGCAATATGCTCGGGTGGCCTTGTCGAAAAACGAGCAGGGGGCCCTTTCCAGAGACGATTTGACAAGTTTGCGAAATGTTGACGACCTTTTTTGCTTGTCGTTCTTTCGATCTGACAACTTTACAACTTTGCGAAAAAATGTTTTTGGCCCGGGTCGGGGGCCCTTTGCAGGTTGGGGGCCCTTGGCATTTGGCCAGGTTGTCCAAATGGCTGCTACGCCTCCGCTGGTAGCGCACCAACTTTTAATTTGTTTCACCACTCTTCTGAATTTTTGCATATCTATAGCCTACTGTAGCACTAGCATTGTCCAATTTCAAACAGGGTATCAATTTTATAATATTTTTGTGGTCAATAAAACCTGACAGAGAATATATTTCTGAAAGACTTTGTATAGTGTCATTTCAAATGGTTCATTATTTTTAGTGGCATTTCGAAAGCTCTAGAAAAAAACTGAGACAGAATATATTGACAATTCTAGTACGGTACTTTCATCTCTAATTAATTCCCTCAAATTAAATCACCAACTCTATGCCGATGACACTCAGCTATTCCTTTCCTTCTCACCTCTTTCATTCAATGCTTCTATTATTGAGCTTGAATCTGCATTCTCGTCAATCTCTGCATGGATGTCATCTAATCTCCTCGCTCTCAACCCATCTAAGACAGAGTTTCTTTTAATCGGACTACCCCAGCAACTCAAAAAAATTGACAATCCTAAACTAGTTTTGGCTTCTGACACCACAATAATCCCTGTTCCAACTGCTAGAAATCTCGGATTCAAATTTGACTCTTTTCTAAACTTCGAATCACAAATCTCCCAACTTTCAAAAGCCTGCTTTATTCATATTCGTGACCTTCGTCGCCTACGTCCTTGTCTTGATATTAAGACTGCATCCACAATCGCCACCTCTATAGTCCACTCCAAATTAGATTACTGTAACTCCCTCTACTATAACCTTCCCAAAGCCTCCATCAACAAATTGCAATCAATACAAAATGCTTTAGCTCGTGCTGTTACTATGTCACCTAAATTCTCCCATATTTCACCCATACTAAAATCATTACATTGGCTTAAAATAACAGAACGTATCCAATATAAGATAATAACACTTACACATAGCTCACTTCAGTCATCAAAACCTGTCTACCTTAGATCACTATTAACCCCTCAGCCTCCTCGACCCACACGTTCGTCATCTCATCTCACTCTGTCACGCCCGCTAAATCAGTCATCCCTGAAAATTTGCAACCGTGCCTTCTCATATGCTGCACCTGAACTCTGGAACTCGATCCCAGCTTCCCTTCGCACACTTGGACACTTTCAAACAATAAAATCTGAATCCTCATTTCCTATAATTCCTGCACTATCTCCTCAAGTCTTCAGGTCTAAGCTTAAATCCTTCCTGTTTCTTAAATCATTTCCGCCATAGCTGTAACAACCTAGCCTCACTGCCCTTCGGATATTGACCATTGCCTGGCTGATCCCACACCTTTCCTATAGCTATTTTAAGAGAGGCTGAGCGCCTAAGAATAAGCAGCTACTGTTGTGCTGCTTTCCAAGGCGCTATAGAAATCCACGAGATTTTACTTTACTTTACTTTACGGTTTGGCACAGCAAAGATGGGGACACAAGAATATGTGGTTTTAATTCATTTCATCACTCTTCTGAATGTTTGCATATCTATAGCCTACTGTAGCATTAGTTCTTGTATTGTCCAATTTCAAACAAATTTTATAATATTTTTGTGGTCTATAAAAGAAACCAGCTCTTTTAAGCGCCATCTTATCTCTCGATTGATTTTTTAGACATTTGACAGAGAATAGATTTCTGAAAGACTTTGTATAGTGTCGTTTCAAATGGCTCATTATTTTTCGCGGCATATCGAAAGCTCTAGGAAAAAATGAGACAGAATATATTGACAATTCTAGTACGGTTTGGCACAGCAAAGATGGGGACACAAGAATATGTGGCTTTAATTCGTTTCATCACTCTTCTGAATTTTTGCATATCTATAGCCTATACTGTAGCACTAGTCCTTGCATTGTCCAATTTCAAACAGGCTATATGTTGGCCCACCCAATATTTGGCTTGTGGCGCCCTCCATGGCACCAAGCTTCATAATCCCAGAACAGTGCAGTGATTCAGGCTTTCTATTGAGTCAGAGCTGACAAACTCTGACCTGGGTTCGACCCAGATGAATGAAAATTGCTTATTTCGGGTGTCCACATGTCCACCGGAGCGAAGTTGACTTTTGATATTATAGGCCTATCTTTAGCATATGATCATCAGTGCGTTGCAACTTCAACTTCCAAGCAGGGCCGTTTGGTACCACAACGGGGGCGGACAACACGCCTTAAATATGCATTATTTTCTGAGTGGTGCTTCAGCGTTAAAGAAATTCACAACAAATTAATAATATAATAATATAATATAATATAACAAGGTTTAAAGTGGTTCAGTAGGGACTGCCCTGTGTGAGAACCACTGTTGTTCCCGTCCAATCTAATACCCTAGACTACTGAGGTTTATTTTGAACTCGTTTACAGTTGTAGCCATTACTATCCCCTCATCCAGTTCATTCCATCTGTCCACCACTCTTGCACTAAAAAAATGCTGTTTATGTCTCCCAACCCGTTTCTTGAACAGTTTCATGTTGTGTCCTCTGGTTCTATCATACTGCTTCATTGTAAAAATCTTTCTCTTGGCATTTCCACTTTGTTTGTTAGTATTTTGTATGTCTCGATCAAATCCCTCTCTCTCTTCTTTTTTCCAGGGTTGTCAATCCACAGTGATCTAGCCTTTCCTCATAGGTTAGTTTATGATATCCCTTGATCATTTTTGTTGCTCTGTGTTGCACTCTTTCTAAGGTCTCTATGTCTTTCTTCAGGAATGGACACCATGCTTGAACACAATACTCTAAATGTGGACGTACCAATGTCTTGTAAAGTCTTATTATTACATCCTTCTCTCTGCTCACTATCGTTCTTTTGATCATACCTAGAATTTTGTTGGCCTTATTAGCTGCCTCTGCACATTGCCTAGATGGCTTTAAGCTGTTATGCATGATGACCCCTAGATCTTTCTCCTCGTTTGTAACTTTTAGTCCCTTCCCACATAACTTAAATTCATGATCTGTTCCCTTCTTCCCAATGTGCATCACCGAGCATTTATCTGTATTAAAAGCATTTGCCAATCTGCCGACCACTGGGATAGTCTATTAAGGTCTTGTTGTAAAATTTTTGCTTCTGCTTCACTATCACTCTGTCCACACAGTTTTGTGTCATCAGCGAATTTTGAAATTTTTGACATTATATCATCATCGATGTCGTTGATGTATATTAAAAACAATAGAGGTCCCAACACTGAACCTTGTGGCACCCCACTTATGACCTCAGCCCAATCTGAATACTTGCCTCTTATACCTACCTTCTGTCTTCTGCTCTGAAGCCAATTTTTTATCCATCCAAGAACTTTACCTCTAATTCCACTGGCCTGAAGCTTGACTGCCAGTCTTGAATGAGGTACTTTATCGAATGCTTTTGCAAAGTCCAGGTATATTACATCAACTGCTTTTCCTCGTCTAGCTTGTCATGAATCTCCTCTAAAAAGTCTAGTATGTTTGTTAAGCAAGATCTTCCTTTAATAAACCCATGCTGGCTATCCTTTAAAATCTTGTGTCTCATAAGATGGTCCAATATATTTGCTTTTATTATTTTTCCAGAACTTTGCCTATTATACAGGTCAGGCTCACTGGTCTATAATTTCCAGGCTCCCCACGGTTACCCTTTTGAATATAGGAGTGACTACTGCATCCTCCAGTCCCTAGGACTATTCCCGATTCAAGTGACATATTGAATATTGTGGCTATTACCTCACTAACCTCATGTCTTACCTCATACAGAAATTTTGGATGTATATTGTCTATTCAGGACTTTTGTCAGTTTTCATTTGACTCAGAATTTCCAGGACACACTCTTTATTGCAATTTATATCTGATAATACTTCGTCCTCTTTTCCACAAAATAAATTAATGGGCTTTGGTATGTTGGTTGTATTTTCCTTAGTGAACACTGATCCAAAGTAATCGTTCAGAATTGTTGCTGTTTCCATGTCATCCGTCACTGTTTCTCCAGAATCAGCTACTAATGGTCCCACTTTGTCTTTTCGCTTCATCTTACTTCTTGCATATCCATAAAAACTCTTGCTGTTCCGTTTGATGTCTTTTGCTAATTTGTTCTCATACTCTGCAATAGCCGCTTTATTTGTAGCTGTTGATTTGTTCCTCTTTTGCACGTAACTGGACTGTAACTGTTTTAATCTCACCTGTTCCAAACCTTCATTGCTTTGCATTTTTGTCAGTGCTTTCTCAATTTCTTCCACGCTTTGTTTTTGGCCCTTCTCATCTTCTGTACCTCTCTAGTAACCCATGGAAGTTTTTGTTAAGTGTCCGCTGTTTTGGTATTGTTGAGTCCATAACCCTTGACATGCAATTTTTAAATATTTCCCAGCTTTCTTCTGCATTTTTATCCTTTATCATGCTTCCTATGTCCAAATCTTCGATCATCTTCCTAGCCAGATCGTAGTTTCCCCGGAAATAGTTTTTGTTTTTTTGGCTGTGTGTGCTCTCGATGTCTTCTGCTAAAATTACATCAAATGTCACTGTATGGTGGTCACTTGTGCCTAAGTTTTGTCCAACCATCATATTCTTCACTAACTGATCATCTGAGGTAATTATCAAGTCCAGTGTGTTACCTCCTCTCGTTGGTTACATTAAATTACATTACACCGATTGCTTACATCAGGGCGGCTTACAGCCTCCCTGCTTACATTGACATTTGACACACTAGCTGGGGCTGCGGCGAGGACCCTTTATGCATGTGCTTTTCGCGTTTGGCCCAGGGAACGTTCTCCCTTCTCTCCCTTGTCCTGGTAAATGGTCGCTCTGGATGGATTGTGTTTGTGCCATCCGGACCGTGGATAACTTGTCGACGGGGTCCATCCATTGACGTCAATGGGTCCATCCAATCCATCCAGAGCGGACATTTACGGTTGATCCCATGCACGTGATGATGATGATGATGATGATGATGATGATGATGATGATGATGATGGGGAGGAGGAGGAGGATCATGATGATCATGATGATCATGATCATGATGATGGAACGACTGACGCACTGATTGTGTTCGATTCTTGTTGTTGATCAAATTCCTCTTCGCAGCCACAAAGGCTTGATACGAACCCTTTACTCGGCGTAACGGCGCTGCGTTCGGACGACGACAACGAAGACGGCAAAAACAGAGACAAACACAGCGATCGCGGCGGTAATTATCGCCGACTTTCCGGCTTTTTATCTAGGGCAATCGCCGGGGTTTGCCCTCGAATAGACGCATCGCATCTGGATGTGAGCTTCTGTTGATTTTCCTGGTTATTCGATCGCAGTATTGTTGGCATTGCTGACGTTGCGCCACCGCCTCTTGGTCGACCAGAGTCTCCGTTTGAATGGCTGAGCAAACAAGGCTTTTTTGGTGCGCCGTGGGTTGGGACCTGAAGGGCGTCGCTGGCTCTCCTGGCAAGTCCGTGCACGCCGGAACTAGGGACGCCGTGACGGCGGCTGCATCGATCGGTGATTGCTCGCTGGAGATTTGTGGTGTTTTGTGCAGAAATCGGCGAAAATGAAGAGAAAAACGAAGGTCGAGTGTTTGAGGAGACGATTTCGTTTTGATGGTATTTGCTTGTATGCTGACGTGCCTTGAAACTGTGGCGCTCCAGTGGCTTGAAGCCATAGGAAAACTGAAGGGCTAATGTCTTCAGTCTTTCAGCTAGCCTCTGCCATGCTCCCAGTTTCCGTCCGCCAGTGTAAGCTTTGATTTGAAGTTGGGGAGTTGAGGATGGATAAAGTGCAACTTTCAGAAATGTAGTTTCTTCAGCAGAAGTTGTTGGCCTGAGAATGATTTTTGAACGAGCTTGACTTCAGTTTTCTTTATTTCATTGTCTGGTTTTGTTACTTTTCAGAACGGGAGGATGTCTGGTTCTTCAGACAAGAAGTATGTCAGTAAGCGTGTTAAGGTGAAAACAGTTCCATTTGAACCTGATGTTCCTGTTAGTCCGAACAAGCGCAAGAGTGCTGGCGGTGGTGAAGTCAAAGACCTTTTGTACCATAGAAATGCATTTCTTGCAGTTAGAAATGATGAAGGTTTGATTTTTTGCTTTATATTATCATGTAACTCTAAATTAAAGTTACTTTAAGAGTTGCGTCAGAACAGTTTTGCATCAGAATGAAATAATTTCTCAGCTTTGTCATTGTAAATTTTCCTATTCACTCATATCTATATTCTGGACACTGCTGTGCTGGTTAAAATAGTGAATAGTGTGGTTGCTTTTGGTATTGCCATAATATGAATGTTCAGTAATGCTGATGATCTTTATTAGATCCATTCTGTTATGGTTAATTTTTGGAAAGTTTATATGTACTACTGTTCTATTATTCTACTGTATATGAATACATAACCTATGCATTGTGTTATGATTTTGATTTTTAAAAATTATGCTTTAATTTCATAAGAAATTGAATGCATAATAACTATTTTCTTGTCAACAGATGGCTTCTTTATCTGTCGTACATTGCAACATATCTATGAGAAGACACAGCATTTTAGAATTTTGTGGTTGGAGCAAGATGAACAGGACCCTGATGCGTATGACGTGGCTTACAACGACCATCTGGATGCGGATTGCATTCTGACAGACGTTCGTGTGAAGCGTGTCAACAAAGATCGATACCTTTTGCCTGAGAATCAGAAACGGAAGGTCGAGAAAGCTCTTTCAAAATCAGTCCATGGAGATATCAACAGCGAAGAAGGTGAAAGCGAAGAAGAGAGTGATGAAGGTAATGATGAGTACCTGAAACCAACCTATGGTTATAGCAGCCTATCAGTATGGGAGAAATAGGGAGCACCACCAGTCAGTGTTTTATCCAGACTTTAGGCCTTGGGGGGGGGTTGATTTGGCTGGAGGGGAAGAGACAAAGTTCAATGCAAAAATTTGTGTCAGTGCTGGGATTTTTGGTGGGTATTTTTATGGTTTCGGGCAATTTCTCTCCCTATTAGTCCTGCATAAAACACTGTCACCAGTGCCCACAGATGACAATGGGATATCCCACAATGGTTCTGTAAGGGAATGATAACTTCTTATTATGTTAGAATTTTCCTCACATGCAATCATACAAACACACACACACACAATGATGGTTTATCAGTGTTTTAACTGTCAGTTTTAATATTTATTTGGGTAGAACCTGCGAAGAAAAAACGGAAAGTTGGCGCTGCTGCTAAGAAAGGTTCCATGCAGAAACAGAAGTCACTAGACAATTCTGCTAAAGGTAAGATACAGAGGTTCCAATTGAAAAATAATGAATTTGACAGTTTAAAGTACAGTAATATGTGAAACAGCCTTCACAGAACTTAAAACGATCCTCACAAACAAACATATTCCAGCAACAACGTGGCTCAGAATTCTTCAGAGCTATTTATTGACAGTTCTGATGTATGGACCAGACACATGGATGTTGACAAAAACAACAGAAAATAAGCTGGAAGCTGCAAAGATGTGGTTTCTCAGACGTATGCAAAAAATTTCATGGACAGAAAAAAACAATTAAGAAGTACTAAAAGCCTTTGGTGTAAGAAGAAAATTGCTAAAAACCATAAGAAAGCAACAGCTTGAATTTTTCGGACATCTAATGAGAAAGGATGGCTTGGTATATCTAGCAATAACTGGAAAAAGAGGAAAAGAGCAAGGCAGAGACAAAGAATTAAGTATACAGACCGTGTAAGAGAAGCAACAAGAACTAAAGACAACATCAAACTGATAAGGAATGCCAGAAGCAGAGAAGAGGAAATCCATGGTCGCCAACATAGCAATACATGGCACCTGAAGAAGAAGAAATAATATGTGAAGATAGGATTTCAGTTTTCTGATATGTACAGTATGCATGTATACATCAGTTGCAGTGGAAAAACTAAGAAGCCATGTGATGTAAATATACATGCATAATTTTGTACATCTCTTCATATTCTTCATTTAAGTCTCTAATGCCAGTGAATACTTGGGGGCTGTGTTGCTGAAGGAATCAAGCCGAATAAGTCAATTCTATGGAACTTAAGCTCATATTTCGGTCAATTTTGCACCTGGTGTGTGTAAATTTATTACCTATTCTTTCCAATCATCTTTCAGGTTTTGAAACTAAAATTTCTGGGGAGCGATGATTGTTGGCATCTTGGATACATTTAGGGTTCATCCATGTAATACTTATGCAAAAAAGTCATATTTTCACCTCCCCTCCCCTGTTGCACCGTGCACGTAGCGTACATAGGAAAAATCTTCAAAATTCGATCCCTCCTCAGTGCTACATACTATATGGATGGACCCTTATTCGTGTCATTTTTTAAATGCACCTATCATAATGATGCTCTTTTGTGACATATTTTTCTAGAATAACTTAGTATGGAACTGCGAGTACATTTAATATCTATGTTTCCTTTTTTTGTAGGGCTACTTAAGAAAACAAATAGTGCAGTGGCAGCTGCCAAAGTGATCAAGAAGAGAGCTCTTGGCAACACAGTTGCAAAAGGTTGGTGGTCCTGTATCCTCCAGAATTGTGGAAAATTTACCGGTTTATGGAAAGATCTACATGAGTTCCAGGAAACTTTGTTAAAGTCCGTTAGCTTGCAGTTGATTCCTGTATATCTATGTGTTAAAGACAGCCTTATTTTTAAAGTTAAATATTAAGTTATATACTTTAGATTTTTGTAGCATGTAGTGGATCACAGTTTAGATAGTTTCTCTGTTAGAGTCCAATGCATATCTACCAGTTTTCAGTAGATTTTAGAGGATATACCTGTTTTAGTGGATCTGCTTGTTTTTATTTATTTTCAGTAGTTCTACTTACTAGTAGAGTCTTCAGTTGATTTACAAGTTTATCCAGTAGAATCTACTGTTTTCCGATCTACAGTTTTGAGTAAATTTCAGTAGATTTACCTGCCATTGAGTGAACTTGTTTTTGTAGTAGAATGTAGCATTTAGTGGATCTAATTGGTTTCTAGTGATAGAACAGGCAGACCTACAATTTTCCAGAAATTTATGTATGTTTTCCTGTAAACATGTTGGAGTTTAGTAGATATAGCTTAGTAGATGTATGAGTTTCCAGTGTTTTTGATTAGATCACTCTGGTTTCAATCGATCTTTTTAGTTTTTCCCACAGGATCTACTGGTATCCTGGAGGTCAACCAGTTTTCACTAGATTCCACTGACTAATTTTCAGCAAGCAATGATGCCTTGCTATTATTGCTAACATTCTGTTATTGTTGATGAGTGTATGCAGGTTTTCTTATGAAGATAATTTTTTGTATTTTATACCATTTTAGGAAGGAAAACAGCGAAAGAAAGTGAAAATGCAACGGCTAAGATCACAAAGATAGGAAAGAAAAAGGGTGTTCTTGTTCCAAGAGCAAGCATTAAAGTTTTGGAGAAGGATCCATTCTTGAATTCTAAGTACTGTTATCACCACTTTAACATACAATAAAGTTTTAAGTTCTTTACAGTGTTATCAATTTTGGGCACTTTGTAAATTGTCTTTACGTCATGAATAACATTATTCCCCCAAATGCTTGTACTGAAATGTGTTTTTACAAATTTTTACAATAAAATGATTGCAACAAATTTGTCATGAATTTAGTGCAAGGTAAGAAGGATATTCATTGTCATTTGATAAGAATTATCGCCCACATGTAGAATTGCAATGCTCTGTAGGTGTAGACGGATTTTTCCAGCTTGGAGCACGTGGTATGGTTTAAGTTTGTGAAGGCAGTGAAAGTAATTTCTGAATTTTGCTTTGTGCTTCTTACCCAGGGAAAAAGTGCCTTTTGTTTCTACTCTGGCTCAGAGCAAGTTGGTCTTGCGTGCCGCTGTCCAGAATGACGTCAAATTGCTGAAAGAACTGATCGAAGATCGAGATCATGTTGCTAGGGTGAGCAACAGATTTTTTGCAGCTTCACAGGCCTCTTTAGGTGTCTAAACAGGTGTTAATGCACAGCTGTGAGAGATTTGATTTAGCCAGATAGACGGTTGTCTCTGTTGCGTGCGTTTCTAAGAGTCGGAATCTGGGGGTGGCTTTGGGAAGCCTTGCTGTGTGACCGAAAAGTCTGAGTCGACGTGAACTTGCTCGCTGTTCGTTAATAGTTTTATTTGCGAAAATTGAACATGTTGTGATCGTAGATTAATTGTTATGATCTTTGGATAGAATGGTGATCCACCGATGACATCTTAACGTGATCATGATTTGCTATTGTGAAATATCTGCCATTTTGTGACTCAGCTGGACTTAGTGCATTCGCATGGTTTCGACGACACCGCCCTCCAGATCGCAATGAAGAACGAGAATCTGGCCTTCGCTCAACTTATCTGCAAACAGCTGTTCATCCCGGACAAAGACCTGAAGAAGCAGCCAAAGCGTGTCGCCTTGACAACCAGTTTGCTGCAGTCCGAGTCTACTGGACGGTATGCAGCTGCGTCTGTATTAATCCTGCCTTGTTGCAAGACGACCTTTGCGATTTTTGTTCTCAGAAACGCTGACCTGTCTTATAAACTCTCGAAAATGACAAATTGTGTCGATGAATCGGCATATTATCATGGTCTGGTGTATGGCCAATATTATTCGGACACTGAGTATCTTTTTTTTGCATTTTTCGTGGGCTACAATGGTCGCGTCTTATGCCTTGTGCTGAATTTTGGTGTCTGTGATGTTTGATTTTAGATACAATCGAACATCTCTTCATGGCGTGCAGTTTGTTCGCAAATTGAATATGAGTCGTGGTAGCAGAGAAGGAAACAATGCTTTCACTAAAGTAAATATGATTTTGCTCATCCTCAAGATAGTATAGTAGTGTAAGTGGTTTTGAGGACAAATATATTTGGTGGGTTTTACCAAAATATGTTATAGTTAATTAGACGTGAAGCTACTGCCAGGCCTGAGGAGAGGGGGTGCAGCCGGCACATTGTTCCGGGGCCCATGGCGCTCAAAGGGGCCCATATGGCTGCCGAGAGGGGCAGGGGTCAAATATACAGGGCCCAGCGATCTGTAGGGCTTGGGCCCGTGACGTATTAACATCCTGTAAAAGACTAACAAGGAAAAAAGGTCATCGGCAGTTTGTCACACTTGTTAGTGGCCAGTGACTTCCCTTCTGCACCGGGGCCCGGAATTTTTCTCAGCAGGCCTGGCTACTGCAAATTGTATGTATATTTGGTGTGTTACTTTCAAAATAGAAGTTACTATGACATCTGTGAGATGACAGAATGTTAGTCTTTCTTACCCTTAGGATTTGGAATTGGTTGTTGATGAAGATTGGCAAGATGCTCTGCTCTGTGCTATCGAAAAGGGCGTGAGCAAAGCGGCTTTGGATAAATTCTGTGCAATGATGGAAGCTCCGTCCATAGTGAGTTATTTCTTCCGTTATGCTTTTGCACGGCTTCCAGGAGCATTTTTCCGAATATTTTAGACAATATCTGAATTATGTTGCTAAGAAGATTACCTATTAGGACCTTGTTAAATTAACCCTTTTGCCCCTTAAGACCAATATTTTGGCTTCATAACTTATTGGTTGTATGGACTGCCATGGTTAGTGTTTTAGACTGAAATAATGATGTGACAGGTTTAAGGTCCAGATCATTTGGTATAATCTTGTTAAAACCCTGTGCATACTTCAGCTTCTACACACAGCGTATGAAGTTGTGTACCATGTATTGTTGGATAACTATGTATTAGTAAAATAATTAATTCACACAGTTTAATTTACTTATCTTGCTGTTAACCCTTTTCCCATTTGCCCCGAGAATACTCGTCCATTTACTTTACGTTACAGATAAATGAACGGTAAAAGGATTAAAGAACTCTGACTTTGGTTAAGATTTTCTGTGTTGGTTTGAATAATTATAACTTTGTTGCTTAAGTGGGTATGCATACTTACTTCTGTCAAATTAATTGTGATGGTTTTTATTGTGTTTCGAAGTCAGTTGAAGCAGCATCTTAAAATTGCTAGCATTGTATTTATTTTGGTGCTATTGATAGAATCAATAGTAGTTGGATATTTTAAGAACAGTTTAGGTTTTTTACCATACGGTGGTATACCATACTGTGGTATGGCTATTATTAGATGCATTTGGAATATGAAGCAGGGTTTTTTTACAGGGAGTTTTTGACATTATCTAGTTTTAGTTCAGCAGTTAGTGAGTTGGTCTGTACATCTGGAAATATGGGGTTAATATCTTGGTAAATATCTTGACATCTTTTTAAACCCTACCCTTTCACCCCGTAAGGCCAATATTTTAGGCTTCATAACGTATTGGGTACAGGGATCGCACCGGCAAAGGGGTTAAGACTGGTTGATTATTATCTGAGATTGCTATTGATTGTAGGCAAAGGAGCATTGCTACAGCAATATATCTGTGGCTGTCCGGATGGGACACAGAAAACTAGCAGCTGCTCTAATGGACGACCTTGCTAAAACAGGATTGACTAACTTCAATTTTCTGCATCGCGATGTAAGGGAATTTGTTAGTTTTCCGTGTTCACTGTGCAGCATTGTTTAAGTTAAGTTCTATTTAAATGGAATAATATTTAGGGTATCATTTCAAGTACACTTGAAGCTGGTTAGATATTTGTAAAGTCAGTTGTTGAATTATGCTTAGGTTATGGCCTTCGACAACCAGGACCTCAAGGGCGGAATACGAGATATCTCTGTCAAGAAGCGATCATTTAACAACGATAAGGTTGGTCTTCGTGCTTGCCACGGTCGGCCATTCAGTCTTATAAAGTAGATTATTGATTAAGGTCATATTTATGAGTTATGACGATGGCCTCAATGGTGTTTAGTGTGAATAAGGAATGAGTTGGGTGATTCAGGAACTTCTGTTTGCAAATCATTAAATGACACGATTGTGTCGTGAGATGAAGTAAGTTTAACTTGATGGCGTCTAATCAAATCCAATAGATACATTTTTTCAACCACAATTGGTCTCCTGACAAGAAGCAAAGACAACTAATATTTAAGATACGGGTAGACAACCGACGCCATCTGGCGACCAGTTTAATGCCACGAGGAACACAGATATAAATAAGCCTGTTACTATAGAAACATATGACAAAATGCAGTGAGTTAATTGTTTATATTCAGATTACTCCACTTCATTGTGCTGCGGTGAATCCAAACCGGAAGTATCTATCGAAGTTGTTGAGTATTTTTCCCGACAGCAACATAATGGATTCCGCTCGCCGTCGTCTAATACACTATGCGGTTGCCTGCGAAGGCACCGGTCCCCTTGAGTTCCTTTTGGACAGGTAATCTTTAGGGGCTTTATCTTTGCTCTTTGCTGACTGTTATTTATTAATTTCTTCGTCGGTTTTAAATGTAGAAATTACCAAATGAAGAAATTACCTAATGAATAAATCTTGACAGAAATTGGAATAGAAAGAAACGCGATGATAGCCATCAGAAAAAGGCTGCTCTTGTTTGGACACGTACTGTAGATATGAGGTTACAGTAACCGAAAAAGTGGAGGGAAAAGAGCTAGGGGAAATCAGAGCTAGGGGAAATCAGGAAAACACCTATATCAATAATTTTTATATATATTCTTTTGTGGTGCATTAATTCAAAATGTTTTCAATGCCTTTAGTGAATACCATTGGCGAATGTTTCTCTTTTTTAAAAGTGAACGTTTTACTGATTTCATTGTCACTGTTAATGCTGCACTCAGAAGAATTTTGTTGAATTTGCAAAGTTCACAGGTTTGAGGGTCTTTTACTTTCGGTCTCTTTTCAGTGGTGCCAGCGTTATGGAAGTAGATAACAATGGTTGGACTCCTCTGTTTACGGCGTGTCTGGCCAACCGTCCACTCAATGTTGCACTATTGCTGGCACGTGCCCAAGATGGTGAGAGGACATTTTATCAGCATCTTCATCAATAGTTGATTGTCTTCAATAGTATTGGATCATCATCATCATAATCATTATTGTTATCGTAATCATCACTACTATCTTTTCAAGTTGATGTAAAGCTGTAGTGAACAGATTGCCGTGACAGGCTAGCAAGAATGCCATAAACAAATGAGTTGTGGTCTTGGTTTTAAAATTGTCTGACTGAGTTGTCTTTATCTTATGTATTTGCTTGAATTGATATTTTGTTTGAATGTCATTCTTGTCATTTTGATGTATATGATATGCCCATAAGTTGAGATATATGATGTGCAGAAAACATTATTTTTGGAAAGTGTTTATAATGTCTTAGAGATTTGGCACTAAGATGTGATATGTGTTTTCATTTATAAATAAGGAGTTTGTAAAAATTGAATTCTGCTGAAGGCATCACTAGCAGGGTGATAATATTCATTTCTGGATGTTGGTTAAGTATTTGTTAGAGTGGCTTTGCATGGCTGCTCTATGCACTATGTGCGAAATACAGCAATAATAATATGTAAGTATGTAGATATCAGTTGTTTTTGTATAATATTCTTTTTGTTGTTGTAGAGGAAAACAAAAGTCTAAAGAAAAGACTGATAACAGTGCATCCCCTAACAACATAAATAAATTTGGTATCTGTGGTATCAACATGCCTTGTTCTAGACCTAGCGCAAAGTGGTTTAGCTACACTCCTTTGCACTTGTCTGCGCATTATGGGTACAATGTACGTATTCACCGAGTGTACAGTTACTTCATTGTCTAGATTATGTGACTTTTTGAAATTAAAACAATTGTAAATGTTTAGAGAACTTCTCTGCCTCTGTCTCTCGCTCCACTCGGTAAACTATTCAAGAGTTTATTCTTTGGTACCAGGGCATTATTACATCACTGGAATAACTTACAGTTAAGCTATTCATTTGCTGAACAACACATACTGACCAGAGCCAGTTGTCTGCCGAGTCTTTTGTAAGTTTTGCTTGTTAAGCATAATTAATCAAAGCATTTTTGCTTTTCCCTATGCTTTTTATGGGCAACTGCTTGATCATCTTCAAAAAATGGATATCTGATATACCTTTGTTCTATTTCAGATCATTTGAATCTGAGCATTATTGGTAAAGTATTATCTCTTCTGGTATTCGTTAGGATATTGTAAAGACATTGATCAACTATGGAGCAGGCATCGATAATGAATTGAACGCCAGTAAGAATAAACTGACTCCGCTAATGATCGCCGCATCTGCTGGTCACATCGAGACAGTCCGGCTCCTCATAAAACACGGCGCTAAAGTCAGCCAGAAAGGTTAGCCAGCAAGTCTCTTCATCATTAAACGAAAGACATGTTTGATGCATACCATGTGTTTGGAACATGCAGTCTTGATTTGCAGGTGTATGAGTTGTACATCAGTATGCAGGATTATTTGATAATTATATCGACTGCAATATGAACATTGAATAAGGATTGTAATTGAACTTTGTTTTGTTAGAATTCCTTAAAAAGTAAGATTTATGTGTATTTTAGAGATACTATTTTTATAATAATTTTGTTTTATGTGACAAGTCTTAACACTAGCAAGGTCATCTATTTCATTCTGATGGGTGTATTATGTGTAGGAATAAAACGGCTTCTTCTATTCTGTTATGATTTTTGCTAACATTTAGAGTTGAGCATTCAGAAAATTATTTTAAGTCTTTATACTTATTTACTCTTTGATTCTGTATAATAGATAAGATAAAGAGAACACCGATGATGCTGGCCGCTATGAATGGGCAGGCACATATCATATCATTCTTGCTGAGTCTTGGTTGCAGTGCCGATGACCAGGACTCGTCGGGAAATGCGGCTCTACATTATGCGGCCGGTTATGGATGGTACTTTTGCGTTAAAATCCTTCTCGATTCAAAGGCAAACCCCAATGTCTCAAATGACTGGAAGGTGTGGACAATATATTTGCATTTCTATTTCACAGCATTAATACATATTGTTTGCGAACAAGCATAGATAATTTTTTGGAGAATGATTCATAATTATTCCTTCTTGGGATTTGTTTCATTGCTATTTATCTCATATTTAATAGCCACTTATTTTCAAGTTCAAGGTTTCGTATAATATGCAACTTTTGTGCTAACTTGAACCGTGTCCTCATTTCTTACTTTGTTGCTGCACCACAGAACTGAATTACTGTACACATAAATCTGTTGTGTTCTTCTTCATATTTAGCACATTTTCCCATTGTGCATTTTATCGAGTATTTGAAATGAAAATTCTTTCTATTAAATTTTTTTATTTTACTTGTGTCGTTCTGTCTGTTGCTGTACAGACCACTCCACTTGGAATTGCCTTTCTCAAAGGTCATGTTGGCCTGGCTGACATTCTCCTGGAGCAGCCATCCGTTGACATCAACTTCCGTCTTGACAGTGGACTTACTCTCGTTCACACTGCATGTTCTAGTGCCTTGATTGAAGGAATCGTGGAGCAGCTTGAATATCTGGTTGTCAAGAAGAAAGCTGACTGCAGCCTTGTGGATGATAATGGTTGCAATGCTGTAAGCAAGATCTTACTGGGTTGAATCTAAATATTTGGTGTCTTTTTTTGTTCAAACCAGTTGTATGTATTTTCTCATATACCGATTCAATTGAAAGATATGACCTTCTGTGGAGCTGGTCATTTAGATGAAGTTCATTTGCATTTCTTCTGTGTCCTCTTAAGTTTTCTATCCATGTTTTTCTTGGTCTTCCAAAGGAGAAAAGGGGGACCAAGAGAAACATGGATAGGATTGTAGGTAGCCTGTAAAATATCCTAGTATGCTATTTAGGGAAATGCTTTGCTTATGTTGGTGTGTGTGAGGTGTATGTTAGTGTGAGTGAAGAAGGTAAGGTTTTTATGCAACACCACTTATTTGCTTCTGAAGTTTCAGGTCTTGAAATATTTTATTTCAGTGCCAGATTGTACTGCAGCCTGCCTTTGTTTGCATTGTTAGATTGCTAGAAAACAGGTTGCAATGCATAGATAATTTCTGTACTAAAAACAAAGCATGCAAACAGAATGTTGGCATTATTATGAAGCAGATGAATATAAGGAGATCTATGAAATATATCAATAGTTTAGCATTGCTATGATTTGTTGTATCAGCTGGGGTGGGGTGTATGTTGGTGTGAGTGAAGAACGGGCCTCGAGGTTTTTATGCAAAACCACTTACTACGGGGCTTTTGCGGGAAGTTTCAAGGTTTTTTAATAAATTTTAGTTTATAATTGTTTAGATTGTTTTCCTCAGCCTGCCTAACAGCAACAAATAATTGTTCTATTGACAATTATAAATAGTTACAATGCTGTAATAAAAATTTTAATTAGGGAACAGCTAAGAAAATAATTTAAAAATATAATTGTTGAAAATTATTTGATTTTGAGTTTACAAACAGAATATTGTATTTAATATTGTGTTAGCAGATCTTTATGAATTATATAGCCCCCATAGTTTAGCATTGCTATGATTTGTTGTATCAGTTTTTAAATGCCTATTTTACTCACTTATTTTATTGTAGTTGCATCACTTGGCAAAGAATGACATCAAGTTAGAATTAGTACATAATGTGAGTCGACTTATATTTTTCATTTTTAAATGACAGTGTTAAAAGTTATCATCATCATCATCATCTTTATCTTCATCTTCATCATCTTTATCTTCATCATCATCATCTTCATCATCACTTTCTGCCTGTACTCATGGAAGTATATAAATCATTTGATCTTTCTTGTTTTTATGGGCTGTATGTTTTTCATATTATATAGGCCAACCTGCCGTGTAAGCGTGCAATGGCCAGAAGTATAAAGATGGCGGAGATGCTTATAAAACACGGCTGCGATGTCTCGGCAAAAGACAACGATGAAAGGACTCCGCTCATGTGTGCAGTTGAACAGGTAAAGTTTAGTCCTTGTTATTTTAACTTGCAACTTCTGTCAGGAAAGAAGCTCATGAACTGGACCCTTCTGGTCATTATAGCAGTTACTGCAGGGTTCTGCTGTTTATAAATTTGAAGCCATTTTCAGTTACGCTTGCCTTCGATATTTACGATGTGCGGTGTCTGGTTGTAGGGTAACCAGCAGCTCGTCGAATTTCTCGTGAAGAACGGAGCGGGGGTGTCTGTCAACGTCGACAAAACAAACCGAAACATCCTTCACTTTTTGTCCGAGCAATGTATGACACAGTCTATGGCTGAAGTACTAACAATATTGCAGGTTAGTTTGTCATTTCCTGTATAGCTACCGTGGAGTGTTTTTTGATGACACAAATTCTACACTACAAATTTCTACACTGTATTTTAATTTGAGTATATAGCATTTATATATATATATATATATATATATATATACTGAATTACTTTTTAAATATGATGTCATATCAAAAGATAGTAATGCGTTGTATTGAATGTAGATTAGCATAACCACAGCATAAGTAGCTTCCTTATGATTTGTTGTAGTGCATACATTTTGTTGCATCTTATATTAGATTTGCTTCTACTTGCCATTCTTTCTATATATGTACAGTATATACGTGCATATGTGCAAAGGATTTTCAAGCATTAATTTATTTTTTCACGATTTTTATATTGCTTATAGAAGACGACAGATGATAAAGAAATTATGGCCGAAATGGCCAGAAAATGTGATTCCAGTGGCATGACACCCCTGATTCGTGCTTGCTTTCAGTACAGATTTTGGAAAGTGAGTTTCTGTGACCGTTTTTCTTTTATGACAAACCCATCTGCTTCAATAAGGTGAAATACCTACATTGAAGAGTTGCAGGCATTGAATTTAGGCACTGTATGTTTAAATCACATGAACATTGAATACTTTCACTGAAACTTACGATGAGTTTGTTCTGTCTTATGAACAAATGTCCATTATATTTCATCACTGTTGTCTGATGATTTTAGGGTGAATTTGGAGGTAACCAAGTCTCTGTTGCTGATATTCAGTCTTACACTTTTGCTCCTGCCGATAAGAAAACGCCAGAAAATAAGAAAGTCACAAAGGATAACAGTGATGATGAAGATGAAGATGCCGATGAAGATGCAGTGGAGGAGGAGAACAAGGAAGCTGATGAGGATGATGATGATGGTGATGATGATGATGAGAAACCAGAAAATTCTGATGGTGAAGAAAATGAAGAAAACAATATGGAAGTGCAAGAGGATGGAGACAAAGAAGGCTCAGACCAGCAAAATGAAACCTCAGAAAAGGTTTATTAATCAAATATTGTTTATCTGGGTTTTCGAGACACTCTTTGTCACACTGTACAATATATTCATATATTCAGATGTATTTTAATTTTCCTTCTTTATACTGCAAGCTGTTTATGTACTGTATATTTATGTGCTGTTTTCATGTCATACGTGCGTAGTCTATGACGGTGGAAGAGCGTCAGGCTGCACAGTGGGTGGCGGGTCGCAGTTACATCTGCAAACTCTTGGAAATCTGTAGAACTGCCTCTGACATTCCACTTCAGAAGAAAGTGTTTCCAAAATTTGAAGTAATTCCGGAGAAAGAAGAGGAACAGTACATTCACAAGTCATGTAAAGTCAGACAATATTAATGTTTTTATTGTTAGAACTTGCTTTAGCATTTGCTCGGTCATTTGTCGCAGTTCTCTCTCATTTGGTACTCTGTGGTTGATCAGAACAATATCTTGAAACATGTGATTATATTAGGAAATGCGATTGGCTTTTGATTTTGGCCGGTATGATAAATGTAGGATTTTTGCCATTCTTAACCTTTGAACTTGTGATACCGCTATGGCAGGATCCTAATCTCTGGTTTCCCGCAATAGTGGGATGGGCGTATACTAGGTATCGGGTATCCAGGGTTAACGGTTTTTACGTACAGGCTTACAGAGTTCAAAGGGTTAACGCACGGGTGATTCTTTTATGTTATTCTAGTGGCAGGACTGAGTGCTGTGCATTTTCTCGTGGGCGTTAAGCACGAGATGCCAGTTACGGCGACAGAGGGCAACGTGACAAGTTCCAACTCTTGTCCCGCTCTGTCTGAATTTCTAAAATGCCTGCTAAAAAAATCGGCCGCTGAGATGTACAGCCTGTCTGGAAGAACGCCGCTGTTGCAGGCGATCGCTGTTAAGCATCAGATTGCTGCTCAGAATCTAGTAGGCACACTTTGTTTGTTTCCCGGTTTTTGGTTGTAAAAGTGACAGTGTATTATAATATCATCTTTGATGTTATCTTTTTGAAATATCGAGATCCCTTTGTACGGTTAGTTTTAATTTACAGAATGCTGCTAATACAATCAAATTCAGATCATAGAAATGTGCTCAGTTTTCGGAATTGCTTTGTTTTGAAAAGCATAGCAGAGAGAAATAACTGCTCAATATGCCAGTGCCTATTGCTATTGTATTGTGCATCTTTTTTAAATTTTGGCAAAATTCAAAATCTGGAAATTCTGTTGGGAGGAGGAGCTTGTAGGTGTTTCATTATGTTTTGCTTGTGTCTGTCTTAGGTATTGTTTAAAATGATGACATATCAACTGTCATAGTTGAGAACTTGGGAATGAATTTCTTTCTTTCTGTGCATCTTTGCATATGTAGATTGAGTTTGGCGTTGATGTTAATGCAAAGTCAACGGACAAAGAAACCGACGGATTGGCATCGCCGCTGGTTTTCGCAGCAAAGTTAGTTAACTGGATATTTATGCAAGTGGCCGATGCAGACATGTACGCGTACAACAGTATGTTCTAAAATTTTAAAATGCAAACGATTCATCTTGAGTGTGCTTTCTTTAGGACAGCTTTTATTTTATTTTCAGAAATCAACTTCACGAACTGATTCCCTTGTTGCTAAAGCATGGAGCCAGTACGAAAGACAGGGATTCAAACACTCTATGCAATGCGTTACATTACGTCATCCAAAAGCCGGGTAACGGTAATTTCTTTTCTCTTCGGTGGTCAAAATATTAGATTTTTATCTGACTCGCTAACTGGGACGGGAAGATGGCAGACGTGGTTACACGCTGGGCAGGCAAACAGACGGAACGGGTTCAACTCCCGTAGGAGCCTCGAAGGTCGACTCAACCTTACTCACTAGAGGGCGGTTATAACATGAAATTGAGGAGCAGTTTGCTGCAAAGTAAAGCGCGGTCCTAGCTGTTTGGCGGGCAACCTACTCTAGGTTATTGGCGTATACCACCGGCATCGCCGTATGCCTCAGAGACCGGAGATCAGCACCGGCTCCAGCGCTCAAATATGGGCATGGGAAAACTTTACTTTTACTTTACATTGACATAAATTATAATTTACGTTACACTCGTTTCAAGCATTTTGTTGAATTTTTCAGTTTCTGCCATGCCTCTACTAGTTTCTGTGTTTTTGACAGTGTCCCAATACTTCAGAGAAACGGTTGAGTCGTTGTTATCGCATAAGGCAAGTGCAACTGAAGTTGATAAGCAACAGAAGACTGCTTTACATCTTCTGATGGAACATGCAAGAAGTAAGAAAACAATGCAGCAGCTTATATCGTTTTTCCTTTGTCTTTGTGCAGAATAACATACTTTTCTATGCATTGTTTTGTCTGTGCCAGTTAAAAAATTGTATATTCTCGGATAAAAATGAGCAGTGGCTTGGCTTTGTTGTTTGAGAAGCAACTTTGGGCCTGTTGCTGTTTTTGCGGCATATTTTTTTTACTAATTGATTATTTGATGAAACTTTCTATGCTTATAATGTTGTGTAAGTAAATGTAACTGGTTCTTGCTTTAGATTTACTCTGACTTGTAGTATAGTGTTTAAAAATTATTGCTATTACTATTATTATTATTATTATTATTATTATTATTATTATTATTATTATTATTAATTATATATTATTATTAGTATTTCTATATTGTTTTAAAAGTTGTTTTTGTTAATGCGTCTTATTGCATTTGTTTATTTTTAGTGCACTGATACTGAGTTGTTAATGAAATTTCCAGTTCATAAGGATTATGGAATAAAAATAGGATTTAAATTTTAAAATATTTTTTAGATGTTCAATATTACATTTTAAAATTTGGTTGACTTGGTTGTGTCATTAATTTTGGCTGTTTTATTTCCATTTCCAACATTTTTATTATTTAACCTGGTCACTAGTGAGGTTCGTTTGCAGAATAAAAATAATAATTATGCACTTTTATAGCACCAGTTCTAATATCTAAGGGTATCAATTGATGGTACTTCAAATCCATCTGCAAAAGACCAGGTCATTCCAGAGATCAGTCAGAGGGAAACAGCAAGACAGACTATGGAGAAATGTTAATTGAAAGAGATGTGTTTTAAGCAGAGAAACGCGCTTGACTGAATAACCAAGTTGTGATCCGCATTTTTCTTAGACATGACAGATGCAGTTACCGTCGCTGGTCTTCTCCTGAAAGCCGGTGCAGTGATCGACGCGTGCGATCGCAAAGGTCGGACGCCGCTCCATCTGGCCGTTAATTTCAATTCGGGGGATGCAAACTGTTCGGTCGAAATGGAGCAGTACCTGTTGGACCGAGGCGCAAATCAGTTTGCAAGAGATTGGCTGCAGCGCCTGCCTCTGCACTACGTCTTCGTTAAGATCGGCAGGTTAGTGAATTCTTAACTAATCTGCCTAACTGAAAAATATTTTCTGTCAATTTCTGAAAAAATCTTGGGTAATCATATTTTCGATTTGTTTGTTTCCATTATTTTCTTACAGAAATTTGTATCTGTTTAACATATTGGAATTGTCAGGTTTATTGTCAGTGCATGATGATGATGGTAATGATGATGACAACGACGACAATGACAACGATGGGCAGTTTGATGTTGATCATGAATTTAACTATATATATATATATGTTCATTGTGACAGAAATATGTCACTGGTGATAATGTAATGTAGCTTTTGTATGCTCCCCCCCCCCCAAATAAATGGAATCAATGCCTTCCAGAGAGAGGGTCCAGTTACTCTGAATGCTCGATGCTGAGTAAAAACTGTGGTGATCTGGGGACGCATATGCAGTGACTGTTAGTGCAGCTTCTTAATGATCGATCAGTACAGTTATGATGTGTTTACAAATAGGAAATAAATGCTGTGATAAAACACTTTGGCTGTATTTTAATCTTGATTTTTCTGCACAGCCACACCAATGCTTCGGCAATTGATCCGATGGAATTGTGTTCCACGCTGACATCTTCGACTAATAAGCCGGGCTCGATGGTCAACTACGGCGATCAGTTTGGTCTGACACCACTTCATGTGGCCGCAAGAAGAGGAGCTGCTGTCTGCTGCATTCATCTCATAAAGGTCATTACGAATGACAAGTTATATTGGTATTTTGAAAAAAAGAGTTGATTTTGAAAATGAAGTGTGCATTTTGGGTGTAAAAGTGAAACTGTTTATTCATGCTCAGCACCAAGAGTAAAGAATTGATTAAATCAGTAATACTACAACGTAATTCAACATGCCTCAATTCTTTCAGTAGTAATTAATAGAAATATGTACTTAAGCATATATTCAAGATATATATATCCATATATATTCAAAATATATCAATTTTTAGACCAGTCAAATCAGTTATGAGTCTTTGTGTATTTTCGATATACATTGAAAGATGTAGGGGGGCCATCCACAAATGACGTAACGTGTTACGTCATTTATGGACGACCCCTAGGTGGAGGTTCTTGCATTTTTGCTTGAATAATTTTTCTGTCGATTCAGGCATGACTGATATCCAGGGGTACCAAAGTCATATAAGTAAGCAGTATTAAAGGTCAGATCTGTTTAGTTGGGAAGGAAATAGACCATTTGAAAATTGGGCTTTAAGATTATTTATTGCAATCACTAGGCATCTAATTCAAGAGCAGGCACTCCCACAGGACTGGACAGCTTTAAGTTATATTTCTCAGGCTCAGCTGGTTCTAGACAGAGTTCCAGAAATGATGTCCATGAAGATATTGTGAGGTCGTGTTTTGTGTGTTTTAGAAAGGTTCAAATGTGAACAGTCGAGACTTTGACGGCAACACTGCATTATCTCTGGCCGTAATGAACAAACACGAAAGGTATTTTTAGATAACTGTTGCCGTCTCAAAATTTCCGAACCATCTGCAAGTGACATTGACTTAGTGCTAATGGCAATTTTGATGTTTTTCTGAGTTTTAATCGTATGGTTTTATTAGAAATCAAGGCTTTCTTAAAGTTACAGCTCCATTATATACATGGATATTTATTTATTTTATATTGTGCATGTATTTTTATATATGCATGTGTGTATGTTTTCTAGTTGTACTATCCTGCTGCTGCAAAACAATGGTGATATGAGTGGAGATGTTGTTATTGTTCCTCCTCCACCCTCATCTAAGGGGGAAGCAGTGGATACTGGGGACGAATCTTTGGCCAAGAAGAAGAAAGAAAAGCCCGGATGGAATTGGAATCACGTGAAGCCAGCGGAAAAGATTCCGGAAACCAAGAAATTCTCCATCTTTCAGGTAAGTTATATTTTACTTCTAGTGCAGTTTGTAAGTTTGTTCGTTGATGCTAAATGGTAAATGACTGATTTAGTTTATTTTGAAATGAATTTCTGAGTTCTGCTGCTATGAATAGTCACACTGTATAATGTGTGTATATAGCCCATTATCATAAGCTGCATAGGTGCAAAATATGCTCAGTAACTGGCCGAGGTTACTGAAACAGTAAACAGCGATGCTATTATGTAATTATGTAATGCACTGGACAATATTTGGTGTCACCCCGCTTGCATTTGATCAGGCCAGCTATATGTTATTTGTCATCATTGCTACGAGAACAATAATTGTGGTAGATTCTTTCAAGTATGAGTTTCTAAAATTTTTATAGTCTAGCGTAAGGCAGTGCTGCTAATTGTATGTTATTGTCCATAGTGTTTCATATTGTTTTTGATGATACGGCTGTTTCAGGGTGCGGTGGCTAATGAATGGCAGGGCGTAATCTTCCTTATGCTGGATTTACTTGACAAATTTTCAATTTCTCTCATAAATGTGGTGCATGTGAGTATTGTGTTTCCATATGAAATTCTGTTATGATTGCTTTGATCTGTATGGTTTCTTGTATTTGGCTATTTGGCTGTGATTATAGTAGCTGTTGTTTAGATCTTCAAGACTGCCCTTGCTTCTTTTCAGTTTCGCCGAGTTTTATTATTGTTATTTATTATTTAAAGTTGAAAGTTGATCTTTATATGTTGTTCTGTAGGCAGCACTTGTCACGCGAAAATATCATCTTGCTCTGTCGCTCATACGAAAGGTTAAAGAGAAAAAGGAACTGACAGTGAAACTGGAAAATAACCAAAATTTGGCGCACATTCTGGCCAAGGCATCGGCCGCTGCAGACGAAGATCACTTGATCACTGTTGTAAGTCTCTGTCTGTATCTAGAGCAGTGTCTATTCTAGGCTCCTGGACTCGGGGGGGGGGACTGACAAGGCCGGGAGGAAGTCAGCTAGGGGACTGCTGTTAGTTGATGTAGTATGCCAAAATTTCTGGGGGGAATTTGAAATTTCTGGAGGGGAAGGGAAATTTACTCCCCTCCCGGAAATGGCCTAGATTAAACCCTGATCTAGAGTTTGTGAGTTCCATCAAATTACCAGTTCTTTATTTTCGCATCTATGCTTGAATGTCTCGAATTGCATTCACTTTTTTATTTATAATTACTGTGTACATGAAATGTTAATTAAGTGTACTTATTCTCACTTTTTTATTTATAATTACTGTGTACATGAAATGTTAATTAAGTGTACTTATTCTGCATTGAGCAAGATTTTGATTGTAACTTTAGAATTTAGAAACTTTAGAAATTTAGAACTGGTATAAAACCTTTTGTTGGTCTCTTTGTTGTTGTTGTTGTATTTTTTACTATTGTTTAGGTTGCTCAGTTACTGTTTGACAAAGGAATTTCATTTGACTTAGAGGATGAATATGGCTGTACGCCAATGCATTATGCATGCCTGCATGGCAACAAACCACTTGTAAACTTTATTTTAGGTGAGATATAACCTGTAGCATGGCTTAGATATTTGCTGCTTTGGGTAGCACTCGAGAACCTACCAGAGGTTCAAATCTGGTAATATTATAGACATGAATGCAAATATGACTATGGTTGATATTCTGACGGGCAAAAGTCATTATTGATGATCAGTGGCATAGCCAGGGGGCTTGGGGGTTAAAACCCTCTTGGCTGCAGACAAAAAATTTTTTACATGCTTTCCCATACATTTTTTTATTTTCGGACGTGATTTTGGGGTCAACCCCCCGCTTGGCTGGCTGCGGATTGAAAAAATTTCTAAGTGCTATGGAAAATAGAAGAAATGAGAAAGAATATGAAGGTGACGACCTTTTTTGCTTGTCAGCTCCTAAAAGCGAAAAATAAGAAATTTTTTGCAAAGTTTGGTCACGATCGAAACCAAAACCCCCCTTCCGGAAATCCTGGCTACGCCACTGTTGTTGATGTTTAAGGTGTAAAAAAATAGTACAGTACTGGTAAACTTTCTTGCTCTTCAACTCATCTTGGTCACAGTCATGCGGTTATTAATATTTTCTCCACATTTTTGTCTGTTAATGTCACAGTGTGTTTTGTTCACATGGAAGAAGAAAGCATACATTTTTCTATCATAAAAAAACACCACTCCAAAATTGCCTGCCTGGTTTTGCATGTCATCTAGGTTTGCATCTAAGTTGTTAAGCTTTTGCTTTGTGGGTCGTTTTGATTATTTTATTTGCCTCGTGCTTCTGAAAATGTTTTTAACACTGAGTCACAAAATGCCAGAGACCCGAAGAATTCAGGTATTCCGGTCTGCTAGTTTGTGTCTTGAAATTAGAGAGAACTTTGTGTTTCATTGTCAATGTTAGATTTCTGATGAATTTAGGAATTATTGGCTAGCTCAGAAATGAAGCTGTGGTACGAGTTTGATGGTTATGCGATAAATTAAGCTTAGTATGTTCACCCAGCACAAAATGAGATACCTCAAAACCCTTGCAAAGATTATTTTAGCTCTTTATTGCCTGGTTCTTTTAACAGCATTATTATTAGTTCTTTTAAAAACATTATTATTATTATTATTATTATTATTACACTAACTACAGTATTTATTATGTGCAAGGGCTGTGCTGTGGTACGAGTTTGATGGTTATGCGATAAATTAAGCTTAGTATGTTCACCCAGCACAAAATGAGATACCTCAAAACCCTTGCAAAGATTATTTTAGCTCTTTATTGCCTGGTTCTTTTAACAGCATTATTATTAGTTCTTTTAATGTGGTACGACCCGTGCTGTCCGCAGTATCTTTCGAGACTGGTACACCAACCCTCACCAACCGACAGACGCTCGCAGCTCCGCTCAAGACGTCGAGTTCAGCTCGTTATCCCGCACCCATCTAAGACTGCTAAATTTGGGGACCGATAATTTTCGAGGGGGAACCCAATATTATGGAACTCCCTCCCTGAGGACATCACGAGGGAGACCACCCCCGACCGATTCTTAGCGAAACTTAAGACGCATCTTTACAACATTTCCTACTAAAGACTATTGTAAAGTGCTCTTGACTATGGCCTTCGCTACGCATATAGCGCTATAAAAATCATCATTTATAATAATAATTATAATAATAATAATTGCATTGCCAACCAAAAAGATTTCTTTCATATATTCAAGTGGCAAAACGCAGTGTTGATGACTTGCTTTTTTGGAATCAAAGACTTGTTATATATTAAACGATGATTCTCTTTACTCTCTAGGATGTTACAAGAATATCAACCTTGGTAAGAAGGACAAATTTGGACGTACTGCGATGGCTGCAGCATTCTGGAAACTTAACCAAACTCCAATAATTGCTCCGTATGTTTTTAAAGAGAATAACTTCAAGTTTTGTTTCTGCACGCAGAAGCTATTTTGATACAATGAAACATGTTTGCAATTCATTGTCTACCAACTCAAGGAACATGAAATAGAGCATTGGTTAGATAAATATTCTCCAAGGGAACATATTTTTTGTCGCAATTCAATATTTGTTAGATGGTGCCGATCTGTGCTGGATAGTGTTGATCTTTGCTAGATGGTGCCAATCTTTGCTAGATGGTGCCAATCTTTGCTAGATGGTGCTGATCTTTGCTAGATGGTGCCAATCTTTGCTAGATGGTGCCGATCTTTGCTAGATGGTGCTGATCTTTGCTAGGTGGTGTAACTTGCAGTATTTTGATTCTGCTGAGATGCTGGATAGTTGCTCTTTGAAATATTTTCAGTGTAATTGCGACTATTCTTCATGGCCGCGGTGCTTCGTTGGACGTACTCTGCGCCTATCCGTGCCAGAAGGTCTACATGTTTGGACGCAAGAGAGAAGTTGAACCGGGCGATTATGTCCGTTCGCTTGCAACAAATCCTCTGATCTCACCGCTCATACTTGCGATCATGAATCATGACTTCCAGTTGGTTCGCGATCTGATCAAACTTGGAGCGAACGTTAACTTCCAAGATGCAGACGGGAGAACGCCGCTTATGGTTGCCGTGTACGAGGTGAGTTTTAAGAAAATTTGGTATGTTATTTTTGGATTTATTTTTTAATACGTTGACGCCACTGGCGAGTTAACTTCATCATTCAGACTGTGGTATGCTATGATGCCTCTGGCTTCTCAGAAATGATTGTATTTTTGATATATCGTGATAATACTTGTGTTGCCCTGCCATCTGGTGAATGCAGGTGTGGATTTTTTAATCAATGGTGTTGATATACATATCAAAGAATGTCATATCCAGGAATGTATATATAGATCCATAAGATTTATAAGTTCTTTGTTAACACGTGGATGTTTTACATTTACTTTGAGCAGGGCACCTAAAACCTAAATTTAGTGCAAAGGAAGTTTTAGATCTCACAATTCAAACCATTTATCACACTAGTGAGGGTTTTTAATTGTGAACTATGGAACACTAGACACAGCATATACCGGGTAATAGGTGTTATATATTTCTTTAAAAAACACTTGTGTTTTACTTATTTCATGCATAGTTTACTTCGTAGAACATCACGGACAAAAAATTCTCGTATCTTTTCCTCAGCGATGGGGTAATTTTGGCCCAGCAGTCAGTAAAAAGCTGATTGGTGATGTTTGATAGAAAGAAAACACGTTTTACTATTTTATTTCATTTGCAGATTAGTTGAAATTGCTATATGCAGTGAGATATATTAGAGAGAATAAATTAATGAATTATTTAGACATTTGATAGGCGATGAACATGCAATGAAATGTAATTAATCGTAATTCTTAAACGGCTTTTGTCTGTTAAGAACAATATTCATCTGGTACGACTATTGCTTGACTGCGATTATGTCATTCCTGCCGGTGGCGAAGAGGAAGAAGTCTCAACAGAAGTGGCAAAAAAGCAGGCAAAAGGAAAATCTAGCAAGGTTTTTGCCCTTGGTCGGAAGTTGCAGAAGCTTCCAAGCATAACTAAGCAGTATGTCAAAGATCAGCTAACCGGAAAAGCTTCAAAGATTACCATTGTCAATGGTAAGTGATGGGAGGATACTGTCTTGAGTTTATTGACTGTGGCACTGAAGATGAATTAATGCTTTTTCTAAATCTTGTCAACTGTTGTATATAGAAGTTGAATCTGTGATTATGCATTGAGATTAGCTTGGCTGTGATCTTTCAAGTCTGTTTAGAGATGGTTCTCATTGCAGAATATAGAATCATGTAGAAGAGTTCTTATATGTGAAATCATCATGCCTAAGATGCTGTTAAATGAGAGTTTTGATCATGGTGGCTCTCTTGTTTACCACAATGTAAGTGTATAAAGGAGTTAAAATATACTAAGTGATGATTATAACATGAAAGTAGCAACCATAAAGGATAAAAACAGGAGAGTTTGAGATGGTACAAAAGAGTTTGCTTTCGCGACATAATCTGGCAATGAATCCTTGAGAAGAAAAAGAACTAATGTGTTAGAGTTTGGTATGACATATGATTCTTTATTATGCATGCCTGTATCTGTTCAGGTCTGAATATGAGTACGAAGATGTATCCGAAGAAGTCTGCGGTTAACCCGGCTGCTCTGGATCTCCATTTCCGATCGGCCTTGCATTACCTGGTACACCCTCTCCCTGAGGGTTCCTTCGACAACTACCGCCTTCTGCAGCAGCTGGTTTCTGTCGGAGCCCCACTCGAACAAGCCGATAAAGATGGAAAAACAGTTCTGGATTATGCGCTTGCTAATGGCCTTCCAAAGTTGACCACTGCTGCTCAGTATTTGTCGAACAATGGCAAAGCGGCGTTGGTGAGTGTTGTTCCCGTACACGCTTGTCATTATTTGTGCTAATTACTTATGATGAAATAAGTGATATGGTTAGAAATCATTCAGTGCCTCCCGGATGACTTGAAGATTTAAAAGCTGTTGATTCGTTTGCCTCGATATCTTATGCGATAGATCATAAGATCTGCCAAGGTACAAGGACCATCTGCCCAAGTTTGCTTTGGGAAAAGACTGGAGCATGCAAACAGGCTGCTGTTTGGAACTTAGAAACGTGTAGCGGGTGCTGGAAAGCATGGCTGGAGGAAAATGCATGGAATACTCTGATTCATTCAATCTCAACCCAAGAGCACTGAAGGCAGTGTTTTATCCAGACCAGAGGCCTTTGGGGAGGAGGGGGCAAATTGACTTGGCTACAGAGGGAGAGCCACAGTTCAATGTAAAAATTTGTGTGAGTGCTGGGATTTTCTTGGGGGGGATTTTGAGGTTTCGGTGGAAAATCTCTCCCTAACAGGCCTGGATTAAACACTGACTAAAGGAATTGATGAAAAATTGCATTGATATTTGTAGATATAACCATATTCAGTTCACGATTCACTATAATAGGTAACCATTTCTGTTGGTAAATGGAGTTAAAATCTTATTCGATACCATTTAGGTGACTCCGAACTACAAATCTGTACCTGTCAGTGATGGCATTGCCTGGAATAATCCGGCTCCCAACTATCTGCTTGATTCGGGCGAATTTATTGACAAATTTGAAGAAAATTTGGCCTCTGAAGAAGGCCTGACCGACGCCGAATTCAAGGCCGTTCCTGACGCACATCTGTCAGAAGCTACCACTGGGTATTTATTTATGATTGTTGGGTTATGATGCTTTGAAAGATCTTCCCAAATACCCTATATTAATTTTTAGTGATGATTTCTATGAGTTTTTAAGGAAATCTGCTGTATTGCATTTTGGATCGACTAAATTAAAGGCTTCTCATTTCTTATAAAATTGTTGCTTGTTTTGTCGAACGATTGAGTGATATTACTAATCAGATTCTTAGTAGGTATTTAGAGTGATTTGTTCTAAACTTCTATATAAGTATTTGTAACTGAAGTCACTTTTTACAATAAAAACTTACTTGTTTTAGGGAGTACTTATTTGGGTATCTGTTTTCTCTGTAGGTCGAGTTTCACACCTTTATTTAGTGGTTTGCTTATTGTTTTGAGCCTACTCCAAGTGTTAGGCATTTCTGAACCGTTATGTGCCTGCAATTTTGTTGGCTTCATTTGTTGACAGTCGTTGTTGTTTGCCTTATTTATACAGACAGGTACTTATTGACAGTGACTTGGATGTTCCATATGACATACTGATGACCAAAATAGACGTTTCTGTTGGCACCTGGGGTCTGTACAATTTCTACAAAATGCAGGTCAGTTGATCTTTCCTATCCAATTGTTTTCTAACTCTGCTGTGTCCAGTTTGCGAAAATTTGCATGGTAGTTTGAGTCCAGAGGTGTGTCATGAGCTTCCTTGTTGAGATAAGAACAAAGCCACAGTGGCTTTTGCATTTTAATTTCAGCGCAGACTTTGTTTTTTGGTTTTTAAGGCAGATGTTGGTTCATACTCATGATATCTGAGTAGATTTGGATGCTTGGATAATGTTTTTTGATATCTAGAATAAATTTTTGTCTCTGCCGAATTGAACCTGTTGACATTTAATGAACCTGTTGACATTTAAAACGATTAGTATTGAGTGTGTTGTTGCTGTATGATTTTGGATGCCGCCAGTAGTATGATCATATCTCAGTTTTACTTAGTAAAACATTCAGATGGCTTCAACTGGTAGACAGATTTAAACTAAAACTATGTAAAATGTATTGCTTTAAATTTTTTAAGATTCATTGCAAGATTGATTTGAAAATACTTGTTGTGCAGTGTGCACACCAAGAGGGAGTTGACTGAAATGACATTACAGCCTGGATTTCCTTCCTATCTGTTAACTTTCCCAGTTCGTTAAATACTGTGTCTTCATATCTAGACATTCAAAAGTCTGCCTAACTGCTTTCCATTCTGACTGATGTCTCTGAAATTGACCAGACCTTTTGCTGATGGATTTTGGGCATGGTCAATTGATGCCACTGTAAATTGTAATTGGTTCTATAGAAATGCATAATAATATTATTATTGTTAAATATTTTTTTAATTATTGATTTTGTGCTTGGTTTAGATTATTCACCAGAAGGGCAAAGATCTTTCTGTACTTTTCACACGCTGGGGACGCATTGGAGACTCTGGACAATTTCAGCAGACGCCTTTTCCAAAACAGGCCGATGCTATTAAGGAATTTTGCAAAATTTTCCGGTCGAAATCTGGAAACGAATGGAAACAAGTCAAAAGGCATGTTGCTAATTTGATAAAGTTTGGAATCGTTGATAAATCTTTTTCCAATCCGATTGAAACGAGTTGTATGCTGTGCTTGGAAATTCCTCTGAATTTCATAATGTAGATCTTTTGGTTTCAGAACTGTTTTTAAAACTTTACAGTATATTGCCTATTCTCCCATTTAAATCAAACTGACCCATTGGATCTTAACCTCTAAATTACTGCAGACCTGGTTCTTGATTATGATTTAGCGGTGACTATCGATGCCAAATGCATCTTTGAAATTGTTCGTGTTGTGAGCTTTTATGCTGCAATTTAAAACCCCTTTACCATGTAATTAACTGTAACTCAATGTAAAATGGACGCATATATATTCGGGATTCCCAGTAAAGGGGTCAGATCAGGTCTTCATCCTCCAGCTGTGTCCAGCTATTGACTTCTCCATGACATCTCTCCAAAGTTATCTGTCCTTTGCTATTTCTTCCAAAGTCGTTCGGTGTCTTCCGTCAGTTTTTCCGTAAAGGGGTTGGTGTGGCAAAAGTGCTTTCTGTGTGTTTTTTGTCTAATTTCAAAATTCAGAGCGCTAGCTGTGAAAAGCTTTAGGCATTACTACTTGGCAGCTGTGATCTTCTGGACTGATGTGCTTTGGTATTAAGTAGGATCTTGTGAGTAGTCCTTTAACGTCAAAACACTGTTTGCTTGTGATTTCGTTTATTAAGAACGTGCTCATTGTGTTTCTGTTTGTATTTTAGTTTTGAACCAAAGCCGCGCAAATATCGTCTGGTCCCTGGGAACAGAGAAATTACGGCAGAAAAGCTGTTGACATCACGGTCGATTTAACGAGCAATTTGACTTCGAAGCTTCATCCCTATGTCAAGGACATGATTTCAGAGTTTGTAAGCCTAAATAATATTAGCAGAATTGTCAAAGAAGTTCTACTGTTTTGTTCTCTTAGTAATTTTAGTAGCTGTGTTAATAACCTTTTTTATTCTGAAGTTTATCTATCTTGAATATATATATATATCTTGCTCCAGTTTAAAATGATAAATTGTATATCTATCTGTTCTTGAGAGGTACTGATAATTATAAGATTCAAGTTTAAATGTCTGACCTAAGCTTTGGCTCAATTTCGTAATGCACTGTGGTAACAGTTCTTCTGAAACCTTTAATTGTGGGTTAGTACTGTAACTGTACCTTCAGGAATTTGAAATTAGGTAAAGTTGTCAGGTAAACTGGCGTTATCGAATAATTGATTTGCTTTTTGAGACGGACATGGCGATGCTAGCCAGCTCGATGGATCGGCTGGGAATAGACCGCTCGGTCGTTCCTCTTGGTCGAATCAAGAAAGAAATTCTGGAGAAGGCAAGGGACGTTCTCCTTGAACTCAGGTCAGTCGCAGTTACCGTGCTTAACGCGGCCGCCCGCAAATTCTGGAACTCGCTGCCTCAGCCTCATGTGCGCGTACTACAAATTCACTTCCAATTTTTAGAACACGATTAGAACCCCATCTTTTTGACCTGGCTTATCCACCATGTTAGACTGTCGCCCGTTTGTCCGGCCGGATACCCTGGATTTGACCTGGATCCTTAATGATTTTGATTTGGTGTGCCATCGGCTGATGCTCCTGTGCATGATGAAGTGGCGCTATAGAAGCTTAAGATTAGATTAATGGATTTTAGTGTCAGTGCCATCTCTACATTCATTGTGTTTCTCTGTAAATTTTTGGTCAGGCATTCAGTAAAAATTTAATGGTGGCTTTTGTTGGTTTATTGCAGACCAAACAGCATTGTCCACTGTTTTGTGCCATTTTTAAGTGCGAGGAACATACAGTGTCTGTATCCTGGCACATTTGTTTCTTGCTAAACAGTTCTCATAGAGACTTTTGTGTGCATGAACAATTTTATGACTATAGCTGGATATGACAATTAACCATTTTACGCTTTCATCATGCAAAAATAGTACATCAATTGCCTTGAGGATGTAAAATTTAGCTGAACTTCTAATGATAATTTGGTTTATAGAATGTATGAGTCACGTGATTAAGGCAGCTTCGAGAGATGCAGCTTCTAAGTTGTTGATCTTTGAATGTGTGTTGTTTTTTTGTGTGTTGACTTTTTAATCTATGAGATATGGTTGATAGCTGGAAAAACTATCGATTTGACCGATATTCTCATTAGATCAGAGTTTTGCAGACCAGTTATGGGATGTGCTTGTGATGATTACCCTGTAGTGCTTTTGTTACAGAAAGCTGGTAGATGGGTTGTCTAAAATGAGGGTGAACATTTCCAGAACCGATATGGATCAGTATGCGACAGAAATGGAGAAGGCAAGTACAGTTCATATTTGTTTATAGACGAGTTTCTTCTGAGAAAAATTCAATTGATTGTTTAAAAGTTTTCTATGTTAGTTCACTATAGACGTGACTTTGCAATATAAGTTACCTGTGAAACTTCTGCAGGGTATTTTGTGTCACCTTCTTGTGTTCCTAATAATATTATAGGTTGCAAAGTTATCGAATGAGTATTACCATTTGCTTCCGAAGAAGGGGTTTGAGTATGAGCGGATCCCCGTTCTTGATCAGAATTACCTCTTGGAAAATGAATGGAAGAACATAGAAGCATTGATGGAACTTGAAATAGCAGCGAAGATCATTATTGGTGCCCAACATTCTATTAAATGTAAGTTAAAAGCTGTGGAATCTCCTCTTGACCAGTTTTATCATTATCTGTCATCTAGTTGGTTGAAATAGTTTCTAAGTGAATTTTTGCGAGTATGTTATGTTAGGTATATTGTGATTAACCCCTTAACTGGGTGCCCCGAGTAACGCTCGTCCATTTTACATTGAGTTACAAATAGTTGCCCAGTTAAGGGGTTAATGGCAGATGAGCTGAATGTTTCTTTAATGTTGGTTTATAAAAATAATTAATTCCATTTGTTCCTGTTGCTGTTAATTATGATAAATTGGTGGTTTTGGTTGAATTCTGTTTGCCAGACATGGTCATTTCTCTAAGTGTAATGTAACGTAAGTGAATAATTACGCCCAGAATGTGTTCGTAAAGTGTCGGTATTTTTCTTGGCACAACAGCAATGAATCCAATGGACTATGTCTATCGCTGTCTGAACTGTCAGATTCAGTTGATGGACGAGAATGAAACGGAGGCGCAGTATCTTCTTCGCTACGTCAGCGTCACTTGGTTGGGTTAGTGTCGTACGACAGTAACTGCTATTCTTACTTCCTCTCAACATTTGGCAATTTTCTGCAGTTGTGAGGGGACTAGTTGATCAAGCAGAAAAGGAACAAGAACAACATACTTTGAATTAATTATATTATCAAAGGAAAATGGGGGAATACAGCATCTGTTCATTGAGTGTGTGAGCCTATTGTTTTGAAAATTTTCTCCAACCATTTTTGTTGTTCTTGCTTATTTGAAATTCAGGAAAGGTGGAAGCTATTTTCCGCATTGCTCGTAAGGGAGAAGAGCAGCGCTTGGCATCGTGCGGCGTAGACAATCACCGGCTCTTGTTTCACGGCAGCAGCAGCAGCAACCTGATCAGCATCCTCAGCAAAGGTCTTCTCATTGCTCCCCCTGACGCACCTGGATGTGGCAGTGCCTTTGGAGAGGTACGTTACCTTACCGTGCCAAGCCGTCTCTGGTTCAAAAGTCTACGGCCTTCATTCAACCGTATTTTAGATATGTCGGCATCAATTCTATAGCATTTCCGGCCAGATTGTCTTTAATGTTTTCTAGTTTTGAGATTTCAATTATATTTGGCCATTGGTGTTTGTGTTTCTCCATGTATTAAGTTAGCACCATGGTGGGGTTGATTGGTGTTGTACGTGGTTGCTTGGTCTGGTCAAATTATATCAAATTATCCTGATCTGAGATGGGCTTTGGATAAATCATAATTATGATACAACTGGAATGATTCAGGATCAGTCTACCAATTCCTTGTTTAACCCCTTAACTGGGGATCCCGGATATATCCGTCCATTTTACATTGAGTTACAGTTAAATACACGGTTAAGGGGTTAATGTCTATCTATCCACATTGTGCTATCCTTGCATTTGCAAATAGAGGCCTATAATGTATTTATATTTATGCTTTTCCGGTGTGTGTGTGTGTGTTTGTTTAAATGTTTGTTGCTGGTTTCTTTAACCCTTTTCCCATTTGCCCCAAGAATATTCGTCCATTTTACATTACGTTACAATTAAATGAATGGGAAAGGGGTTAATATATTAGATGAGAATGTGATGTAACGTGCCAGGTTGTAGATAACTATGGGTTTGTAATGGATTTTTGGCATTTGGTAACTTCAAGGCAGTGAGTAGTGAGAAGTTATTTGTTTTGCCTACTTTTGTGTGCATTCTAATGTTTTAATTCTGCAGGGCATATATACAGCTGACCGATTCTCAAAGAGCCTTGATTACTGTTACAACTACAGTCAACATTCCAAAGTGAAGTTCATGCTCGTCTGTGAGGTAAACATTTCACTTCAACTCGCTGCATTTTAGAATTGCTTTATAGCAATAGCAGTAGCAACTGCAACAGCAATAGCAACTGCAATAGCAGTTAACTTACTCACACATGATTTGCTCTAATTGTGTAATTAAAAGCAGGGCCATATTAAGGCGGGGGCTGCAAGTCCCAGGCCCACCATGAAAAATAGGCCCACCGATTTTCCATCTTTTTTTTGCTTGTCAGAGATTTTCAGTATAGGCGACGACCTTTTTTTTCTCAGCCTCAGGCCCACTCGGACCTTAATCCGGCCCTGATTAAAAGATATTTTCACATATGTGAGCATGATGTGTATGATATGTGACTGTTACTTTTTCAGGTTGCCTTGGGAAAGACAACAGATTTATATCAATTTTCCTTTCAAGAAAAAGTTCCAGACGGTTGTCAGAGCGTTCGTGGTGTCGGACAAAACCAGCCCGACCCGCAGTATGAGCTCACCCTGCCAACAGGTGAACTGCCGGTCGCTGCTGCAATATTTAGCTGCAGACTTTTAAGTAAATAAGTAGAATTTGCATATCTAATGGAAAATTATTAATATATTAGCATGTAAGCTTGTGTCATTAAGTATTCTGCTTCATGCTGGGCTCTTGCACATGTGATCGAAGTTGTTGGATCCACAAGAAAATGGCTCCAGTGATGCTTAAATGCAGTTGGTATTACCAGGATTTTGGTATCCTTATCAACATCAGTTGAGTTTTTGAAAATTGTGATGCTTGTCAATCTAAACATGATGTTTTTATAAAGAGTACATTATTTCAAGGTCTCCAACACAATTTATTTTTCATTGCACAGTTTGCTTGAAAGCAAAATAACATCGAAATGGCATGAAATTCACGCGGGATTTACAGCAGGAATTGAGAATATCCAAAATGCTGTTTTATCTTAGGATGCATCTCCTTTTCAGTTTGTTATTTTGGATCCAAATCACCACCTTTTTCAGGGGAAGTTGAGAAAAAAATGATTGTTGAGTTGGAAATTGGAATTGCATCACTATTTACCTTTATTGTTAATCCTTGTTGAATTGCGTGATGAGATTGTATCTTTTGCATATGAGAACTCAAAATTTTATTGCCTTTATATTTCTGTCTGAAATTGCCAGAATGCTAAGATTGTGTTTAATGGCTTTATATTAATGTTAATCTATCATTAACTATGCCATGAAAGTGAAACTTTATTTTGCAGGCGCTGTGATTCCTCTTGGCGACAGCAAATTTAAGTGCATGACAGCTGGCAATCAGTACATCTGTCTTTCAGACAGCGAATACATTATCTACAAAGAAAACCAGTTATGCCTCCGCTACATTATCCAGTTCGTTTCCAAGTAACTCATCATGTCGTTGAGAATGGAAGGTATATCGTTCGTATTTGTTTGATTTAAAATCATTGCTTTTGTCAGGACTTTGGGGTAACTGGCGTCACTTGTCTAGGCAGTGCACTGTTTGAAAATTTTCAGCGTGGAGTTATTCATTTACAGTATGAGTTTTGGTAGCATTTCACACTAATTATGCATTAGTAGGGCAAAATTCCGTTATAGCCAACTTGGTTGTAACAGAACCTGGTTGTAACGGAGGAGGTATTTAGGTCCTTTGCTGCATAGTTGGTGTGTTAATATCGACTTAGGCTGGAATCCAGACGATTATAGACAAAATAACATGTTCTCGTTGTTTGAAGTTCATTACTATATAAAATGGAATTCTAGTGTATTCAGTGACTTATTTAAAGATCATGATGTTTGGATTTTTTTGTTTTGTATTTTTCTGGTGTCTATCCAAGGATTATTGTCTGCTTAACATTAACGTGAAACTATTATGGGCATTAGATGTCAGATTTCAGTTAAATTCTACTCATCTGCACACTTTGATTTTGAATCAGTTCATACACTGTTTACCCGAGATGCTCATGTGCCTTGGGAATTGTATTGGAACGGTATATTTAACATTTCCCCCAAACCAAATAATGCACAATAAATTTGTGTGGGTGTTTGAACATTTCAGCACACGTACATGTGTATACCATGCACGTTTGGTTGTACTACTGTCCATTGCCACTATTGCGTGTTAGTAAGTGGAAGATTTTGAACCTGTGCTATGCCAGTCGTGGCAGTTGAGCCACAGGCATAAGATCATAGCTCAGTTTCATATCAGATGGATGGTTTGTGAAGACAAGAATGGGATAGGCAAGGGGCATTTTTCAGTACGGCACTGCTATGCATAATCACAAGCAAAACCTGAAGACGTAAATATGCCCATAATTATCATCAGTTTTATGCCGTTTTGGCGCATTGTTTCCAAAGTGACTGGTATTGGCAAAATGCCAGCTATGAACTTTAAGCTGCAGTAGATTGTAAGAGTTAACTTCATGTTTTAGTATTTTATGTGCTCTTCACAAACTGTTTGTGTTGATGTTTGTATGCCTAAATTAAATACTGCTCTACTTTCTCTTTTAAAAAATCCAGTAACTATCCATCCAAATGATTGGTCATTCAATTATTATTTAATCTTTTGAACTGTGTTATTTGCATCCTACCTAATTATAGCGTGCTCATTTGTGGGGAAAAGCAAGTAATATGTTATGCTGTGATTAATAAAAGCAAATTGACTGGTCTGTTAAGCCATTTCCTGTGTATTAGATCAGTACTTGACCTAAAGTGAATGAGAGATCTCAGGGTGTGCAGTGATGGGTTAAAGTGCATGTTTATTTTGGATCTGCTACTAATACAATATACAGTATTGTGTAGATTATAATTATCATTTATGCCATTTGGAGTTGTTTTGTTAGCATTGTATCACAGTTTCATTTGGAAAGTAGTGGTTAGTTATGTTTGACAAACCCGTTTAAGACATTTTTTAATCGTTTGCATTTTCTTGTCGTTGAATTCTAAAACTTAATTTTTTTGCATTTTGAAAACATTACCACCGACTTTAAAGTAAAGATCAAGTGAAAAATTCCATATTATGTTACGAAACTATGCTTCACTTGGCTTCTCTATTTGCGCTTGGCAGATTGTTATTACATGTGCACTTAGATTAATGATGATTGAAAAACTTTGCACTTTGATTGAAATTGTAGTTAGTAGAATGGCATGTCTTTGAAACAAAATATTCTACACGTATATCGTGATAATGGCGTGCCATTGAAAATTGTTTCTTCAACAGCAGTTTGTAGCATTAAAAAAATTTGCCTTGTGAAATAATCAGCTACTTAGATTTTATATGTGTTTTGTTTTTATGTTTAAAAATGTAAAGGAAATTTGGGGCATGGCTTTCGGTTATTTTTTAAAAGTGTTTGTGCAGAACTTTTATACTTCTTGCAAAAAATCAAGAAACTTCTATAGCGACGGTGGAATAATACACCGATATATCAGTCACATTGTGACCAAATTACTAATAAAATAATTGGTTGTTGAAGACTTTTAATTGCCTCTGACTGCTTACTTGCATGCTTTAAAGACTTTAATTTGTAAGCAAGTAAGTAAGTAAATCTCATGGATATATATACATGTATAACGCTTTCTAGAGTAGAAGGCCTACCGCAGTAGTTGCTTATTCTTAAGTGCTTTTTTGATTGCCAAATATTTTATCATCAGATTCTCTTGAAATTCGCATCATTTGAAGCCCATTCAATGCCTATAAGGAATTTGCAATTGGGTATTTGATATCTTCCAGGCCCTTCGATTTATTGCTAATTTTTATCTAGTCTTTGTCATTTGTGTGCCTGTTAATAGAGAACTCTTCTAGTTTGTGTAGTCAATCACAGCACTTGACGTCATTCAATACACAGAATATTCCATTTTCAGCAGGTACGGTTAAAAGTAAATACTTTATATAAAAATTCCCAATATTCATGTACACTTGAAAAAACACACTAGCACTGTCAAGAATTGAAAATTTGCTTTAAAAATATCGTTAATATTTAATCAAAATAGTGTGGCTTTAGCGAGAAAACAGTACTTTAACCAGCAAAATCTTAAGTCACGAGTTCAGATGCTTACATATTTCAGTAGGATCATATGATAAGCCTATATTGTGTTAATCAAGATAGTTGTGCCTGGCATTTGAAGTGTGGTCAAAACTGTCATTTGAGTTCCAAGCTGCTACAAAATTAACACTTTGAAGTCAAAGTATTTGCATTTGCATTGGTCACCCGGTCTTTGTAAACGCATCATGGAAAGCTTTGTAATGATCACTGAATCAACAGAAATTGCAGACAAAAGCTTGAACAAAGTTGCTGGCTGGTGTGCATAAAGTGAAAACATTGAAGTTTCAAGGTTTGACCTTGATTTCTATGCTTGTTACTACTTCCATGACAATTTGGCACATATACATTGATTCAATGGTTCCTACCAGACTGAAATAAATGACACTTTCTTCCCAAATGCACGTAAACAGCAGTTACACAACAAGAGACTCAAGACATTAAGCTTTTACAGCAAGACAATTACACAGTACTTGTATAGGCAAAGATAACAGAAGTGTAAACTGACAAAATGACTCGTAATTAGTGAGATAAATGAAACTAGCTTGCCAGTATCCTCACCAATACAAAGTTTAGACTGAAATCGCTTAAAATATACAGTACCAAATTGCAAGACCATCAGTAAGGTCACAAACATGAGCTTTTTGGAAACTGCAACACAGTTGAAGTCTTCTCAGTGTCACTTTGCACACATCCTATGTTACCTCAGTACACGGACTGGTACACGACTCTGTCACATCAACCTCATCGATGGTTACCATCATCTTTGGCCTTGACGAAAGAGCATGCACGCTCTGCTTCCGGCGCATGACGTGATCGCGCCACATGCGTTCGATGGCCCTGACGACATAAATTTCTCGCTGTCTTTTAAGAGTGGTGCTGACTGGATGATAGTCTTTTCGATCTGGGCCTTTCTTGAGGTCACCGAGCTCTTCGGCAGCCTCGATCGTACCCAGGAAGTTCTTTGTCAAAGCGTCGAGAATGTCGACGCAGTGAATGCGGTCATCTTCGCATATCGGAATGTCGAGCGCCACCAGCCGGTAAAAGTTCGGCTTCGGCAATCGAAGTGGGTCCTCGAGTGCGTCGACGAAATCCGAAAGCTGACTGAACAGAATATACTGTGTGGCATTCTCATCGAATCGCTCCCAGACCTCGTAATACATGTCAAAGTCGTCCTGAGTGAGTCCCTGCTGTACATCCTCGGTCGCCTGGCTGAAGTTCTCGAGGATTACAGCTATGTACATGTTGATTACAACTAGAAAGCTGATGACAAGGTAAGTCACGAGAAAGACAACTGCCTCGCCCGAACTTCCACAGTCGCCATTTGGTCTCACCTCATAATCACGCACGGTCCGGTTGCAGTCCTCCTCGTTCATCAGGCCGGCAAGCACCGTGTCCCAACCCGCCGACGTAGAAACCTGGAAAAGAAGGATCATGCTGCGGAAGAATGTTTCAAAATTGAACATGTCGTCAATTCCTTTGGTGTGTTTGACGTGCATGAAGAAGGACATTCCGAATATCGAATAGATGAACATGACGAGGAAGAGCAGTAGCCCGATGTTAAAGAGCGCCGGCATGGAGACGGCCAGAGAGAACAGCAACGTCCGAATCCCTTTCGCCGATTTCACGAGCCGCAGGATTCGCCCGATTCTAAACACGCGAACCACCCTAAGAATTGTCGGCGAAACGGGAAAATTTTGGAGATGTTGTTGCAAGGCAGCAGCTGAAATTAGACAATTCTTGGCATTTAAAAAGACTTGTTGAACGTATGCGATCTGTCACATTGAAGGCAATTTAGACACCAAGGCAAAAATAAATAAAAAATAAATTTCCCCTAATTTCAAAGATGTCAAGTCAGGTCAATGAATCAACATCAGATTCTGTAAATTAATTCTGGCTGAATAAGTTATGAAAATTAATGTCTTGTCTTGTCTTTAACCGTCTTCGCTCCGAAGATTGGCTGCATTGTGGACTACCTTCTTCCAAGTGTTACGGTCTTCTGCTGTTGTCACCTGCTCTATACTGAGTCCTGTCCATTCTTTTATGTTGTCTTCCCACTTTTTTCTTGGTCTACCTATTTTTCGTGAGCCTGGCATTGTGCCTTGTATTATTTCTTTCTCTAGACATTCCTGTTTTGTTCGCAAAATATGTCCCCAGTAATTCAGTTTTCTTTTCTTTACTGTTTCCAATAGGGTTCTTTGCACCCCTGCTTTATCCAATACCCACTTGATAATTAATTAATGTGCCTGGCATGAAATATCAACTGCACATTAATAGAGGCAACAGAAATGTCACAGAACTTACATTATACCGCCTTAAGAATACGGTGGTGAATCATATAGAAAGCAACAACATAAACAATAGTTAAATTTGCACGACTTGCGTAACTATATTCGTAGTGCTCACCCAAGACCGACGATATTACAACGACAAAGTCGAAAATGTTCCACGGCTGTCTGAAATAGTAGTGACGCAGGCCGATGAGCTTCATGACACACTCGAAAGTGAAGATGCAGATAAAGATCTGATTGATCCAGTAGAGGGCGTCCTGCAGGTCCTTCGACTGATCGAAATGCTCGATAGCCATCGTTGTCATGTTCAGCAAGATGACGACCATGATCACGATATCAAACTTCTGGCTTGTGGTAATGTTGAAAAACAGAAGCTGGATTTTCATCTGCAATCACACATTCTGTAGTTGCAGTATTCATAAAATAGCAACTGCCCGATACAGTCGGTTTATCGAAAACAGAAAACAATGTTTTGGAATGTATAAATCAAAGAAGTCACTTTATTGATTAGTCAATCAATAAACTTCTATGGTGCCACTATCATAATTAACAAACCCAAAAATGCTGTATATAATTTGAACTACAATCATTGCAACTAAATTTCCACACCAGTATGTTCATATAATTGAGACTGGAACAGTTTACTTAAATGCCACTGTTAAGCGATTTTCCCGAAAATTGTAGATTTCACACACACAAAATAAGAACTTGACAACCTGCAGAAATTATTAGTTTCTGAGCAAGCACAGTAAATTTAATTTGATACTGTACATTGACCTCTGATAATATTTTAAAATGCAGTTAAGACCTTTTCTTTCCTGTTTTAAGGCACACTCTTGCACAAATTTATGCAGTATTACCTGAATAATGCCATTATTCTAAATCCAAATGAAAAAGACGTGTGCAACTATGTAAAATACAATAGCAGGAGCAGGCCTGGCAATGACAGTAGAAAATACTGTAGGAAAGTGTTGAGCTTGCTGTACTGTACTGTATTGAACCTATTGGTAAGTTTTTCCTAGTATTTAATATTATAGCCTAGTTAAGATCTAATGACAAGTAACTTCACATTTGTAATTCTGATTCGAAGCCATTGGCTCAGTAAATACATGTACTGGAAATAAATAGTAAGTAAGGCAGCAGACCTTAGGCTTTGGAATCGGCTTTTGAGGCTGTTTGGAGCCTAGCTTCTTCATTGCGTTGTAGTACTTCTTCTGGTCTTCTGTCATCAGCATCTCCAGTGAGCCTCCTGCTTATAACCAACCAACCAACATACTACAGTAAAGGCTTGTTTCAAGATCTCAATTAAAAACCAAAACTCATTATAGCGGTCCATTGGAGATAGCCACAATGTCTTTCCATTGTAAATTGGATGGAAATGAAGATATGGGATAATAATAATAATAATAATAATAATAATAATAATAATAACAATGTTTAAAGTGGTTCAGTAGGGTCTTCCCTGTGCGAAAACCACTATTGTACCCATCCAAATCTAGTATCCTATAGTACTGAGGTTTATTTTGAAATAATTCACACTTGTAGCCATTACTATCTTTTTGTCCAAATGAAATCCTGCTTAAAGTAACAGACAAAAAGTAAAAATAGGAAAGAGGTATCATGCAGATAATTAACCACTGTGCCACAATTGACAGGGCAACCAGTGGCGGCTAAAACACTGATTATGAAAATTTGTTCTGATACTTATCTTCTTTTTCTGCATGTTGAAATTTTCAATAATGACACCGATGAAGAGGTTTAGAGTAAAGAACGAGCCAAACACGATGAAGAAAACGAAGTAGAGATACATTAGTGATCGGTTTTCTCTCTCTGGCTGCAAATTATCCTGCCATATAATAAAGAGAAATATTGCACACAGGCTTATTTTCAAATACAGGTTATGTATATCCAGAAATAACAGTCCTACATTTTTGAATCACAGTTACCTGGACGTTATTTATTCAATCCACAATTTATCAATTTAGAAGGTTCTTTACAAGTCTTTGTTCATCTGTGTTCAGTCTAATTGTATTGTATGTGCAGAAGAATCTACCCAACAGTGCAGCAATAGAAAGTAGAAAGTCAAATTCAATTTTGATTATCCAATGTTATCAGTCTGTCATTCTTCCCAATTTCATGACTTGTTTTTAACAGGAAAATTTAGCTAAGGAGGTAAAATGATAAATATCTTACAATAATCAGTGCAAACTGCTGTAGTAGAAAACTATATGCAAAATTTAAGCACATTATTTTGTGTACAGTAAGAACTAGCAGACAGATATCTCTCAGCCAAAATTATGGCAAAACCTGAAGCATATTTTCCAGTCGCACTCTCTTTCTGAAACAACATGCAGATCCAAAGTCTTAATCAGCATAATTAAATAGAAGTGCAAAGTAAATCACACAAGTTCTTACATCTGATTTGCTGTTGACTGCATATCCATGATGTCAATCCAACCCTTAAATGTTGCCTAGAACAGAAAAACTCCATACAATTATAAAAAAGTCTTTTTAGAAATACTATTTCAAAGATAGTTGGGACTTTAAATTCCATATGGTAGACCAACCAGCACTCAACAAAAATGCAGTATTTACAAAACTTTCAATCCTTGCATCACATTTCAATTGTCACAGTCACTGTACTTCCAAGAAAAATACAGTAAACTCTGTTAACTGACACTCAGCTACCATGAGCCATTGCTTAACACAGATCATATAATTTAGGGCGTGAGATGGAATAGTGAGTGGTAGAATTCTTGCCACACAATCGTATGGTAGTGGTTCAAATCTCAACCTAGATACTGTGTAGCAACCTAGGGCAAGTTGTTCACCTCTGATTGCCTTGCACTGACATTCTTCACTTTGTGAATTATCTACCATAACATGCATTAACAATCATGTAATATAATACTACTACTACTAATAATACAGAATTTCACATAATAATAATAATCACTGTCAATGATTGAGCATTCTCCATAATAATAATAATAATAATAATAATAATAATAATAATAATAATAAGTTATAATAATAATAGTTATAACAATAATAATAGTTATAATAATAATGCAGTCGCCTTCCACAAAACTTTCACATAATAATAATAATAATAATAATAATAATAATAATAATGAATGGCTGGGTAGGATATAGTGGTTCTAATAAATGGCAGATTCTACTGAACCACTCTAAACCCTATTCTTACATCATATTAAAAACCATACCACTTGAAACAATGCTAAATATCCACTGAGCACGTTGTCGAAGTTTATCTTGGGATTGAACCAGCTGTAGTTCTTGGCCAAGCATTCGCTTTTGTTGAAAACTTCGGTGACGTTTAGTACTCTGCCTCCGGCATCAAGGCACCGCTTAAACTTTCCACCAAAGAGATTGACTCCCATGATGCTGAAGATGAGCCAGAATACAAGGCAGACAAGAAGAACGTTGAAGATCGCTGGAATTGCTTGGATCAGGGCATTCACAACGACCTAAACTCAAAGAAAAATCTACCCCGTTTGAAAAAAAACAGCGAAAAGATTTATCTTTAAACATTAGTGATATTTTCATCAGACATTCATGAAAACATTCAGTCTTATAGATTTCTATACCTTGTAATACATCAACTAGATAAAAATGAACAAAATTGACATCAGTTGTGACAAACCAAATTAAATCTAGTGTACAAGTGGGGTGCAATTCTCACTATTGAATATAGCACACATATGTTTCAGTTGAATGAAGCTCTCAGTCTACTAAAAGAGATAACAATACAGACAGCAAGATAATTAGTGTTTGTTCATCTTTCAGTATATTCAAGAATTAGATATGATTTGCGATTGATCAGAGAGAGATACTAATAGGTAATGCTAATAGCTCAGCATGTCAAAATCAAGAGTAGCCCTAAAACAAGCAAGAAAAAGATCTCCCAGGATGCAGCAAAATAAAAGAAACCTGTATGAACCAGGTGAACCTTATGAACCATAGGAACTAACCTTCATGCCCTCCCATCTTGAAACCGCTCTCAGGGGTCGTAGAGCACGCAGAGTTCGAAGGGCACGAAACGCCCCAATATTCCCATATTCGAAACTATCGGCGAACAAACTGAGCAACGAAATCTGCAAATTTTAACAAAAAATGCAAAACTTAAGGTTCTGGTATTATTAACTGATTGCTTATATTGAAAAACAATGTGTAAGTAATGTAATATGGGACTTACAAGCCGCCTCTTATATTACTACGCAGAGGCACTAATGTGATTAGAATTATCACAGCAGTTAATTACAAAGCATCTTTTGTTCATAACTTAACACCATCACCACCACCATCATTATCATCATCATCGCCATCACCATCATCATCGGATGCACGGCAAAGGAGGCAGTGAAAAGCATGCCGTGAGATGATTCTTGCTAAACTACTTCTTTTCAAACTAAATTCAAATAAAAAAGTCATTTGCAGTCAAAGATGAAACTCACAACAACTATTACAAAGTCCAACCAACACCACGCATCGGTGAAATATTTCTTGAAGCCATACGCAGACTGCTTGATCATCATCTCGAACACGAATATGATCGTAAACGCTTTGTCCATCTTCTTCAGAATCGACTTCAGCAGGTGACGATTGGGATTTTCAATGTACACGTCCTCCACAGCCTAGAAAAAAACCCTTCACATTGTTAAACTCAGATAGAAAAGCTTTTAGCACCGCGTGGACAAGAGACCTTCAAATAAAACGATTTAAGAAGAAAGCTGTTTTTAGTTCATCAGCAGTTATTACAGGCAAACAGCTAAGGACCAAGGAAATTCGTTGTGAACTTCAACAAGACTACTTATAGATACCTATCTGCGGGAACTGTTCTCTTTTGGTATCTATTTTTCAACGTTTTAACAATTACAATGATCATAATGATATATCATTAGAATAATTCTCTGCTCTTTTTATTTTATTTTATATGCTCTAAAATGTTTAATGTGAGCGATTGATTTACGTGTTATGTATGTAACTACCGGGTAGTATGATGTTTTGTTGTTGGAAATAAACCAGTGTTATTATTATTAAAGACAAAATTTGCTTCAACTTACCCTAAATGGAAATCACTAAAGGACAATGGCTAATACTGATTCTTCATCATTCCATTCCACATTTTGCATTGCTCTTTTCCTTTCATATCGACCGATGCAAGTTCTTAAAACCATTGAAGGGGAAGAAAAGACAACTCTCACTTACTTATTTGTGCCTTCATAATGTTTTATCTTTTAACGCCATGACAAAAAATCAGCAAAATATTTTTAGTGGGCTTTGGGGGGTACGTGCCCCTGTGCTCCTCCCCTAGATCCGCCTATGTCTAACAGCTATTGATGATGGTTTTTAACTTACAAGAGCTAGGCTGCTGAGTAGGATCATGAAAATGATGAATGTCTCGAAGTAGTTGTTCTCTACCAACCGAAACATGCAGCAGCGAAACGCCGACCACGTTTTACCGACGCAGTTGCGGTCGAATGCTGCCAGACAGGAACACACCCTAGTACAACACGACGGACAGCATTCGTCCGGATATTTTAAGAATATGACCTTGACGTCGTGGATTTCCGGACCTTCACCGGCTCTACCGGCACCGGTCAGGTCATCCACGGAGTAGGTGTAGTTGCTGCCCGAAAGCACACTCTTCTGACTGCCTCTTGGAGTTGGAGTGGAAGAAGACGAGGAGCGACTCTGGTTGTCAAAGTCTGGCCGCGGTCTCGTGGTCAAACGCTGCGACAGTAAGTGATTCTCGTGCACCACACTCTGGAAGAAAATAACAGTAAAAGTTTGTCAATGCTAAAATCTATTGATGGAGATAGACTGCTGTTGATGCAACATATGCCAAAAAAATCACACTCCTTAGTCTTGGCAGCAGAAATGATCAGAGTGGCTATATAACACAGGACAGATAAGGGATATTTTTACACCCCCCTAACAGCTCCCAATTTGAGACCGACACCCCAAGCACCACACCCCCATTTCAGCTATTGGATGACCCTTTTTCCCTTGTCAGACTTTTTCGGCAGGGGGCCCCCAGAATTTACCGACACTCCCCCAAATTGATAATCCTAAAAATAACCCTAGAACAGATCCTACTGAACCACTGAAAGACCACTTTACAGTGTATAAGTATACTGACTAATGAATAAATAATAATAACTGGGTTTAAAACAGTTTAGTAGGATCTCTCCTGTGATAAAAACCTTATGCGTGGTCTTATAGGCTACCTCCTACGGTAGCCTATAAGAATTTAAACAAGCATTTTGTCGGAAAACCTCAAGAAAACAACAATCACATCAAAATGTAAATAATGAAATCAGCATAGAACAGTTGAAAATTCAACTCTGATTCTGCAATGATAAATCATGAGCAAAATATAAACCTCACAGAATTCAAAGGGCTCTTAAATAAGTAAATTATTCCAACAGCTGAACACCAATATTATTTCCAAATAGTCAATAGCGTTCGGAAGGCATTTAACTGGTGGCATGGTGGTCCAGAGGTTGCAAGCTGGACTGCCATTGTAGAGTTTAAACCCAGGCTGCATTCTGCCCCAAGATCCCAGTCAACTCAGCAGCAAATGAGTACATTAGTGGAAGGAAAAGTGGGTAAATGATAAACTGTCAACCACCCTCATTCGTTAGACCGCGAAAACTGCTGAATCTAATCATAAGCTTCTATAGCACCACTTCGTAATGCATAGAACCACCAGCAGATGGCACATCACATCACAATCACACAAGATCCAGGTCAAATCCAGGTATTTGGGTCGGGGTATAGTGTACAGTATTGCTCTAGAGTGATAGAAGACTTAAAATAATGAGAGTTCAATCAAGAAGAGTGACCCTAAGACCTTAAGCAGGATTCAAATAACTCCTTCTAAACGTGTAGACTGTAGAGTCAAAATGCAATATCTCATAATCAATAAAACTAACCTTCTTACTTATTTCATCATCTGGTTCTGAAATATTAAATATAAAATCAATTTATATAATGCCAAACAACAATTAAATACAAATATAGAAGTATGTTGTAGCATATGCACCAAAAATTATCAAATTCCACATATATATACTCACTGTATTGAAGTATGCATACACCAGCACTATTTCATTCACATCCAAAATATAAATAAGAACAATAATAATGTGTACCGGTATTTATCATATATTGTCCCTTGCTTAACTTGTCTTCATTAGTTCAGTTGCTTAAAAATACTAACGAAAGAGCAAATATGACAAACAGTTCTATATTTTGATAAAGTCTGTCTCAAATAATTAGTCATATGAAATACCACATAACAATTTAATTAATATAATTAATTCCATTCTACCAAAGTTCTGCAATGTGTAAAAATATGGCAACTCTTTAAGCATCAAATAAACAGAACTAAATATGAAAAAGTCACGCCAGGCATATAATTTGACTTTGAAACATAAACAAGTTATATTAAATACTTTTTGAGCTGCTATTATTTTCAAATATCATGCATCAACTCCAAAGAACACGAGACACAAAATTTGAAATATTACAACACATTCCCAAGGTCATTCTGCCAAAGCAGTAAGTTATCATTCCAGAATCACTAGATCTAAACATCAATGGAAATTGCAGCAATGGCAATAACAAAAATGAACAAAATTGATTCCTATAAGGGGCTGTCCATTAATTACGTCAACAATTTAGGGGGGAGGGGTTTGAAAAAGTTTGACAGTTTTTGACAGGGGGGGGGTCAAGAGAAGTTGATGTCAACAATTTCATTGTTTAAAAATACTCAAAAATAGGAAATTCATGGAATACTAATTATTACAATGGAAAAAAAGGTCATCACCACCACATTTTGACACTCAATGAGCAAAAAAGAGAAAAAATGGTCATCACCGCAAAAAATAATAACCTTGTTATTGGGACCTGTCATTGATCTTGGGGGGTCAAAAGTTTTTGACATAATTATGGGGGGTAACTGAAAGTTGACAGTTGTTGACAAGGGGAGGGGTAAAAAATTTCCAAAAAATTGACATACCGGTAATTAATGGACAGTCCATAAGTATAGTCACTTTAGGAAAAAAATAGGGCTTTTGAAATATGCAGATTCCAACTATAAGTATTGCAAGTTTTCATGCTGTAGGTTCATGGTTGCCATATAAGATTTAAACCAAATAAACCAAAATAATAGAGGCCTTTCTAAATTCCAAAGCCGGAGAGACACACGCAAACAGAACACTGTCAACATGCTGAACATTGAAACTTGAAAGACAACATCTATTTTCTGAAATCTCAGGTTAGATTTCAATTATGAAATTTTTCGGTGCACTTTTCTATGAACATTAATCAAGTGAACGTTGGACACAAGTTTTCTCCATAATCAAGATACAAATCATACAAATTCTGCAAATATGTCGCTTTCATATCCACAAACCAAGACACCGACGTCCGGTTTTTTTTCAAATCGGTGAAACCAGACTAGAACATAAAAGCAAAACTAGCCAGGTGAGCTGTTTCACATACCATACGGAGAAATGGGTGAATAGGCAACACGTGCCATGGGTGTTCCTCTAACAATGCGTAAAGTTAAGGCCGGCACATCTTGAAAAGAAACAAAGTGAAATAAAGCTTTTTATCAACTGCAGGACAAGCCCAAGCCAACTGTGTGAATGCCTAAAAAACTTCAAACAGAACTAGCCAATACAAACTCCCAACAATTTCACACACAAACAAAAATGTAATCAACCTGGTCCTGACACAAGATGATGCCACACAAGCCATCATTCATCTTGCTATTGTCTACGTCAGTCGGTCAGCAACCATGTTACAAGGTGCCCTGGCTGCTTGATTTTAAGACATACCCAGATATGCAGCCAAAGCTTATTAATACCAGACAGAAATAACACCAGCTATAAGAATAAAATCCTTCCATCAATCACAAAATGTCTTGTAAGCGATACCATCATGCAGGAGAAAGTAACTTAACCCTTGACATAGCCACAATGAGGCCCGCCCCCACCCCCCCATTCGGACCAGGACCGGTCGTGATATTCCCGCAAAACCGGTGAGTAATTATGGGGTGGGGGTAGTATGAGATTAGGAATCCTCTAGGAATCCTCATAGCACTTGAAACAACCTTTTTTTGCTTGTCAAGAATTTTGGCCTGAAAGTGTCGATGTGCCCCCTTTATTCTGGAATACTGGCTATGCCACTGAACTCAACATTATGAAAAAGGAAGACTCAGGCACGCACGCACACACACACACACAATGTCGACTGTATACATGGGCTGCATACCACAATTAAATCAATCATTGAAAAAAAATAATTCCACAAAGAGATTTTACTCCTACCGACCTCCGTGATGCTGTGGACTGTCGCCCGCTTCGTCGGGACTTTCCTCTCGTTCGTGAATTCGTCCATTTCCAAAAGAATTCACTCCACCACTGACATTGCTCATCCCTGGCTTGGCACAACCGGTTGCCGAGTCGCACTCTTGAAGCGCAAGAGCTGTCTCACGACCCTTGGCCTTGAAGCAGTAAAGAGCGTGCGACCGGACGAATACTATGAATCTGTTGATACGATCGATCGCCTCCTGGAGTTTGTTTGGCCCTTCGTCATCCTCGCTGTGCTTCAGGCTCTCGGCTCCGAAAGAACTGAGCAGCAAGGCAAGGAAAAGATTCAACACCTGAAACATAAGACAAAAAACAAAGCCATAAAGTCATAAAAGGATCGTACTGACGAAAGCATCGCCACGGCGAACAAAATGGAAAGAATATATTATGCTGAACTTGGGAGGAAATGCTCACATCACTCAACTCTCTCTCAAAGCCTTCATCAGGTTTTAAAAAATGTGTTCATTTGTTTTCCAAGTTATGACAATCTTTAAGCAGAAAGTTGAACATTTATTTATCGATTTAACCATTCACCGATGAACTATACAAAGTAGTTCATTGCCAGTTTGAAAATCGTTACCATGAAACTATTTTTTATTACCTGAAGTCAAATACTTTCAACAATTGATATGTATTTTAATTGATTCCCATCGCTGCCACAAAACAAATCTTTCACGGGCAAATGCCTCTGGGCAAGGACTCTGCCAAAAAAACTTTTTGATTAAATGTCATCGAGTGATAAATTAGCAGCAGTGTCAATCGCTCAAATGCGACTTTCTACACATACACATTAGCAGAGCGTCTAGTAAGCACTACATCGGTGTGAAACTACATACCACGAGATTGCCAATGATCATTGTGAGCAGGAAGAAAGGAATGCACATGTACGTCGAATTGGCACGAATACAGTTCCACATCGAATCGATCCACTCGCCGCACAGCACTCGAAAGATGATCATAAAAGAGTGCAGGAAGTCGTCAAAGTTCCAACCGGGCATGTCCGCCCCGTAGTACGACTGGTAGGCGGGTCCAAACAATTGCATCCCCATGACGGCAAAGATGAAGATGATGATGGCCAGAACGAAGCAGAGGTTGCCAAGCGCGCCCATTGTTCGTCCAATTATGCCAATCAGCAGATTCAGCGTCGGCCACGATTTCGCTAATTTAAACACTCGAAGCTGAAGCAAAAACATCAACACCTCAGAACAACCATGAACGTAAAGCATTTCATTTTTCATTTGTCAATTGACGCTAATCTTTAAATTTCCTTAAATTTCCATCGGCAGTACTATTACTGTTTTCTATTACTATTTTAATTCCTAACGTCACTGTCGCGATATTCATAAAATAGCTGCCTTCTTGACTACCGATAGTTCAACTTCATGGTTGCTAACATCAATACATATATCGACGTCAAACTGCTGGTACATTTTCAATGCTATAACATTCAGTGCAACTGAATTTTCACTGTTTCTAATTTCCTTTAATGACGTATAGTTTAATATATAATGGCAATGCTTTCCATTCCAAAAATAAGTCTAACTTTGCAGTTTAATTAGATTTCATGTGACTTCTGTGTCAATAACTGTACTCCTTTCCCCAAAGCAATCTGTTTAACCAATAGTCCATTGGCATAATGCTATTAAAGCTGGAATCTAGCTAGAGGAGCCACTAACACAAATAAGCCGAATTGCAAATTTGGGTTTTCTAAATGATTTTAGCTTAATTCCCTGACCTGCTATATGAGTAGAAAACACTACAAATTGTTATCAAACCTCTACCATTCTCCTTTGGCGCTACAGAACGTACTTAGCTAACAGTAATCAGAACTCATAATGATATTCCTGCATACTCTATCTCAGTGCTTCCCAGCCTCTTTTCAGCCATGGCACACTATCCAAGAAACATACAGTCAACGGCACACTGCAGCTGACAAGCAAAAAAACCTCATCTGTGACCATGATCTCTTCCTTTTCCCAAGCAAGCTACCAGCAAAAAACCCCTCATATGTGACGTGATCTCTTCCTTTTCCCAAGCTGACAAGCAAAAACGGTCGTCAACTTATTTACATTAGCTGTTAGATTAGATTCTATGTGTCTAAGAAAGAAATAATAAATTTTCCAACATTTTGCGGAGGCAGGCTTCTAAGGTTGCTGCGACAAACTTGTGTGCCGCGGCACACAGGTTGGGAAGCACTGCTCTTCTGTCTACTAGACAACCCAAAAACAAGAATCGTGAAAACGAAGATGAGAATAAACCCATTGCTACGGCAGTTTCCAGGATAGCAAACGATAACTGAAAACTGCAATAAAAAATAATCGAAAGACCTTGAAATACACGAACCAATCGAAAAGATCTCAGAATGGTCAGTCCCTTTACTCCGGACAGGCCGAGCTCAACGAGGCTGAGTATTACGATGACTATGTCAAAACAACTCCATCGGTCCTCAAGGTACTTGTACAGACCAAGAGCAAGTATCTTGAGAACGGCCTCCACAGTGAAGATGCATGTGAAAACCTGGACAGATTTCATCGTTAATTTCTGTTCAATCAGTCTTTCAATCAGTCTCTAACTTTGACCAACATGATATCGGTTAATTTGAAGCAAACACAATACACAACCTTACGTTTAGATCTTCAGAGTAATTTTAGATATATTGATTCGCTGATTTTGAAGTACGATCAGAGTTAAATAAATCCAATGAAACATCTCTGCCACAATTTTAGTAATATCATTTTGAAAAAATTTCAAGTGGTCAAAAAATTGTGTATTTAATGCAACATTAGGAAGAATTTCACTATGACAAGGCTATGCTCATTTTTCAACAATGCCTGGAAATGCATGCACAGTTGCATGCATGACTGTGAATGAAATAAGGATGTCTTGCTAAGTCAAGAAAATGAAGTAAACAGTAGGCATTTTTAATATCACCCTATCACATAGGCCTATGTAAAACGAATCTTGCTCTATTTTGCACTAGGCTGACAATGACTCATCATTTTTCAGAAAACACTGCATGGTTGAGATGAAATAAACATCTGTTGAACAGTCTCTCAAATTTTCCTATGTAACTGTCAAATAAAAATTTTAAAATTCTTTGATTGTCAACAACAGTACATCTGTTAAATGTTTATGGCTATTAGTACTGAATTAATTTGTATGAATTCCAGCACCCACAGTTGAGTACAGTAGATACTTTGAAACCAGAAATTGAAGAAGCATATGCTTAAATAACAAAATCAAGTAGAAAGCCCCACACATAAAATTATGAAATAGAATACTTTCTAGTGAGAACAGAAAACATCATAGCAAGCAACTTGCAGTGTGATTGTGTGAAGATAGTAAAGTTTAATAATAGAGAAAATTGGTAATAACTATCATTGGCATAGTCACTGGAGACATGGGGATCCGGCCACCCTTATTCGGGCTGGGATCAGTCATGAGATTTGCGCAAAACCAGTTAGTAGTTGGGGGGAGGGTTAGGGGTAGTAGTATACAATCACTAAACCTTAAAGAACTTGGAATGACAACCTTCTTTTTTGCTAGTCAAGATTTTTGGCCCGAAAATGTAGTTGTGGCCCCTATTCTGAAATTCTGGCTATGCCACTGATAACTATAGATATTTAACACAAGGGTAAAATAATTATGTGATAAATGATATAATTTAACTAATGGAGCAATACTCCTAGAACTGGAAAACCTAACTGTTTAGAATGCAATATGGTGATCGTCGTATTTAACATTCAACTGAGTAAGTAGAATAAAATAGTCAAAGCCTAAACAAGTGTATTACTAAAGAAATATGTGTTCTAGAAAGGAAAACATTTCTCCATTCATCAAGCCATCATTCACCAAATAATAAATCCATAAAATTGAAACCGTTTTTAGTGCATGCAAATATAAAAATCTCAGCATCGATAGGCAACATTTCTATGAAATCTGTAATCAAAGCTTAAGCTGAAAGAAACCTGTCTCATCACCCGACATGCTCAACTACCTTATAAGACATACCAACATACCCATCAATGAGTTTCTCAGTAGACACGTCCAACTATTATATGCATCATTACATGATGCATCTGTATGTATCAATAATTAAACAAACAAATTATTGAAATTTAACATTACAGGCATTGTGATTATGCCTGGAACATACAACTGCATACCATTCAGTACAATAAAAGCACATCTTACTGTTTTAAAGGTTCAGCGTGGCGCAAAAAACTGGACTAGTCACATTTAGGTTTGCATTTAATATTGTCCGTTTTTTTGTGCCACCCTGTGTTTACTATTTAGGTCTAAGTAGTTCTCTAAATCTGTGACACAAAGAATTATGGATAGTCTACTATATGTAACAATCTAGGTAACAGTGGTAACACTGACGTTGTGTCGGAAGCTGTCTCTGCGGAATCCTTTCTTAGGAACTTAAAAACACACTTATTTAATATCGGATTTTATTGATAGAATTATGTTAAAGCGCTTTTGTCGTAGGCCTTAGCCTTGTTTACTGCGCTGGAGAAATTGTCTAGAAATAATAATAATAGTTGAAGGAACCTGACATATCATCTAAGTAATTCATGACACAAGACATTTATGAAAACTTGGAAGATTTTGAAGAATGCGGCAAATTGTAGGGTGACGACCACTCCTCTACCTCCAAGTTTCTGCCCAAGGATGTAAGAAGAGACAATAGAAACATATTCAGAACATTGGTCAAAAGCAATTGGAGGATTTGACGGATTCTACTGTGTATGACTTATATACTTTTCATACGAAGAGCACCAATGGGCTATGTGTCTTCTCTGTTGCTGGATCCAGGCTTTGGAACTCTCTGCTATCACAAGTTCACCACCCAGTCCAGTGGCTCTCAACTTTCGGTTCTTGACTAAAAATGCATCTGTTTCAATTGCATACCTTCCTTAGTTGGAACCAGTAACCAAGAACCTGGCATAAGAATTCACAACTATGAACCACCACGGACATGATTTTTGACCACAACTCTCACTCCGTAGCGACCATCAACCGATTCTAAATGCGTTATTATAACGGCGCTATAGAAGTTCTGCAATTGATCAATCGATTGATCGATTATTGATTGACATAACTGCCAGAAGGCACAAAGAAATCTAATCACAATCTGATAACAACTAACTCACGTAATTGCCAATCTTGAGCGTGCTATTCATCACCAAAGTCATTCCGTCGTGCTCCATTGCCATGAAGAGGGTGTTGATGACAATGCAGAGGGTGATGAAGAGGTCGACAAAGGCGTCCATGATGAAGAGCTCAATCAGGTGCGCAAATCGGTACCAACACTGGCAACACTCCCATCCAAAGAGAAGCTGATGACACTTGGACTTGAAGAATTCCTTTTTGCTCTGTCCCTCTTCGATGCCAAGAAAGTCTAATAATTCAGTTTTTAAAAATAAATGGATAAACATTTTTCATATAGGACATATTTTTGCCCGTGTCAGCACTGTTAACCCTTAAACACGGGAACCAAATATACTCGGTTATATTGCTTATACTTAAAAAGTATCTGACGGCTTAAGAGTTATGTTGCCCCAAATACCTGCTTAACTTCAAGAAATGATCATATACAAAGGTAATGCAAAATTTCTGTTAAATTTTTGACAATAGACTGTGATAATGAAAGAAAACTCTTGAAAAGTGTTTAAATAATTCAAGTATGCTTTGTAACTTAATGTAACAATGTAACCTTATAACATTGTGACTTTAAGTAACAATGCTTGACAGATTAATTTCATCATTAAGCCAGTGTGCACATAGCCTTAACTTCAAAATTGGCTATAACATTTGCTGTCCAATCAAAACCTACATGCAATGAAAATAACATCAATTTGCTTAAACTTAAGCTTTTACTGTATGTCCTCTAAGAAAAACCACATACTTTTCTTTCCTGATACTCCTTTAATCAGATCCTTGATAACCAGCACATCTAAGAAGAGACAGTTACTTGGCTTAAAATAGTCAGTAAATACAAATGCTAAACATATCATGTAACATTTAAAAAATGCATTGCAAGAAGGAATAAAATGTTGCAGAAAAATTGTGAAATTCTAGATTTAGAAATCCCTACAAGTACACCAAAATAAGTCCTAAAATATAAATCTTGATAATTTTCCAGAGAAAAGAAATACACTGGCACCATGAAAATTTCATAGAATTACTTTACTTCACATGAACGTTTCTACATTTTATGCGGATAAGTAGATTCATATTCGTTTTTAAACAACTAATAATTTTGAACCTTTAATGTCGATGGCAGATGGACTTGGTGTGACGTAAACAAATGGATTGTCCAGAAACAGCTTTTCTTTGCAAGAATCCCAATTGCCCGATTCCTATAACATTCGACTCCGTACCGAATAACCTCGTCACGATGACTTCATTGAAAGTCATTGCGGCGAGATTATTCGGTACGGAGTTGATGACAGTACAGCAAGATATTTCTACTGCACCGACAGCAGTACAGAATTATATTCCAGTACCATTTCGAATAACCTTAGGCACCAATCGATGGTATTCCAAATTCTAACCATAAAAGAACAGGTCAAAGAGTGGGAGATAATAAATCACAACTTCAAAAAGTAGATTTTCATTGATGTTGTGCATGCCTAACACACGTTTAGAAACTAGATTTGAAATGCTGCAAGACTACGAGTATAATATTTTAGGTGTGCAAGGGGGGAGAAGCCACCGTATTTACCATGTACTGTAAGCATTGGCGTAGCTATGAGGGGGTACGGCCCCCTATTCGGGCTTCGGGCTGGGATCTGTCGTGGGAAAACTGTTGAATAGCTGGGGTGGGGTGGGGTGGGTTTATGCAGTACAAGAGCGAATGAAAGAAGTTCAACGCGCTGGAGATTGATACAATTAGGTTTTTCACCTGAAAATGTCGATATGCCCTCCCTCCATTCCGGAATCCTAGCTACGCCGCCACTGACAGTAAGTAACCTACTAAATACATTCGCCCAAGTTAGTTTACCTCAAGTTTCATTCTTCCAATTGCTTGGTCGGCCAGCGGCTGTACGGTCCTGTGTCTGAATGACGTTGCCCAGTGGAAGTGAGTCGGCTCGCAACTTCGGCGTTCCGGCGTTCTCAGCTTCACAATATCGAGCGTGTGGCTTGAATATTGTGTCCGGTAAGGTGGTGCATAATAGCGGGTGGCACCGCCGCCACCGGAAATTCGTGTTTCCAGCCGTGCCACCATTTGACTGCCACTGCTGGTCGTCGAGCTGAGATGTTGCTGGCGGTGGTGCAGTTGAGAATTCTTCAACGCTGGAAAAAAATGTGTTTTTCTAAATTAGGTTTTTTAGGTTTTTAAAACCTATAATATGTATAAAAAGTCAAATTTTAGGTTTGGTTAGGTTTTTGGTTCTCTCAGTCCAAAAATGAAAAAATCATCGGTAATGTTTCTCAAGTTTTTTTACTCTCTGTGGACAGCAGAACACATATGCGACAAGAATACAGAGAAGGACTTATGGATGTTGTTGACATGCACCGAGCATTAAAACCTATAAATACCCTCAAAAAACTTTAAAAAGCTAAATTTGTTTTTTAAAAGAAAACTTAGCCTTTCCAGCCCTGGAATTCTGACCGTTCTGAGCGTTGAACGGCTCTTCCGAGATCGGCGTCACAGCTGCTGAGTCGTCGGCAAAAGGAATGTTGACGTTCTCAAGGCAGGGCGAAACAAGCGGTCGGTTTGCAGGGTTCTGAACGTCCGGAGGACTAGGATGGCACCAGCTGAACTGCTTTCCTCGAAGTAGGTGGAACGGCGATCCGGGTAGGCTTGTGCTCATCTAGGAAAAATCAACATCTCCTATAAAATAACGTCGATATGGTAAACTTTTACCAGCTCAGAGAGAGAATCTTTTACCGCCACCTATAAAGGCAATGCCTTTCAAGTTGGAGTTTAAGGGGTGTGACCAGTGGCTAATCTAGACTCCTGGACTCCGGCGGGGGGAGGGGAAACTGACAAGGCCGGGGAGAATTCGGCTAGAGGGCTGCTGTTAGTTAATGTAGTATGCCAAAATTTTCGGGGGAATTTGAAATTTCCGGGGGGGAAAGGGCAATTTCCCCCCACCCCGGGAACGGCCTAGATTAAACCCTGGGTGTGACCAGATGACCGTGTGACTACATTCCCACTACCTTGGCGTTGACCACACGTTAAAAAAAACACAATGCAGTAGAACAACCATGCTGAACATATAATTTTGACAATTATTATTTTAAAAGGAAAAGTCAACACATTTGATAACCAGAGCGTACAGGTACCTTTTGCCCAGCACCACCGATGACGCTGAAACGGCGACGATTGAACCTGCACTCCGATTTCATGCTGATGCACTCCTTGTCGTTCGTCTGAACTCGTTTCGACACAAACAGTTCCGTGCTGGCGTAGGAAACATCGGAAGGACTCTTCTTTCGCTCGCTCGTAAGCAGCGCAACGTTGTTCGCCTCTTCCATCTCCTGCTGCCGTGTCTCCTCGGCCTGTCAAGAGTTTCAAGCGAAGAGAAGTGAAGCAGAGATGGCAATGGGTGCATCAGTGGGGTCAATGGTCAATCAAATGAGTAATCAAAACTCAATGGGTCACGTGGGTCGTTCTGAGTGACCCATTGCTGTCTTTGTAGTGAGGGTACAAATCAAACGTCAGCCATTATTGCATCAGTACGAGAACAGCCGTAAAGGACTCTCAACCGAAAAATTGAAAATGGCATTTCAAGGATGCGATAATAATCAGATCATGATGGTCTGTCTTGACTTTGTGTCAATTCATTTTTTACTTAATATTATTAAATTATTTATGACTTTATGACTTTATGTCTTGACTTTTTGACATGTCTGCAGACACAACATGGCTTTAATAAGGCCTTAATATGTCATTGCACTTTTTCTGAGGATGCAACGTACGAGCTGGTACAGGAGGACTCAAGTTTGGTCCATAGCATATTTTTCTTCATCTATAGCATATTTTTCTTGGTCCATGGCGTATTTTTCTTGTCAGAGGGGTGACACAATGGCTTTACTGCACCGGGCGATGCCAACTCTAGTGACGCATCTGACTCAAGTACTCATTTTGTGTAGGCCTACTTCTATTTTTACCTCAACCTGATGTCATGGATCTTGTACTTAACTATTAAGCACTCAACCCCAAGCTAAGTGCCTGGTATCATGACACAAGTTTTGCAGATGGTCAGATATCAAGAATATGATGGACCGCTACAAATAGCACCGTATTTGATATCTGTGTGCAATGCATTGGCCACAGAAGTGCATGCAGCATTTATATTCATCTCAGTGTTCATCTGCAATGCTCTTTTTCAGGTATTGTCATTGCAAAGCAATAAGTGTGCATGTTCCAAAGCTGACTAAATTCAGAAGGCAAGTGCAAGAGACTAATCAATTTAGCAGGACTCCTACAGAATGAGATATGATCACTGGGTTTCAGCAATATGTCATATATTTAATTTTCCTTAGACAAAAAGTATTTAAAGAATATCTACACACACACACACACACACTGTGTCCCAATTGCAGTTGCGTTGTTTTAACCAACCTGTGCTTCCTCGGCCTCTGCCTCTTGATCCTGCTTTCGACAATCGTCGTAAGACATTGCAACAATGGCCAATATGAGATTCACGAGATAGAATGATCCAAGGAAGATGACGATTATGAAAAACAGCATATGGCCAGGTCCATTGGCCTTGATAGTCTAATAAAAACAGACACCAAATGGCAATCCGAAAACAACAATTGTACTGTGATCAGTGTCTTATCCAGACTCCAGGCCTTTGGGGGGGGATTGAGGCTTTCGGGGGGAAAATAAACTTGGTTGGAGGGGAAAAGACACAGTTCAATGCAAAATTTGTGTAAGTGCTGGGATTTTTGGAGAGAATTTTGAGTTGTTTTTTTTTGGGGGGGGGAGAAATCTCCCCTCCTAACAGGCCTGTATAAAACACTGACTGTGATTCACGTTGGCATAGCCACGAGGAAACCGGTCGTGAAATTTTAGCAAAATCCGTTGGTAGGTAGCATGATCGAAGAGAATACATGAATGAATGTGCGAAGGACTTGTTGACGACCTTATTTCCTCGTTGGAGACTTTTTACCTGAGTGTTGATAGCCCCCATTCCGGAACCCTGGCTATGCCACTGGTGAGTGATGATTCACAACATCAAACAATATAAAGTATAACTAGTACTCGAAACTGAATTACATTTAAAGCCAACGGCTTGAAAACTGCTAACAGATAAATGGTGATTTACATATTTATTCATTCATTCATTCATTCGCATCCAGTCATTTATTTTGTTAATCAATAAACAAAGTTAGTTCCTACCAATTGATACAGATTTTCCCAGTAATCCTGAGTCATTAGCCGGAATGCACACAGAAGCGCCCACCCAAAATTGTCATATGATGTGTAACCATAGTCTGGATTAACCCCAGATTCTGCACAGACGAAACTCCGAGCACATTCGCTGCAACATTCGTAAAGGTCACAGTGAGAAACTCTAACAAAGTACAGTTAAAGAAGCTTTTCTCGAAACTCATACAAGATATTTTTAGCAATAAATAAAATTTCAAATTATCCTTAATATAATGAAAATAAATTTAGTCCAAAGGACTTCTTTATCTCTAAGAAGCTCACCTTCCGCTATATCCACAGATTTTTCCATCCAGATATTCATTGTCCTGCCATACACCTGAAAAGAATGTTCGAAAATTCACAAGAAGCATCAATATTTAACTTTAAAAGAATTACAGATGTCCACAGGAGACACCAAATTTTTTTAAATGAATTCTGAGCAATTACAAAAATCAGTATTTAATTACTTCTGTACTAAAAACTTTCTTTCTAGTTTTCTACCTAAACTTAAAGCATTTCACTTCAAATAAATCATTTCCTCCATACCTGTAATGTCCCAACCAAGATGGTCCTTTGGATAAAATAACCCTTCCCCTGACTGACCCCAACCTTTTGGATATAGCTGCTTCAAATTTAGAGCAAGCGCCTAAGAATAAGCAACTACTGCAGTACTACTTTCGAAAGCGCTATATAAATTCACGAGATTTCACTTACTTACTTACCCAGTACTTATTTACTTCAAGACATAAACTAGCTAAAATAAATTCTGGTAATCGTTGCTCAATCAACAGCTTAAGAATCAATCAAAATAAAACACCAGCAACGTACTTCTGTTACTTGCATATTCTCGCTTGAACTCCCTCGGGAGCATCTCCCAAGTTTCGTACGTATGGTTGTCTGGTAGAAGGACGCACTTCTGCATGAGGCTTCCCTGGTAGAGCTGAAGGCCGATCAAGGCAAAGATGGAGAGAACAAAAAGCGACAATATCATCACATCTCGCAGTCGCCTAACGGCCTCCATAAGAGCACCAACAATGGTCTTCAGACCTGAATACAAAGAAAATGGGCAAATAATAATTTCAGTTACAATCCATAGCGTGATTTAAAGTGGCTTAGGAGCAGTGTTTAATCTAGGCCGTTTCTGGGAGAAAATTGCCCTTTTCTCCCCCCCGGAAATTTCAAATTCCCCCTGAAAATTTTGGCATACTACATGGACTAACAGCAGCCCCTAGCAGAATTCCCCCCCGGCTTTGTCAGTTTTCCCCGGCTTTGTCAGTCCCCCCTGGAGTCCAGGAGTCTAGATTAAACACTGCCTAGGAGGCATTACTGCCTGTGTGAAAGCCACTAGGGGACTTATAACAGGGCTTGAACCTCGCTCCTCTGTCAGCCTACCACTCCGGCGCATAACCCACTCATCTTCCATCCTGATTTAAAATTAATATTTAGAACTTCTGTGGAGCCACTATCGTAATACCCAGTGCATCAGACAATGGCACACCAAATCCAGTCAGAATTAGGATGATGATGATGATGATGATGATGATGATGATGATGATGATGATGATGATGATGATGATGATTATGATGAAGATTATAAAGACGACGACGATGATGATGATAATGATCCAATTGAAGAAATATATCCAAATATGTACTAAATCAAATTTTACACGAATTTCTTTAGCTACGGTCATCTTAAACTTTAACTGTCTGCTTTCTTTATCTGCCAACTCTTGAACTCAACTAGCAATATAATATTAAAGCTCAGAAAAACATTAACCAATAAAATGAAGACCAACAGAGAATTCAGATGAATGATGAATGATGAATGATTAATGAAATTATATTAAAAATCTATTTGAAATAGAAGTGATTATATATACATATATATATATATATATATATATATATATATATATATATTCGCTTTCAAGAAAGACAGAATTCTATTAATCATTTCCTCCTTTATACTTCAAAAGAAAACCATCCTATACACAGAAGCATTAAATGTGCAGCTGGTGCTAAATATCACTAACAGGATAAAGGATGGGGATGGGAATACAACAAATTTGACAAAGCATAACACAATTAGATGTTTGAAGGCAAAATATCTACAGGAGCTAATTACAGGTAGTTGACTACTGTTATAAATAGTTGCAAGAATGGTTTCAGGTGTCACTGTCAAGGGTATTGGAAGCATTTCTTTTTGAAGTTGATAATGGCAGAAACACATATGCAGTAAGATGGGTCTGTATCATCATTACCAACACATTAGGTACTAATGACTAAAACTACAGTAGACTCATGGTAAATAAATATATTTCCATATTTCCACAGATGCAATGCTGTTTATATTACACACACACACACACACACACACACACACACACAATTTGTGACCAGCAGACACACACTCACAGAACAGTGGGGACACACACACACACAAATCAGGGTGCGCACACACACAATAGTTTACAATGGACAATGCTGAACCTGGACGGTGCAGCTGCCGCTGGCGTTTGATTCACCGATCTGGACGGAGCGACCACATAACACCTCTACTGGTAGATCTTCACTGGCTTTCAGTGCCAGAACGTATCAAATACAAGCTGGCGTCACTGGTGTTGGTGGAAAAATACAGACAGAACTGGGGATCGATGGTCGACAACGTCTGAGATCGGCCTGTGTGTGGATGTCCCACGAATGCGTAGCCGTGGGGATGCAGTTGGCAGCATCACGGGTCTGGGGTTTACCACTGGCCATTCGACTCTCACCATCACTAGATGCGTTTAAGAAGCACTTAAAGACCTGGCTATTTCGAACTAGTTATGACTCTGTTTTGACATTGTAATGTGTTCACGAAGTCTTTATGGATTAGTTACCACAGTAATCTTAACTTTAATAATAATAATAATGGACAATGATCAGTTAGAAACTGACCCATGTTGTACTAGCAACACAAAAGCAATAAGTGCCAGCTATACAGATTGAGAAATGCTTAACGGAAATCTGCCCCGATAGAAGGACCTTACCTGGTACGACCGCCACAGTTTTAAGAGCACGTAACACCCTAAAGGTTCGAAGGACTGCCACTTTTCCCCCCACATCGCCAAGCGCCATGGTCACGTACCTAAAAAAACGAGGATCTTGTCTGAAGCTAATGGTACATGCATGCAACAGGTCAGGAAAAAACATCAAAAACTGTAGCTCAACATTTTTCAAAATTAAATAATGCTGCAGACTTCCCACACAGGACTGGTTCTCCTGAACCACTCTAACCCAATTATTTTTAAAAATTCACTAATATAATTATCATCATCAACTGACAAATTTTGGGAATAAATAATTTGAGAGAAACGTAAATTTATATACTACTCGTACTATGTATGGTTTGTTTCCCCCTATATGACAATGCAGTACAGTGCTAAATCTGCAAAGTGCCTCTTATACTATATAGTTCAGGTTCTTTACTGACATAAAAGTGCAAACTGCAACTTTTCAATTTTAAAGAAGCAAATCTTTAATGATCATTCGGTAATTTAAAGAAAAGGTACAAATAAGTAAATGGGCATCTTTTTTCAGCAAAATCAGAGCCCCTGCTGCTTAGGATTAAAAAATGCCAAATACAAAATATGTCTATCTGTTAGATATACAGTGAAACCCGCTTAATTGCATAGGTGTCGTGCAAGCCTTGCTTATGAGATTAACTGGGCTATGCGAATAGCCGGGACATCTGATAATTAATTGTCACACAAAACACTGATTCGGGTTTTTATTCTGTTATGCGATTATGCGGGTTATGCAATTAAGCAGTATGCGATTAAGTGGGATCCACTGTATCTTAATTGATGAAAATGAGAAACTAACTTTACATGCTTCTATAAAGAATGAGGGAAATAATATTACTACCGTAGTTCATGTACTATAGCATGCACCAATAACGAAAAGCTTTCAGGAACAAATAAAAGAAAATGAATTATGACTTATGCAGTAATCACCCAAAGATATCTAATGTCATAAGAAAATCTAAACATGAGACAAACATGGTTACCAAGTAGACTGAATTGACAGGGCTATGATGAAAGTTAGCCATGCACAGCTTACAGTGTATGTTGGAAAGACGAACGCAAGTAAAACTCATCAAGTTTTTATCACCGATTAGTAATCTTACGCGAATGCCACAACGATAAAGTCGAGCCAATTCCAAGCATCGCGTAGATACGTGAAATCTGCAAGAATGAAGCCACGAGCAAGCATCTTCACCGTGCCTTCGACAGTGTAAATGCCAGTAAAAATCGCCCTATAAGCACAACACAAAACCATCTTAATCTACAAATAATTTATATTTTCAATGAAAAAATGAGGACAACATCCACCTTTTATCTCACAAGGAACCATTGGAATAGCCACGACCCCTTTCCCTCCAGCTCCCCCATATTCTAGTTGAGACCGGGTTGTGAGATTTGAGGGAAAACTTTCAAGAAATATAAAGGGTAGGTAAAATGATCAAAGAGTAAATGTGAATGTTTGAAGAACTCATTGACAACCTCTTTCTTGCTCGTCTGAGACTTTTTACCCAAAAATATCTATGCCCCTCCCCCCAATTCCACAGTCCTCACTGTGCCACTGCAAGAAACATGATGATTGTAGTACCTTCACATATAGAACCAACACCCTTCAAAAACTAACTTAGGGACATCGTTCATAAGACGTCCCTCAGAATGGCAAACCCTGCCTATAACTGATCGGAGCAATCGTGTTTCTTCACGCCATTCTGACAGCATAAGATTGATGCATCGCCATTTAGACAGGAATGTAGCAAGAGTGCTTTTGCTATGTTACAACCAATGGCGGCTCCAGGATTTGGCAAGTGGGGTTGCCATTAGGGTGGCAACTTCTAATCATGGGGGGCCAACCATTTGTTGTTAGGTATGTAGTATTAAGTTTAGGGTCCCAACAGGAGGCCACTGGGGGGCTCGGCATTAAATAGGGGCACGGGCCCCCACGGGCCCCCCGTGGAGCCGCCACTGGTTACAACAGCATCTCGAATGAAATGGTACATTTTTATTACAGTCCACAGGCATTTTGAGGCAAAGACGGGTATGCAATCCAGTTTCTGTCATAAAGCAATAAAATAAAAGCATTGCTGCCTTTAGTTTCATTGCTGTCCATGCTGTCATCATCACTCCCTCGGTCTGTTCAATGAGAAGGCTAAAGTCTCACTATCTAATAATAATAATAATAATAATAATAATAATAATAATAATAATAATAATAATTAATTAATTAATAATAATAATAATAATAATAATAATAATAATAATGCACTTCTATAGCACCAGTTCTAATACCCAAGGGTATCAATCGATGGCACTTCAAATCCATCTGTAAAAGACCAGGTCATTCCAGATCACGTGACTTCAATGCCAGGAGCACCTTTGAGTAGAAACACAAGAGGCGCTATACAAATGCTGCAATGCTAATTATCAATCAGGTTCCGATACAGCAGTGACGAAGTCAACAAGCAACTGAAAATGAAAAACAAAATTCAATTCTGCACAGACATACGAGCTTCATCCAAACAGTTTCTTATACAACTAGCTATTTCGAGCAGCAGCAGCAGTGCTAAAATACATTTCAATTTTAACACGTTCTGATAAAGATTGTTCACTTACTCTGTTTGAGGAAATTCTCTGTTTAAGGCCATAAAAACACAATTCACCAAAATAACTAACATAACACAGAGGCTGAAAAATCTGATAATTCGCTAAAGAAACGTCATCAATCAGAGCAATTATATATATATATATATATATATATATATATATATATATATATATATATAATATTAACATAATGGTAAACAGTTTCTACCATTAATAAATCCTCAAAATATGCAGATAACAAGAGTTCTTGTGAGATAATCACCATTTGATAGACAGTCCACAAACAACAATAGTCATGATCAATAGGACATTTTTTTTCAAATTCAAAGAAACTATAATTCCTCATCAACAAGTCTCAGAACACTTAGGCTTCAAAGTCAAAACAAGCAACTATCAACTCTTACACAATGACCATCCCCATTCGCATGCATGAACACAAGCACACACACACACACACACTCTTTATTTATTTATATGCAGCACTAGCATAGGAGAGAATTGAACTGTCGAGAAAAAAAGACTGATTTCCAAATCTCAATCAACTGAGTTCAACAGTGCAGAAAGGCTGCAGGTGCAATGATGATGATTTCATAGTGCTATATAAATTATCATAATGATGATGATAATAATAATAATGATTTCATTTATATAGAGCTTCATTAATAATGCACTGGACGTGACCATAAGGTGTCACACAAATCATATTAGCGTCCACACGGTGTCAGTTGGCAAGTGAGTATCCCAGATAAAAATATCCCCATACTGCAACCAACTCAAAGACTTGAAACCAAGTAGGCAGAGCCAATCCAAAACCTCTAAGAAACTGAAACATCTTAGACCTGTCTAATTTTGCTAAGGAAAACCTTCTCACAGCAAACAGCAAACAAGAAAGATCAATTTCAAAGCAAAGAACTAGCACATATCACCGAAAGTTGACATTATTGTTACTCTATTATTCCATTTGCACTATATAACCGCGGTGGTATGGCAAGGATACGGATGCGTCAGGATGTAGATAGCCAACCGCCTGACTGGGTTAAACGGACTGAGGAAGAAGAAACCGTTGGAAGAACTAAACCGGAATATTGTCCTGTCCTTTGCAACAACCATAAACGTCTACAACGCACAAACAATACGGCAAAAGCAGTATTTAGAAAAACCCAGCAAACATAAAATGATGATGATTTTCAAAACATGTGAATTCAGCTCCCGTGCAGTTATTATATTATATTTATATGCCGATAATTGTGAAATCATCCTGTTCTCTGACATCCTTTAAGAAAAATCTTAAGACTTATTTATTTAGAAAATCTTATTCTCTTCTGCCTTATATTGTTTTCCATTCATATTTTTTGTTGATGACTGTTATTTTATTTATTTTTATTGGACTCTATAATGTGCCCTTGCTCCTGACATTTTGGTAATATGGCACACAAGAAATTGTCAGTTTAATAATAATAATAATAATAATAATAATAATAATAATAATAATAATAATAATAATAATAATAATAATAATAATAATAATAATAATAATAATAATAATAATACAGAATGACAGTGCTAACACTGTTTATCCTAAACTGATTCAGATATGAAATATAGCAATAAATAGATAAACATAAAAATATCAATAGAATAAAGGTCACTTAGACTGCCTCACTGGTCTAGTTGTGTCTGATCCTCTGCACAGAGTTAGCCTGCCCATTTGGGTCAAGTCTGGGAATCAACATTTGGGATTTTTTTTCACTGGCATTTGTATGAGCACAAGCATTGAGAAGTACTGACGTGCCCAGCATGTGGCATTAACCAAATTCCATAAGGTTTTGCAATAGTCACAGTGAAACAAAAATGCACTCTCTCATAAGCTACTTTCTAGAGAAAAACCTTTAACGATCTGAAACCCAGGAACAAGCGCTGAACTTACGTATTTGTTGTGGTAGTATTCGTCGATATCTTCGATCGGAATTCCAAACAGCCCTGGTGGAAATTCGCCCATTCTGGTCGGCAGTGACACGCCTTGACACAGTAGCGGGTTCGGCCTCGGCTTGTCCTCATATTTTTATCGTCCTGGTTCTGTCCCGAGTCATGTTCCTGCTGCTTGATCAACTCTTTGGCTAACTTCTCTTCCTGAATACGTCTTGAAATTTTCGTTAGAGACTCTCGAGTGAAAAGTCTAAAGACCGGAGGATGAGACCTGAATTCAGGCATGCGATAATCCATACTCCACCGCTGCACGTAGAATAGAAAAGAATAAAATAGAACAGGATATACCGTAATAGAAGAATAGAATAGAAAAGAGAGAAATAGACTGCAAAGATATTTATTGGAACTGTACAGCCATTACAACTAATTGTTAATAATGGAATAAAAAGTTCAATAACAAAGGTTCCAAAAGGACACAGAGGATTAAGTTGTGCACCCTGATTTAGTTGTTGTCATTAAATATTATGCATAAAATACAAAACACAAACAAAAACACGAATAATATTAATGCAAGAATACAATAACTGTGTTAGAAATTAACGCATAACAAGATAATAACAGACCCTATGTTCATTCAATATATCATGTGCTACAATGAAAGCTTAGTAGCACTTCAGAATTGCAACCTTACTTATCACTCACTTCACTCACATAAATGCAAACTCCTCTTTCACATCCACACATGTAATTACATTTACTTTTAATCCTGTGTTCAAGTTACCAGTGAATTGGCAGTCTGACTTCTGAAGGTATTTTAAAATTGTGACCCTCTTAAAAGTCATAAAAGCAAAATAGATCCATTGCATTAACCATAGAAGATACACATAATGAAGAGACATAAGCAATACAATAGACTGCATAAAATGGAAATTCCTGAGAAAAGAAAGAGTCGATTATCAATAAATGCACTTACACAATTTCCACAAGTTCCTTCAATTTGGCTTCAAACTTCTAGGAAATTTAAACAATCCAGCTAATACCTTATTAAGTTGCAAAAATTTACCATCTACAAACTTTCCAAAATTTTATTTTTAGCTCTCATTCATTAATTATTATTATTATTATTATTATTATTATTATTATTATTATTATTATTATTATTATTATTATTATTATTATTATTATTACATGGTTGTTAACCACATTTAGTCATTCACTAAGTGAAGAATCATCTAAGACTTACAGTAGCACCAGCCAATAGCTGCTTTAAAACTGGGCACAATGTGATTTCATCATCATATGTCATTGTATACCGGTATTCATTTTGCAGATAAATCATTTCTTTTGGCACACATGTCATTCACATCTGTGTTTGCTTTCACATTTTCACTTGTTCCTGCTCTAAACAGAATGACACAACCAGTCTGCCATAGTAGTTGCTCACCCCCACCCCCTCTGGGCCATCAGAGTGTATTTTTCTTGGCCGCATCAGTCAAAAAAGACCATATCTTAGGTAGGAAGGATGAAGCCTGATCCCGCTTCTTCCAGGAAGCACACCGAGAAATGGATCACTATTAATTATTAAGACAGGAAGTAGAAATAAATAATTTTTAAGATAGGCTCCATAGTGTGGTGGAGAGAAGAGGACGCTTCAAAATAGGCACGCAGAATGTCAGAACGTTATATCAAGCTGGAAATCTTAGTAAGTTGATAAAATAAATGCAAAGACTGAAATTGAACATATTTTGAATAGCAGAATCGAGATGAGCAAGAAAGGGGAAGACCACATCCGTACGATTGACAATTATCTATTTGGGAAGAGACAAACATCAAGCAAGATTGGCATTAATATTGGACGAAGAAACATCCAAAAGTTTCCCCGGAACATTGAGGAAACGAATCTATCAGAAAGGCAATAGCCATCAAAATATTTAAATATCAGCAAAACCCCTTAAAATGAATGTTATACAGGTACCGGGTATATGCTCCAACAACGGAACATGAAGAAGCTGTAGACAAATTAATGAGGTGCTAGAACAACCCCATGAAAACAGATGCACAGCGTCACAAGACCTGTGCAGAAATCAAAGAAGAAGCAAGACGCAGAGAGGAATGGAAACAACGGAGCCCTGAACCTGTCCAAGGACAGAGAACATGATGATGATAGAACAACCCGAATGCATAAACGCGAGAATTGGCCGGCGTTTTCAACGTCCACGATTTTATACGCGCATTATTAATTTTGCATTAACCCTAACTACTCGTTTCCACCCAACTGGTCAAGACTTGGTCAGTTTTCATTATTGTTTGTCACCCTGGTGTTGTACCATTTTGCCTTACGCTGGCAAAGCATAGATGGACGTTGGACTAACTATTGATTGATTAACTAAATGATTTTTGATTGATTGACTGATCGATTGATTAACTATTTCTGCTCTGCTGTGACATGATATGATTCCGTTTCTTCCATCTCCTCTAAGTCTTAGCTACAGCTGCGCCAGCATTTGATTACTTGTGCTGGAAATTACAGGGTAACTGAATGAGTCATTTATGCAGTTGTAAACTGCAACGTTTTATTATTTGTAAATGCAAAGACAAAGAAGGTAAAGACGGAGAATACAGGAACTAGCCTACTAGATAAGAAGGCAAGAGGGCGAAGAATTAGATTAGATTACACAGCAAGACCATAATGACTGAATAACAGTGTTTCTCACACAGGGCAGGCTCTACTAACCACTCTAAACCTTGTTGTTGTTGTTATTATATATTATTATTAATTTATTATTATTATTATTATTATTATTATTATTATTATTATTATTATTATTATTATTATTATTATTATTATTATTATTATTATTATTATTATTATTATTATTATTATTATTATTATTATTATTATTATTATTATTATATTAGGGCTGTCCATTAATTATATCATTATTATTATTTTGGGCAATTTTGACCTCATTAATTATGTCAACAATTTTCAACTTTCACTTACCCCTTGTCAACAATTACGTCAAAACTTTTAAAAACTTTAAAAAGATCAATGACAGGTCCCAATAACAAGGTTATTATTTTTGCGGTGATGACCATTTTTCCCTTTTTTGCTCATCGAGTGTCAAAATGTGGTGGTGATGACCTTTTTTCCATGCTTTTTCCATTGTAATAAGTAGTATTCCATGAAATTTCCTATTTTTTAAATATTTTTAAAAAGTGAAATTGTTGACATCAACTTCTCTTGACCCCCCTCTCCCCTGTCAACAACTGTCAAACTTGTTCAAACCCCTCCCCTAAATTGTTGACGTAATTAATGGACAGTCCCATAGAGTCGAGGTCAGTAATTTCCATTCGTAACGCCGAATGTGATTTGCGAATATCTGTATTATTCCAAAGGGCGTTGGGGGGGGGAGGGAGAATTCTCGTACTTCAAAACGTCGCCAAGGCAACCAGAAACAGCAGCAGCTGCAACCGAGCGAAGAGAAAACGGTCGAATTACCATTCAGGAAACGAAGACAAACGAGAGATGACTGCAGCCAGTAATAGTCCGCTAACTCTCTCTCCCCATCACATTTGCATTAAAAAAATCCCGTCGTCAATCAAGCAGTCAATCGACTTCAATCAGTAGCTTCTATGTCATCATTTTAAAGATGTTCTCGGAAGCATGATAGCAGCAGAGGCCGTCTATGTTGATATTATAATTTGACGGATTCATCAGAACCGTAGCTAGGGGCAAGCGGCGCCCACTTGAGTGGGGGGCCCAGAAACTATGGTTGTTAAACGCCCGCCGTCGAAAGTATAATAATAATAATAATAATAATAATAATAATAATAATAATAATAATAATAATAATAATAATAATAATAATATTAATAATAATAATAATGTGATTTTAAGTAGTTTAGGAGGCTAAGTAAAGTCCGTGTGAAAACCACTGCTGTAACCATCTGCATTCAATAACCTAGTTTATCGAGATAGCCTTTGAATCCGTTTACTGTTTCAACTGTCACCCCCACCTCGTCCAAACTGTTCCATTTGTTCCATTTATTGCCACTATGACAAGCAAAAAAGGTCATCACCCACTTTCTGCGCTACTTTCACTACTTAACTCCTCCATCCGACGTCATGACAAAAGTCTGATAAGAAAAGAAAAGGTCATCGCCAGTTTTTAGGTTTTTAGAGTGCTATGGGCGAAAATCTGATTGTCCCGGACGCCCAATACGCTCAAGCTACGGCTCTGGGATTCATTGATACTTAGGCTACAGTCAGTTCACTCGGTCGATCATTCATGATCATGCATCGGATCGGATCATGCAGTGGCGTAACGTGGGGGGCGGGGGGCACTTTGTTGACTGCCCCCCGGGCCCCGGGCCCCGGGCGGGGGGGCCCCAAAGAGGGGTCTAAGCTAGGGTTAGGTTAGGGTTAACCCTAACTTCTTAACCCTAACCCTAGAAATGAACGTGCTGACGACCTTTTTTTGCTCGTCAGGATGAAAAAGGAAAAGGAGGTGATGACTTTTTTTTTTGCTCGTCAGCTCGAAACTTTGGGACCTCCATGGCAAAGATGCCCCCCGGGCCCCCAAAAGTCACGCTACGCCACTGGAATCATGGGCGTAACTCAGGCGTGAAATTGTGGCAGGTGCATTCCAGAACTCTCCAAACAGAGTGTAGATCAATGCACTGTAGATTTATCCGCGGCGTAGTCAGGATTCCGAAATAGGGGGCACATGGATGTTTTCAGAAGAAAAATCTTGACGAGCAAAAAACACCGTCGTGTCAAACTTGGGCTCTGTCCACTTCTTCCTACATAACCTCCCCACCACCACCACCACCACCACTCCCCTCCGCCCCCGCAATCCATTCAACGGTTTGCACAAATCCCACGAACGGTCCCAGCCCCAATAGAGAGGCCGCCGCCGCCGCTCCCTTGATGGCTACGCCAATGAAATTCATTAGTACAGTAATTCTAACATAAGCCTGCCACTTAATTACGGTAATACCGAGTCGTATTATTATTATTCATTAAAAACTCCAAAGTATAAAGTGCACCTCAGCGATTCCAAAAAATCTAATCTTTCGAACGAAAATATCGACTGGTGTCGCAAAAAATCGCTGAATCCTCTTTGTTCGCAGATCTTCTGCGGGAAACTTCTAATCGATAAATCGGGAATTTTCTAGACCAGCGGTTCTCAACCTTTATAGTGCCGCGACCCCTTCAATTCAATTCCTCATGATGTGGCGACCCCCAACTGTAAAATCACTTTCGTTCATAATCTAAACTGTTAAAAATAATAATGCCATAACAATTAGAATGTTTGAAATCATTCTGATTCAATTGTCTGCAATGCCTATCCTCGAATGGCAATTATATTAAAAAACTAGTCTACCAATGGGAATAATTTTTGCACAATTACAAGTTTTGCACATTAAAAAAGAGACAACCCCATATTTCCGAAGGTTTCAGGCGAACCCTGGCAAATCGTCATTCGACCCCCGTCGGGGTCGCGACCCACAGGTTGAGAACCGCTGTTCTAGACCGATGTGCAAAGAGGCGTCAGAGGTGGTCTCGACAAATCCCTCGAAAAGCACACCAACTCCCACCACTGCCACCACCACCACCACCACCACCCCACCCCCACGAAGAATCCTGGCTGCGCCTACGAATCGATTGTCTCTGACCGATCGACGGCTCATCATGGATTAAACGTCCCAAAGACCCATCGATCTGGCCACTTTGACGCTATATTGTGGCGGCGGGCCGAGTGGGCTCTGGGATAGATCCCGACTCCCCGTCCCTCTGTCCCAGGGAGGCACCAAGCGTAACCCCATCGCCTTTCGATGCTCTGCGCATTAGCATACTACTACTACTACTACTACTACTACTACTACTACTACTACTACTACTACTACTAATAATAATAATAATAATAATAATAATAATAATAATAATAATAATAATAATAATAATAATAATAATAATAGGGCCTAACAATTATAGACTTTTAAATCACGCTGACCCGTACTTGTTCGCCGTGACGACGATTTCATCAACCGCAGGGGCGTATCCAGGAGGCGCTGGAGTCTTGGAGAGACGTATTGACACTCGTTCTGCTACTGCTGCTGCTGCTGCTGCTGTTGTTGAAGAGGGATACTCTTACAGACCTAATAAATATTGATGACGGTGCCTGGAATTTCCGACAATATTATACTGTATAATAGGGAAACGGTCTGGAAAAGTCCATAATTAATGCTAGGGATCACAGAAGGACAAAGAAAAAGAGGATGGCCAAAAACGAATCGGATGAATAACATCACAGAATGGGCCTTTCTGTCTGTCTCTTGCTCTCTCTTGATGCCGGACAATACACAACTGTTGCAAACTATAGACCTGTGACAAAATGACAATTGCAAACTATAGACCTGTGAGGCTGTGACCCAGGAATATTTCTAGGATTGTGAATTTGGGGGTGTCGACCTCAAATTGAGGGGGTGTCAGGAGCTAATTAGTATGCATTTTGTATGCATACCATTGTCACATTATCACATTTCTTTGGGGGGGTCGACCTCAAATTGAGAGGTGTTGGGGGTCTTAGGGGGGTGTAAAAATATCCCTGCTGTGACCGCGTCTACAAAACAACGACTGGATAGGAAAAGAGCTTATTCACGAGCGCTCAAAAGGCCTTCATGCTGGTCCTAGCCTTAGGATCATGCCACCAACAAAACTCCGGCGCCAAACATATTTTCCCAATAAAGTGCTACAATTGTTCTCCTAAGCAGCACAGTTGCCGTAGGCCTAGTGACCTGCGTGGATGTGAAGCCCACAATTTTAATCGTCGCCTTTCATTCTCCCCCGGTGTTCTATTCAGACTCCAGGCCTTTGGGGGGGATTGACTTGGCTGGAGGGGAAGCGGCACAATTCGACGCAACAAATTTTTTAGTGCTGCAATTTTGGGGGATTTTTAGGTTTGAGGATTTCCCCAGTGTTTTGTCCAGACTCCAGGCCTTGGCGGGGGGGATTGAGACCTTGGAGGAATTGAATCAGCTGGTGGGGAAAAGACACTGTTTAATGCAAAATTTGTGTAAGTGCTGAGATTTTTGTGGAGGAATGTTGAGGCTTTTGGGGGGGCCCCTAACAGGCCTGGATAAAACACCGATCTCCCCTCATAACAGTAACAAGTCATTGCGCCATCGTCGCTTGGCGAGGGTTGGCTACAAGAATGGGCCAGTGTTCTCCATCGCGATCTGTCTTGTGCTGTGCCTGTGTGTAGTATTTATGCCTCCATAAAAAGGCCAGTCCACGTCGTAATGTTGTCAATCCAGCATATCCTTGGTCGCCCTCGTCTTCTGTTTCCTTCAACAAGTCCTGTGATCACGCTGCTCTCGATGGTGTCTTGTGGATGTCTTATCACATGCCCAAAGTAACTAAGCTTCCTTGTTTTTACGTTATTCAGTAGTTCTACTTCTGTTTTGGTCATGTTGTAAACTTCCTCATTTGTTAGTAGTTTTGTCCATGGTATTCATAGCAGTTTTCTTATGCACTTGTTCTCAAAGGCCCGTGTGCGTTTCTCTTCTTCTTTTCTTAACGTCCAGGATTCGCATCCATATAATATGTCGCCACTGGCCACTATAGCAGTAACAGGCCTGTGTAAAACACTGGTTCTCCCATTCCTGCATCAGATCAAAACCAATAAAAGGCACAGCACATTAATTAAGCATGTCACCGACAAATCGAAAGCAGTCTCTGGCTGGCAGACGATAAAGCCCCCCGTGCAATAGCAGCACACACACAACAGGTCTTTTGCAATCGCCAATGCACTGGCTTCCGCGATCGTTATCCCTCCTGACATGCGTAATGGCAACGACGCGTTGTTTAACGCCGACATGCAGCGAGCGACGGCACGCCATTTTAAAAAGCCAGTGACAACCGAATGGCGATATCCGTGCGTTTGTTCTCCTCCTCCCGCGAATAGATCCAACCATGCAGTGGCGTAGCCAGGATTCCGGAATGGGGGGAGGGGGACACGTCGGCAGTTACGGACAAAAGCAGTGGCGGTTTCACGTGGGGGATGAGTGGGGATGCATCCCCTCCCACCGGACTTTTTTTGCCTGTGAAACCTATTTTTTGATGAGTCTAGTAAAACTACGGGGAGAAAACTACGGATGACCTTTTTTGCTTGTCAACCTATTTTTCGGTAAAAGTGTAGTAAAATTAGGGGACAAATTCCCTTTTGTCAGTCTTTTCCGGCAAAGTTTATTGATTTTTCCCTTCTCTTTTCATCCCCCTACCCACCAACTTCCTATGAATTCATTTCGACCCCCCCCCAGAAATCCTAGAACCGCCACTGGACAAAAACATACAAATGTTGAGGAAAAAACGCCACCCCGTCCTGTGGACTTTCTTCCTTGTAGCGCTTTTTATTTTTCTTGCATTCTCTTCGGCCTCATATACTATTTACGAATTTACCCCCCCCCCCCATCCACTCCACCCAACTACTCCTCAACGGCTTTGTGCGAATATCGCCACCGGTTCCAGACCCAAATCCCAACAGAAGCCCCCTCCCCTTCCGTGGCCACGCCAATGGATCCAACAGCCTGAATCCAAACAGCCATACGAGGTGCTACCAAATAGACGCGAATTAGAGGTGAATGCAGGGTTTAGCCTAGGCCGTTTCCGGGGGAAATTGCCCTCCCCGGAAATTTCAAATTCCCCGGAAATTTTGGCATACTACATCAACTAACAGCAGCCCTCTAGCAGAATTCCTACCGGCTTTGTCAGTTTTTCCCCGGCTTTGTCAGTTCCCCCCCCCCGGAGTCCAGGAGTCTAGATTAAACACTGGATGGATGGGATACAGAGTCTGCAGTCCGTGGGTGGCCTCTACGGTGGAATGCGTGAGAGTCGCACCCCGTGTGTGGCGTTCAGGATTTACGGCTTCCTGAGATGTGTCCTTCGGTCGACGTGCGTTCATGATGCAGCGCCGAGCGAAAGGAGAATAAACGGCCGTTCCGACTCCTGACGACGACAGGAAAAGTCGTCGTCAGGAAAAGCGACTATATTTCAACGATTTGCCAGCGGCTATGTGTCAACGAAAGAGTCATCCACGCGTACACACACACACACAGAGAAGATACATGAGCCACGTACCACTTGGTTCAAAGGTCCCGCATGCAATGTCCATCAGAAACGGTAAACATCCGAAATAAAAACCGTAGGCCTATAGAGAGTTATATCTATACAGCTGTACGTCCGACAATAAAAATATGTACAACATATACAGTACATATATATATATATATATATATATATATATATATATATATATATATATATATATATATATATACAGGCTAGACAGCGTCGATTCAATACAAGCAATATACTGTAAGCAGTGTCGGATTACCTTTTTGGAGACCTGGCGCAAACAACGCAACAAAGTTTTAAAAGGCCCTCAACCCTCCAAGTTCTAAGTTTCAAACCTCTGCCCAAAAATTATGAAATTAATTTTAAATATAGAAAACTTCCTTAAATAGGCCTATATTTATTAAAAAGAAATACAATCCAGCAAAATGGCTCTTAAACACATTTTTGGTATTTTTGAGATATTTGCATAAGGATAATCTGCAAATTGTCTAGTTTCGAACGATACCTCAACTACATTTTTATCACTAAAGAGTCATCTTTTATCAAAAACCCTATAAAATCACTGACTTTAACAGTTAGAGGGCTATCCATTAATTACGTCAACAAATTAGGTCGGGGAGGGTTTTGAAAAAGTTTGACAGTTGTTGACAGGGTAGGGGTCAAGAGAACTTGACGTCAACAATTTCATTTTTTACAAATGATTAAAAATAGGAAATTTCAAGAAATAATATTTATTACAATGGAAAAAAGCCTGACAAGCAAAAAACAAGGTCATCATCGTCACATTATGACGCTTGATGATGAACAAAAGAAAGGGTAAAAGGCCTTATCGCTGCAAAATAATAACCTTCTAAACTTTTTAGGGGACCCGTCACTGGTCTTAGTAGGGGGGTCACAAGTTTTTGACATAATTATAGGGGGATCGCTGAAAGCTGACAGTTGTTGACAGGGGAAGGGGTCAAAAATTGTTGACATAATTAATGGACAGCCCCTTGATATTTTTTGCAACTTTTTGCAAATTTTTGCGATGTTTTGCACACTGCACAATTGTTAATTTATTTACTATATTTTACATTATTTGAATTTATTTCTTCATTTTCTTGGGAGCAGCCCCCCTCCAATGACGCCCCTGATTAAAGTATGTTCATATAGATAGATCTAATAGCTTAACCCTTTAACTGGGGACACCGGATATATCCGTCCATTTTACATTGAGTTCCGCAGTTAAATACCCAGTTAAGGGGTTAAAGCAAACCCTTCGTACTCATTGAAAATTCTCTGTAATGTCGTTCCAATGCATTCGGTTCACTCAGTGGTGGGCGCTAGAGGTAGGCCTGGGCAGTGTTTAATCTAGGCTGTTTCCGGGGGAAATTGCCCTCCCCTCCCGGAAATTTCAAATCCCCCGGAAATTTTGAAATACTACATGGACTAACAGTGGCCCCTAGCAGAATTTCCCCCGGCTTTGTCAGTTCCCCCGGCTTTTTCAGTCCCCCCCGGAGTCCAGGAGTCTAGATTAAACACTGGGCCTGGGGTAGACCTAGAGCCAGTCTCTTCCAGCAAATAAGCTGGATGACCGCTTTTGTTCGCTATCCCAAGGTTTAAAAAGTGGAGGAACTATAAGCAGATGTAACCATCCAATTTCAAAATTTCTGGCACCTTTGTTCACAAGACCCTGATTTTGCAGCAAAAGTGCGATATTGAAATTCGGCTTCTCCTTAGGCAAGTAGTACTGTGCAAAACTTCCAGGCAGGCTACCTGCGTTTTTCCCATCAATCAACCAGCGCTCACCTTACGAAAACAACAATTCGACTTCCACTGTTTCCGCCGTTTCAGACTTTTAGTCCGCTTGGCTACACCAGGAATGTTGCGCGCGATTAACTTTCCATTCGATTCTGGAAAAAATCTAGAACTGGAAGTCTGGAACAGGAACCGAATACGAAGACCTGTTTCGGATCCGTACAGCAGAAGATCACGTCAACTAAATCACATTAACTCCAGCACAGAAATGCGTAAACGACGACGACAACAACGTTATCCATCGCAGAAGGATAGAAGGAGGTTAGAGACTATAGCTTTACCGGTAATCCGGTAATCCCTAGGCCAACGGTCAATCTGACGTTATTCAATGTCGCTTGCGGTCAGCGATGACCATGGCAGAAGAAACGACAACGGAGATGGAGAAGGTGTGGAGTGAACGAACGAATAGCGGGCGCATCCATACGTTGGCGAATTCGGTCTCTTCCCCCCCCCCCCACTCCTCCTTCTCCTCCTCCCACGCATGCCAATATCGATTGCCCGTCGGCGCTGCAATCCTCAAGTTGATTCCGACCGACGCGTCCAATCGCATTGCTCGGAAAGACTCATTTGGATATGATAATCGTCGTCAACGGCGGCGGCGGCGGCAAACCGAGATGATGATATGAAGTGTTTGTTGTGCTGCCGGCGTGCGTTCGTGCCGGCGTCTTATATTGCCAACTCCGTATACTGCTACTCAGCCATTCGAAACAGCTACTTGTTGCTGCTGCTGCTGCTGACAGCCTGCTGTTGTACATCTTGAGACCTGAGTTCTCCGTGCACTAACTGCGACGACATAGGGCCTATATGCCAACGACACAAAAAGACGCAACCTGTATAACAATAAGTTAGAATTTCTAATGTACTGGCGCCAGGGCTGTTTCTAGGATTATCAATTTGGGGGTGTCGGTATATTTTGGGGGTCCTTGCCGAAAAAGTATGACAAGCAAAAAAGGACATCCCAGGCTCAGATTGGGGGGGGTGGGGTAGGGTGTCAGTCTAAGATTGGGGGTTGTTACGGGGTGTGAAAATATCCCTGACTGTTGCAGCTAAAGCTGTTTAGGTGTTTGTGTATCTTTTTGTGTGTGCGCGTGCAAATCAGTTCCCGAGACTCTTAGGAATTATCTTCAGTTTTTTTTATTTCCTGCAACAGCATGGGACTGATAGATGATCAACATGACATAATCAACCAGTCCACTGGCAGGGACCAATCCAGAAATACAGTTGTGTTATTTAATTGGTCAATACCAGAAAGGCTTTCCATTTGGTCCGATTTCCTAGGTTTGACATGCTGTTGGCGGAATGCCTCGAGCAATATGAAACATCACATTAGTACCTAATGCCTGCGTAGAACGGCTCTTACTTGTATACATCACAAGTAGTACAGTAGTAGTCGACGGAGTAATAAATAACATTGAATTAATAAGAGGAAGCTAAGATCAAAAAGTGGAAATCCATAGAAATTAATATGCAGCACCTAAAGAAAAAGAAATAGTAGTAGTAGTAGTAGTAGTAGTAGATAACTTCTTTAGCGCCACTGTGGTAGTACATCAGCACCAGTCAATGGCCATGGTAAAAACTCGTGGTCATGATCCTGTCTGTGGTTGAAATCCAGAGGTCAATCTGTACTTCCTGGTTCCGGCTTAGGAAGACATGCAATCAGGAATAGATGTGTTTTTAGTCTAGACCTGAAGATAGTGAGACATTTAGTCTGGCAGACCTGTACCAGCACAGTCACAGAGTCAGCCACAGATAGAGCATATTTCCCAGCAGTGTAAAGTGCTCATGGTGAAGTATTTTCAAATATATAGGCATACAGTATATTATTGTTTAAAAAAACCCTTTTAAAAGTTTATCATACAATGTGTGTGTGTGTGTATATATATATATATATGGGCCATGAGAATGACAGGTTGAAAAAAGCAGATATCAAAATGGAAATATCATTATATCAACACACTGAAATGATACAGCAAAAGCATCATGTCCATTGTCGTCGGTGCTTTTACTGAATAATAAAAGGCTGTTGGTGTGATGTATCAAAACCCAAACAGCAACGGTTCCTTCTCTCACAGGGAGCCTGTAATCCTGCATCACTATGCCCAGTTGTTGATGCATAAAAAGCAATATTTACTCATATTCATAACATATTTAGGAAACAAGCTGTTGCTATGTGCCTCTCTATTAAAATAATTAATTTCTTCATATGCTGTTCAATACTGTTGTCTACAGGACAACTCAAAATGCCTACATAAACAAGAGCTCTTGTTGAATACAGTACTGGTCAATTGAGAAGCAGACTCAAGAAAATGTCCCATTGGAAGTTTTTCTCATTGATACAGTCATATCCTAATAAAGCAGCTGTAGCACTTGTCGGACCCTTTCGAGCTGCGCCTCAGAGAAGGGCGCCGTTGTTTTCTCTGAAAACATTTCAAAGAAAAAATATGTATTATTCGAGTAGCACTGTTTAATGTTGACAGTAACCATTGAGGCATTTGTTGGTTGGGGGAGAGAAGAAGGAATTCCCGGTCATTGACTCCCCCTCCCCCACTGGTCCACTTTATACATGTCATTAACTTATTTGACTAACTCATTCACCATAATGAAGCAATTAATAAACTCCCATATCACACTGACAGTAACCACAATCTCCAGAGTATGATAATTGTAGGACTCTAGCTGCAATGAGCCCTAAACATTAGTAAATGCTGACTAAACTATGGATATTAAGGAAGCCTAAATGACATATAAAGTTGTAAAAATTAAAAATTAACATGAAAGCAGTATACAGTTATGTGTATTAAGCAGAAATCAACTTTTCCTATGAGAAACTTTGTAAGCAAACTCTAAACTGATCCTAATCAACACAAATTCCTTCTTCAAAGAGAGTGTTTTAAATTTTCTAAAGCAGTCGGTTTTTGGACTATACTGACTTCAATGTTTCTGATCTCCAGTGAGTGGGGCAACAGATATCTGAAAATCAAAATTTTATATCCACTGGGGTCAACTCTGACTAGTAGGAAACAAACTAATAGCAATTGCCAAATATGACAAACAATCAAAATTAACTAACCTTCTTCGCTATTCTTTTCACTCAAATCCGAGTCTTTCATTATTTTTTCTGCCTTATCGACGGTTGTTTTTCTAGCAATGCCACTCAGACCCTCCAAATATTCCAACATAATGCCAAAATCTTCCTCAGTCAACTGTTAACATAGAAATTATTAAGTTTACCAATATGTACAATTGTACATTAAGACCAGTGTTTCCCAAACTGTGGGTCGCGACCCAAAAGTGGGTCACAGGCCTCAGTCCAGTGGGTCAGCGGGGTCATGTGAAATTAGATTCAACAGTGTCATTTTCGAACCAACACCATAATGTAACTAGCCTTGCAAAGTTGCAAGTAGGTCTAGTTTTAAGAAATTTATATACCTGCAATCCATTCAAAGCTTATATTAAGTCTAAACTGATTAGTGCTTTATCCACTTTTCATTGACACAACATTTGCAGGGTTGTCGCACATTAGAAAAACTGCTGAAATGGGTCATGGTCCCAAAATGTTTGGGAAACCTTCCATTAAGACAACTATCATCATCAGTGTTTCTGTCTCTCGACAGGTCCAGGTATCCAGTTATTCCACTCCGATCGATTGCTTGCTTCTTCTTTGAGTTCCTGATATCCTTTATTCATCATCCACTCCAACATCATCTTTCTCGTTCTGCCTCTCACTCTCTTTCCTCCATTTTTCCTTCGATTATTGTTCTTAGTAAAGAGTCATGCTGGAGGACATGTCCCATCCAATTTCTCTGCCTTTTCCGGATTGTATCTATCAGGCTTCTTTCTTCTTCTATCTCCTTCATGACTTCCTCGTTTGTCTTATGCTCTGTGTATTTTACTTTTAACATTTTCCTCCAAATCCACATTTCAAAAGACAACTATGCCAAAGTTAATCTAACATGGCTGTAAATATTTTAGCTGCATTCCCAAATGTGCTCTTTATTTGCTTATAATGCATTTATCTAAATCTGTAGAGTGATGCATAGGTGCCAAAAATGCTATACACAAAGATTCCAGATAGGTTTGTCAATTTATAGCAAAATCAGATTGGATAATTAATTGAATAATGGAGCAACATAATTCATAAGAAGGCTATCATACTTAAATTCACTGCTTAAGAGTAATTCACCAAATGCAATGACTGCCATCATTAAATATTAAACTTAGAGCAACAAATTATAAAGTCGCCACCACTGCTGCTGTCATCTTCATCATCATCATCACCCACCACCACCATCATCCTCATCATCATCATCGTCATCATCAAAAAATCCGCTACATTTGTGGCAAACCTTTTCTTCGTTGTACATGTTCTTCAGAAGCCAGACTTGCCGTACTTTTTGAAAGTTCCAACTGCCTCGATCGCGTTTCCACAGCCTCAGATATTCTATCGACAAATTACGAGCTTTAGCCGATTTTTCGTCATCGCGGTTTGCGGTCTCTTGCGGTTTCTTGGCCTTCTTCTTCTTCTGCTTCTTTTTCTTAACAGCTACTTCAGAGTTTGTGCTGTTTCCAGTTAGTGGATTAGCTTTGTGCTTCTTTACGGGTGCAACGTCCACAGTTTGCTCTTTTGTGTTATCATCAGCAACTGACTTTTTCGTCTTCTTACTCATTTTATTCTCTGTAACTGCTAGAAACGTTTCAACTTCCAATAGAAACTGTCGATAATTTCAGTACAGTAAAGCCTAGTTGTTTGTAATCTCCTTCTTTCAATTTATGTGCCTCTTTCCTTTCCAGATCCAACACAACTTAGAATTCCTGAAAATGCTGCTTCAAAGTCTAGAATCCAAAGGCATCACTACATGTACGATGAAAATCCTGGCCAAAATCAGCATGACCAACTAATCTGAGACTTCTGTCTTTGTTTCCTAAAAAAATAAACACAATGTCATCGATATCTTAGCAGCACGCCGGGCAATAAGCCACCGAAATGATGATTCTGATTATATCAATTCTTATGTGTACATCATAAATTAGTGCTACTATCTTAGAAAGAATTTTTTATAGTCTTGAGGATATTATAGGGGCCAAACTCAATGGTATGTTAACCAACGCCTCTTGTAATATATGTATTGTCATCGATTTTGCACAAATCCCAAGACCAGTCTCGGCCCGAATCGGGGCCTCTGTGCCCCTAAGATAATACTAATTATCGCTCAGACGACAAGAACGACAGATAAATAAACAATTCGCAGGGCTGAAATCTCCGTTGTGGACGTCTAAATACTCCAAATCTATCGATTTTATCATTCTAAAGCCATTAAGCTCCAAAGCATATTATATAAATGCTACCAAACTACTTGAAATACCTCAAAACAATTCAACGCAGCTTCAACCCACGTGGATTCAATGCGCCCACGGCCCCGCGTGTGCAATGAGAATTATAATAATAGTAGTAATATGCACTTCTACAGCACCATTTAAATACCAAGGGTTTAAGCCGATGGTACTTCAAATCCATCTACAAAAGACAAGGTCATTCCAGTCTTCCAGAGATCAGTTAGTAGGAAACAGCAAGACAGACTATGGAGGAAATGCTATTTGTAAGAGGAATAGTAATAATAATTATGCACTTATATAGCACCATTTGTAATACTCACGGGTATCAATCTATGGTACTTCAAATCCATCCGCAAAAGACTGTCATTCAAGAGATCAGTCAGAGGGAAACAGAAACAAACAGAGGAGGTGTGTTTAAGCCTAGATCTGAAAATACGCAGTTTATTGAAAAGTTTTGCATATCAGCACTGAATAGGGTTGGTGTCTTGAAAGGCATCCAACATTGAAAATTTAAGTCTCAAGAGATATACCTGCTGACCTAATATAAATCTGGATATGACCAGCGATTCAAATAGTCAGCAAATGACCTTCTCGAATTTGCTAATTTCAGCGGTCGTATTCCAGATTTTTAGTACTATTAGCGGCAGCACTGTTGATCTGTTTATGTTGACCAGCTCGGTGATGTTGAGTTGTTGACATTTAAATTAGAGTATAAAATTGTAGAAATGTGAATTTCGGTATAATATTTTGCATTTTGCGAGACAATAAAATAATAATAATATGATTTATAGTGGCTCCTTAGTGGCTCCTTAGGAGGCTAAGTAAGCCTGTGTGGAAACCATGGAGGTATTGGTGAAACCCACTGCAGAAGCTCATAAGTCTCGATTTCCTGCAAGAATTACTCGTCCAATAGCTTCATCTTATTATATGTCTGCTATGAATTTTGAATAACTTGTGCAAAGTCAGCCAATGTGTATAAATTTAGCAAATGAATGTATCTCTCTGCTGTATGTTCTGTGAGAATTAATGGCTAGTACGGGAGACAAACTGCAGAAAGTTTTGGCCAAATTGAAATGGATGAAGGATGAAAAAATTTGGCCAAATGGAATCCGTTACCTGTGGACAGATGCCCACGGAGTCTGCGCACTTCTTAGTCTCTATCACCATTTTAAAGTAAGCAGCAGGGAGACAACTGAACTAACGTTTTTGATATTATCGCATGTTTAGTTGCATGAAAGACTGTTTCAATTTGTCAGAAGTGCATGATTGGACCAATGCACACATGGTTCGAAGTTCTACTTATGTTGACTTGTAGAAATAAATCAATGCTCATAAGTGACAGAAGAACTCAAAGATAGAAAAGTGTGAAGTTATAAAACCATTACTTTCACAGTATGATGTCTTATTGTATACGCAATGTTACGCATTAACCCTTAAACTGCTGGAACCGAGTATACTCAGTTACAGTGCATATAGTTACAAAGTATCTGGTGATTCAAGGGTTACGCTGAATGTCCTCCTTTGTTTCTTTTAGTTCTGCTCATACAGCTGCTTGTATATGTAAAATATTTTCAATATCTAGAATTCAGTTTTGAGTTAACACATTTGAGGTTGCATTCTGATATTTAATTGCAGATTTTTCACATTCACTGATTACCCACATTAGCGGTGATTAATCAACAGGTCCTGTCACAACCTCAACTAAATGGAAAGGTTGATAACCACGAAATAAACGTCTTCTTGTCATTTTCTAGGACAGTACATATTTGGATCAGGCGGAGGAGGTTGTGAAGGAGGTCTACAGAGTTCTAGGGCGCAAGCGAGGCCTTAGAATTGGGGAAGAACCAGATCGTGATGGCCAGTACTTTCACTACCTTACCAAGTGGATTTTTGCCTTGAATCAGCTTGGAAAGTGTGTCAATCATTCTGTAATTGATTGATGAAGGAATTTCTGTATAACCCAATTTAGTGAATGGTTAATTATTTCCTAGCAATGAAATTTAGATTTTAATGTGAAAGAATGAGCAGAAATGTTAATTCCCTGTTGTTTGTGAGTTTCAAAAATTGTGTAGACTATGCTACAATTAAAATGTGACATAACAGCTTTAACCCTTAACTGGGTGCCCCGAGTAATGCTCATCCATTTTACATTGAGTTACAAATAGTTGCCCAGTTAAGGGGTTAAACTTGTGGACTATTTGAATGAGTGAGGTCATGTGAAGAAAACCAACATGCTGTAATGTGCTTCATCTGAAATAACATACTTTCTTAATGCATTTGCCATCTAATCAACTGGGAGCTATTCATGGTGTCTATGTTTTTTAATGAATCATTCCTAACTTTAGGGTTTCTGCTTTCTTATGTGGGCTTTACTAACTGAAATGTTTTCTGCTAGGATTAAGCCCGAGTATCACGAGCGAGCGGTGAACCTGGTCAAAGACGTACACGGGTCTTTTGTGATTCCTGGTGTTGGTGTACACTGGAAGATGCTGGAAGACCTTTCCGAGCCATACCCGGCAAGTATGACTGTATCAATGCATAGGACTCTATATGGCAAAATAAATGTTTGAGGCAGTTCATTTTTGAAAACCATCATTATGTGTTAACTGTGAAGTCTTCGTGATGATTACATAGCAACGGCTTGTTGTCAAGTACAGAATGTTGAATGGTTTTACTCTGTCCTACCTACTACTAGGGTTACGGTCTTGGAGGATTGGATTATTACGATGGATACGTTCAATACAGACTCCTTGACTCCACTGCCCTTTCCAAGGAAATTGGGCAGATGGGTGAACTTGTCCAGAAAGACTACAAGCACTTCAGCTGCACACAGGTAATAATTAATATATTTCATTATCAATGTAATTTTTACATTTGTGTATAAGCATACACACATTCACTCATTCATTTCTATCCTTTGTTTTGAATGATTTGTATGATAATAGGTAAGTATGTATAAACCATGTGAAAATCGCCACGTGAAAGATAATCTCATATTAAATTTAACATTGATGTAGTAAATACAGGTTGTTTTTATTAAGATAGAAAAGTATTTGTCTTGTGATCGATAAGATTTCTTGAATCTTTTGGCAGACTAGTAGGCTGCTTGTAGAAGATTAACAGCAAGATTTAGAATTTACCACTAGAATAGTAATTTAATATAAACTGATTACAGTTTTTGATCAGTCCAGACAGCAGTGCTCATCAAATAGAGCAAATTTGATTGTTTGAAATTCATGTTCTGATCCAGTCTTCAGATTTAAATAATTAGTCTATTTTAAAATGTTTCATTTTTGGCCATTTAGGATCTTGGTCTTGGTGAATCACTCTGGTTGAGTCATTTCTTCCCTGATGAACCTTGGGCTCATCTAGTGCGACAAAGGTAAGCAGAAATAATACACACACACACACACATATCTATATATATATATATATACACACACTGTATGTGTGGCATTGCATTGAAGTCTAATGATGCATTATATTATAATTTCATGGTTGTTAAATGTTAATGCAAGGTGAAATCATTCACAAAGTGAAGAATTTTAAGTGTTGATGACTTACTCTTTTTCCAGACAGTGTATAAATTTTGAATTGTACAAGACAGCTTCGTTGCTTGATACAGAACACTGTCAACAGATTATGACGTACAGTAGAATTACGATATAATGATCTCAATTATAACATATGCTCGGTTATAACATACCACAATAGACTATCCCATTCTAGCGCTACTGTTTTGGATGGTATTGGATAAAATGTACATCGGATACAACATACTAAATTTTACAGACCCACTATGCATATTATAACAAAGTTCTATTGTGCATCTTTTAGGTCAGAAGAGACTTTGGCCAAAATGTGGATTGATGCAGACAAGAACAGCGGTTACTTCTGTCGCCACCCGAAACAGCGAAGCATCAAGTTTGCATTCACTAACTTTGGGGTTTCCTATGGACTGCAAAGCTACGGCTTATGGCCAGAGAAGGTTGATAAGCTGAACAAGTTCTTCGAAAGCTACAAGTCGGGAGACGAGTACGACAGAAACAGCATCACTCACGTCATGAATCTGAACAGTATTTTCCCTGGTGTCATGCTTTCGTCTTTCCATTAGTTGTCAGACTTTGCTTCCTAGAGACTTTTGACGGTTAAAACTAGTACTTAGACGTAACCTTACATTGCTTTCGACGTAGTGATTGAAATTTAATTATTTAAAACCATCGTCCTGGTGCAAACGAATGTTTACTTCTTTAGTCATTGCCGTCTTAGTCTTATGAACAAAAGGCAATTTCTGGCAGTCTGCAAAATTTAGAGGCTGTCTGATGCTGATTTTTTCTTACATCATTTGTGCTTTTTGATATTTTCGAATTTATAAGCTTAAAATGCTTTGCCCTTTAAAACAGAGAAAATGTAATTTTTTACCATTGGTTTTCAGGTATAAGTAATGGCATCCCCCCCACACCAAATTCCGTGATCCTGACTACACACCGCTGTCCTTCATTATCGGTTTCACAGCAGTCAGCCATAGAGGAACGCTGACATTTTTGTCCAATCGCCCCAATGATAGAAGAACAGTAGAATCTAGTTGCTAGAACATTTTGGACTTTGTCAACCACTTAGCTGTAGTATACCACATCTTTCAGCTTAAATGATGAGGCTTCAATTGTATGGTTGTTGAACAGCTTGATCAATTTCAAATGGCTCATATAATTCACAAAGATTCAGTCTCAACAGTAGCCTTGTTATCAAGACTATATGACATTCTGTAATTACTTTATAACATCACATTAATCTAAGATAGAAATCAGGTACTGTAGTTTTATAAATATAAATCTTACAAGCAGATATTAAAATGATAAATTAAGCTTGGCGACTACAGATCAAATGTAATTTCTTTCACTGAAAGTGCTACGAATCAAACAGGATCACTGCTGTTCTCAATTTATACATTACAGATCGTCACAAGAGTACCAGTAAGTATAAATTCTAAAACATGCCATTTGCAATTTTACGTGTAGTCTTCATTAGGGTCCATCTGTATAGTACATACACACTGTGGGGGAGGAGGGTTGGATTTACCTTTTTGTGTACATACTATATGGATGAGCCCTTAGCGTAGCTCGAGGGGTTACGGGGGGTTGGGCTGCAACTATTCATACCCAGACTAGTCGTGGGATGTCTTAGCAAAACCGACCCGACGAGAGAAAATTTGATCAGGTGCAGGGAGGGGATTGTTGAGAAGATATAAAATAATCTGCATAAATGCTCCAAATATCAAGATTTAAATTTAATATTTACCCTAAAGTTTTCCATACCCCAATGGGGGTGGGGACTCACGACACGTTGCCATACCCCATATTCGTATCAGGAAAAGTCAGTGGGTAGAAACCTTGGGGCTCTCTTCCCTTTTCTGGAACCCTGGCTATGCCAGTGATAATCTTCCTGCACAAATTTCCTATTCTCATTGCAAGAATGCACATAACATAATTACATATGATTATGTAATAAGAAGCCAATAATAATAATAATAATAATCTGATTATTTTATTTCAGAGCTCAAAATCAAGATTTATAGGTGATTTTAAAAATAGAAAAGTTTATATTATATGCTTCAAAATGACCATAAAGATAACTTCCTTGATATGGCTTTGGCTAATGCTTAAGTGCCCAACAAATGCAACTTTAGAAAGGTCCCTGTCTCTGGGCATACAACACTAGTCAATTTACAGTAAGCACTACACAGCTGTAAAAGTATTAATACTCTCGGGTTGCACAAAAATCTGATTGGTCACATATCAAGCAACGGCGAGACAACGGATACAAAAGATCATCAAACTGTCGTAAAAGAAATCTACTAAACAGTCTACTCTACTTTGCAGAGTCGTTTATCTGCCTCCTCGCAGTCACAAAGGTAGACGCCCGTACAAGTTGCCACGAGTCCCGACACACTTCTTCCCGCAGAGCACATCATCACAATTGGTTCTCCCTGACAAGTTGCGCAGAAATATTTTTCGAAGGTCGTGCCGCCGTCTATTCGCCATAAGTCCTGCACAACGTTGCGCAGGCACAATTTGTGGGGGGGGGGGGCGGAGGGGGCCGTCTACTCGACACAGTTCGGATTTACGGATTTCTCTGTAACAACAACAACAACAACATCGCTCTGCCGCCGCCAGTCGATGGCTGCAGCAGAAATACTGATAAACGCCCGGCGGCAAAAAGCAGTCATGCAGATGATTCCATGCGTAAAGACAATCGTCTATAGAACAGCCAACGAGTAGAGGTTCGACGAAACGCATCGACTTCCAAGGGTGTCGCGTCGCGTAGAACTGCCGATAAAAATTTTCGCTGCGCCGCGGTTGCTCTTACGAAAATAGCGCCAAGAGATCGTCGTTGTTGCAGTTGCCCTCGTTCTCTCCGGGTCCCAAGTAGGAAAGGAGTTCGGCAGGATCACCGATATTGTCTGGCAATAACTGCAAAAATAAAAAGTCACTTGAAAAACACGAGGTCGCCGAGGAGAAAAAAACACTGCCGAAAGTTTTGCATGGGTTCATACCCTTATCAAGAGATATCATCCAAAGGTGAGATTAACACAAAAGGATGAATCTAGCACATAAAATGCCAATACAAAGTACTTGATACATTTTTTCTACACAGGCGGCAGCTAACAATAAAACAATCATCAGCACCATCATCGACATCATCAGCATTGAGCTTTCAATTAGTTCTTACTGTATTAATTTTTGTTTATTTATTATAAAAGCCAATTTCAAGTGGTAACAATCACAATATTGCTATGTCCTTGCTAGATAGTAGATATACAATAAACATGCAGCATATCACTAATGTTATGGACCAAACAGACCAAGTCATCAAGCCTACCATAGGATACATTATTTAGCACTAGATATACATACATAAATATATTATGGTTAATGAATACACGCTGGAACAATGCTTGACGAAATATAATTGCATTTGCAACAGGAATTTGGAATTCACATTAGGTTCAAAGTACAATGACTGATGTTCGACTCTAACAAACAAGTCCGTAGTTAGCGTTTGTCCTGTCATTCGCACAAGCAGAGACAAAAAAACCTCCATCAGTCAAAATCTGAGCAACTAATACTAACAAATTAATTCTATTTTCAATTAATTCTTAAAGCATCGTTGATATTCAAATCTTTTTCTAACCCTATAAGCATATTCGGAACATGCAATATTGCTCAACTGCA